>CM024695.1:843560-1256769 GCA_014182845.1 Corymbia calophylla
TGTATCATGACTCTATGGATACACCGGCTCTGGAAAAAAGCTTAAGCAGTGCCAATGGTAACGCTGTTATTGATGCTCAACACCCACGCAGGTAGAGAGATAAGTGCCTTTTGAGAAGGCATGTTGCTACTTTCCTCTGGCGTCTTGGTTATTTCCTTGTTTTTTAACCCTCTTATTTACCTTTTCTGCTGCATGAAGGGCTAATGTTGCCCTAAGGAGAGAACTGCACACTCCTGAATCTGATCGATCCTGCATTCATTTGGAATTTGACATTGCTGGGACTGGACTTGCGTAAGTTGCCAATCGTGTTGTTTCTGATATATGTCTTCTGTCTTGTCGCTTGTGTCAATAAGTCTGATTTTTTTGTAGAATATAAAGATTTTGCATGGGAGACATCATAGATTTTTTATCCTCTCATGCTTGCTTTCAGATATGAGACCGGAGATCATGTTGGTGTTTACTGTGAGAATCTAACGGAAACTGTTGATGAAGCATTGAATTTATTGGGTGTGCCACCAGAGACTTATTTCTCCATCCACTCCGATAAGGAGGATGGTACGCCATTAAGTGGTGGCTCATTGCCTCCTTTATTCCCACCCTGTACATTGAGAACAGCCTTATCTAAATATGCCGATCTCTTGAATTCACCGAAAAGGTCAGTGCACAGTGTAATGGTTCATATTATGTCATAATGTTTTCACATGTCTGTTCAACCTTACCGATGATCAATTGTGTTGTGGATGTGGTTTCAGTCTGCTTTGCTTGCATTAGCAGCTCACGCTTCTGATCCAAATGAGGCTGATCGACTGAGATATCTGGCATCACCTGCTGGAAAGGTCTGATTTGCAGATTATTGAAATATTTCTGCCTCCATCATATCATGGTAGTATTTTGTATAATAATAGTACAGGCAGTGCCAGGGATCCTAGATCTTACTAAATGGCCTGAATTACGCTTGGAGGTATTTAAATGGCTAACGAAATATGTGGGGCTCAAGACATGGTTATTAGCTTCATTCAATTTGGGAGATTTTTGTAGGACCACTACCAACTATTTTAAAAGCTCGAGCTATTAGATAAAGGTGTGGTTTATTATTTAAATATTTTGACACTTGCTCTCACGCTTAGTCTAGTCTTTTTGCCCAGTATTAAGTGTGGAAATATTTAATTGTGGGGGCAAATCGGGGCTTGGTAAGATTTGAACTTAGGACCTCCAGCTTTGATATCATGTGAGATTCTTGTAGGACCACTGCCAAATGTTCTAAAAGCTTAAGCTATTAGATGAAAGCATGGTTTATTATTTAAATATTTTAACACAATTCAGCATTGGGAACATTACATACCATTTAGTATACAAGACTGAGTAATTGTTCTTGGTACATCTATTGTTTCTCTGTAATTATAGTAGTATGTGACTTGTAGTACTTTGTAATGTGACAGGATGAATATGCACAGTGGGTAGTTGCCAGCCAAAGAAGCCTCCTCGAAGTCATGGCTGAGTTCCCTTCCGCAAAACCGCCCCTTGGTGTCTTCTTTGCAGGAGTTGCTCCTCGGCTGCAACCCAGATTTTACTCAATCTCCTCCTCTCCTAGGTGATTCTACGCTTATGTATTGCTCTCTATTTTCCCTTCCCTTCATTAAGCTGGATTTAGGGATGTGCTTTAGAGAGGATGTTTGTGTGTTGATTGCTTCAGAGACATGCTGGTATAGTATGCTCCCTCCTCCTCGGAGCTGATGCTTGCTTGAAATGCATAAATGATTCTTAAATCACTAAGAAGAGAACTTCTCTTTGTAACATCACAAAATTAAGATTGTGAAGTGGCCTTTAAGATTCATAAATTTCGAGCACTTACGAGTATTCTTTCTACTATTTATAAAATCATATTTGACTTGCTGACTTAGAATGTCAATTTAAAATTTCCAGGATGGTGCCCACTAGAATTCATGTTACCTGTGCACTAGTTTATGGAAAAACACCAACAGAAAGGATTCACAAAGGAGTTTGTTCAACTTGGATGAAGGTATTTAAATGGATAAATTCTGTGGTTTGTCCATCTTGGCTCCTGCAGATTCCTTGTTTTCCTTTTCTAAGTTGGGGAATGATATGAAGGTTACATGTAATCATCATATTTTAAAAATTTTAACAAATTATTCCCCCTCTTTTCAGAATGCTGTGCCATTGGATGAGAGTGATCAATGCAGTTGGGCTCCTATTTTTGTGAGGCAATCCAACTTCAAACTTCCTACAGATTCTAAAGTACCCATTATCATGATTGGACCAGGCACTGGATTAGCACCTTTTAGGGGTTTCCTACAGGTTCAGCACAAGTCTTTATTCAGTTTAGTACCATGATCTCGTCCTTATTCAAGCTCCTGATATTACCGAGATAATCTTTTTCAGGAAAGATTAGCTCTGAAAGAAGCTGGAGTGGAACTTGGACCATCTATACTATTTTTTGGGTGCAGAAATCGCCGCATGGTAGGTTATTTTGTATTTCTCTGAAGATGTTTAGATAGATTTGGGGGCAGACGGTAAATATTTTAAATGATGTGACTGTAAGTATCTAATGGTCTTCCTATTGCAGGATTTCATCTATGAAGACGAACTGAACAACTTTGTTAAAGCTGGTGCGCTGTCTGAGCTTCTTGTAGCCTTCTCGCGTGAGGGACCAACCAAGGAATACGTGCAAAACAAAATGTTAGAGAAGGTATCGGTCATTTTTGCTTGCTTCTAGCTCATCCTCTTTATTCAGCTTCCATCAACTGACTCTCAATGGTTTTTCATTTTATCTCAGGCTTCAGATATCTGGAAAATAATCTCCGAGGGAGGCTACGTATATGTTTGCGGTGATGCCAAAGGCATGGCTAGGGACGTCCACAGAACTTTGCACACAATTGTTCAAGAGCAGGTACGACTGAAATTTCATACTCCTGGCTAATTCCACCTACCTTACTTAAATGGCATGGCATAGTATTAAAGTGCAAAGACGTTATAAGTTGCAAAGACCGACCATGTGTTGTTGCAATTTAAATATTTGTGTGCATCCTCTTGCATTAGAGAGTGGGATTATGAGTTTTCACCTTTATTAAATTGGGCATGTCGTTAGAGTGAAAATTACTACGATAACCAACCAAATTATTTTAATTTGTGTACTTGCGTGCATGCTCTTGTCAGCGTTTACTAGATTCAATGCTCAGTATGTCGTCGTGCTTTGATATAATCAGATTCAAGTTCACCAGCACATTTATGTTCATCCAATTCTGCGGTGCAAATGCTTTTAATAAGGTTTTCAGTCCAGCCTTGCCATGACATGTCTATTTTTTTTCTTTTTGTCATATTCCAGGGATCTCTTGACAGCTCGAAAACTGAGAGTCTGGTGAAAAATTTGCAAATGAACGGTAGGTATCTGCGTGATGTGTGGTGACACACACCTCCTCGGTAAAACCAATTTGAAGAGGAGGGACAGAGAAAATAAAAGAACCCAACATGGTCCATGTGACAGGAGTTGGGAGAAATTAATGGTAAGGTCCCGCACTGAAACCTACCGTTGGACCACTCAAGTCACATGGGGTAGTCATAGCAAGCTTATTACGTAATTCTTTTTAGTCTTTCTGATATATAAGGTGCTATTTATCGCCCCGTAGTTTTATGCGTACAGATTGCTAATGACGATTTAGACATTAGTTCACCTATCTTCCAATTTTCGTTGTATAATCCCTGAAAAGAGGTTGAAATGACAGTTACTCGGTTTTCCATACAATTATATTGGGATTGTATTTGCCTTAATCTAGTGAGTTTTGTGACTTGTGAGCAGGGACTTTGCTTGCATTGGATATCTGTCCTCTAATCCTCACATCATGGCATTGAACAATAATTATTCTTTGACGGGGATTACTTGAAAAGAGGAGTGAAATCTCTCTAATAGCATGTTTTTGTAGAGAAAGGACGCAATGCGAGTCGTACCATAGAGATGGTAATGAGATTTGACTGAAATCCCCAACCTAAGTCCTAAACTGCAATGAAAACAGTTGAGAAATTTCCAGGATTTCAGAGCTCCACTTAAATGACTGCAACGAAAAAACGTCTTGAGGTCAAGTGGCCAAGAAATAGCTTGAATCGAGCCCTCGAGCACAACTGTTCTCACAAGGCAAATGATGAGTTTTATACTCAGAGAAACTTAGGATGAACCGTTTCCATATTCGAGTAACTGGGTGGGGCACGGTTGTTACAGAAAGGAGATGCACGGCTCCTCCAAATTTCTTCAACGGCAGGATATACAACAGGCATTCCCATATTCCTTCATAATCAAAGCATTGATCGGGATTGCGAATCTATTAAGTTTCCCTCTAGCTTAAGAAACCTTTCATCTTGTCAAAGATTCCCTCAGTCCAATTGTCTGACCTTAGCTTGCAATGAAGATTGCGTAATTGCCTTGCAAGACAAAAGAAACATGGCACACGCGATCTGCAGATATAACAATCTGCAGATATAACAACCATTATATTGTACTGATCTGAAAGCATACCGTATTTGGAAGCTAAACTCTCCGTCAAATTCAGGTTAAACTCAAGTAATCCCACCAAATTCATATACAAGGTCATGGATGATTTTTGGAGTTTCGCATCTCCACAGAGACACATAAGTACAATATGAAATCCAGCTCTTGATGATTCGGTTTTCTTGGATGAATCACATTCAGTTTTACTCAGAACGCAGACCACGTTAGAGCTAAATTTTTGATATTTAAAGCTGAATCACAATTAGTCCTGATTTGCATCTTCAATTTCTTCATCCTCTGGGACGCCTCGAAGATACAGGACATTGTTACATCTGCAAAGAGGGAGTGTGTAAAAGAAGTAAAGCTTCAATATTTACAATTATATAAGTCCCCGGCTTACCCAAGTAGAAAAACACAAGAGTACATGTTGACCACCTCAAAGGGTCCACACATGCATCGCAGCAAAAGAAGAACTACTAAAGCATGCAAATGCCACAGCAAAGGACAAATAAGATCACTCATCAAGCTGTAATCTCTCGTTCTTGTTCAAAGAAACGAAATAAATAACAAAGAATTTAAGTTTGCATGAAGACTTTCTTTCTCCAGCGCGATAGGGAGTTACCTTATCAGGATCTCTCCCAGACTTCCAGTAAATTGACCATCAATGTATTCTTCTGTGTTGGCAAGCTGCACAAGTTTTCAGAATAAGGAAATTCTTCCAAACCATTGATAATTACCACAAAGGGCTACCAAGCCCATTAAGTAAACCGGATATTCAACCATCATAACTATTACATATCAGTTAGAAAGGGACAAACCTGCAAGTTCATGTAGGAATCCACTGAGACAAGAAAACCTATAAAACAGATAATCAAAAAATCATACTAGTCAACAAAAGGCACACTCACATCCGTGATTGCAGCTAAAGAAGCCCATCATATATTTATCGCAGGAAATATATAGTGACAAAGTTTCCAATCGGAAAAGTTCAGATGATTGCTGGAATTACCTTTATATTCCATGCCCCACTTAAGCTTGACAATAACTGGCTTCCCAGTCAAGTTGTTCAAGAAAGGTTTAGGATTAACTGGAATAGTCTGCAGCGTATGGAAACCGGTTATAAAGCAAATGAATACCATAACCATCAAATCCAAAAGTTAATCGAGATCTTGGAAAGCATGGTACTAGTGGAATCGCCTCAAAGTAGCAGAAGCGAATTCCACAGTAACACAGCAACAAACATCTTTTTAACAAACAAAGTAACCAATTTCCATGCTTTATTATTCTCTACTCAAGCATTTACAAATCTTAAAGTACAAATTTTTAACCAGAAAGAAAAGGGGGCAAACATATTCTATATATTAGAGATGAACCATGTGACTAAACACTACATGGGATCGCACGATTGATAGAAAAACCTATTTAAACAGCCAAACATATTCATCCGAAAAGTAAAAGAGAAATCTCATGGAACAAGTTTTGAAGGACCTACTTTCCGGATCCTACCGCATCACTCTGTCTCTTCGATACCGCTATTCAATTCTTACACAAGAAAAACCAGGCATTCCGGGTCTTACACTTACAGTTAAACCATCAGGAAAAAAACAAAAATTCGCCATAGAAACAGCTGAAAACTGACTAGTACTTTCAGTTCCAGCACAGTTTTAAGACCGAGCACGAAAATTCCCAACGAAAGCGGAAGCTTTCGCCCATGGAAAGAACCAAGCAATGCCCATTACACTAAATTCTTAAATGCGACGCATCAACCTTCAAACGCGCAGAATCAAAACAGATCCACCAAATCGCACACGACACGAGTCCATACGTAAGGAATGAACAAAGAAAAAAAGAGAAAACAAGGATTCACGAAGCGAATCGAAGTGTACTTACAGCCATCGTAGAGAAAGAAGCGGAGGCCTTCTTGGGTTCGCAGAGAAGGAAAGGCGCGATCTTTTGCCCCTTTGGCTTTCTTCTCCACCTGCTGCAGTTCTGCTTCCACTGATCGTGTAGGGTTTTGCAAGCTCTGCTTCTCCCTTATTCGTTCCGCAGGCTGAAGAGATGAAGTTGGGTTGGGCTTTTTTCACTCTCGGTTTTCGCTATTGGGCTTATAAATAAAGAGATAAGTTGGGTTGGGCTTTTTTCACTCTCAGTTTTCACTATTGGGCTTATAAATAATTATGTTGGTGAAAGCCATATCTCTTATACTATTTTTCCCGAAAGAAAAAATAAACATTTAACTTGTTTTCCGGAAAAAAATTAACACTTTTGAAACATATTGTATTTTGGAACGACGTCAACAATAATATCTTTTGATATTTGACTTAAATTTAGAAATGAGTTAAAAATTATTTTCTGTCATTTAAAAAGGAAAATTTTATTTTATTTTCTTATTTTTCTAAATAAACATGCTCTGTTCATGAGATATGAGGCTTGAAATGGAGTCATCTTCTCGAAAAGAGAGTCAAGAATGGACATTGTCTCGAATAAGGGTCTAGAACGAGTCAATAATACACACTCTCTAGTTGTGGGGAAACTTAGCACTTATGGAAATTTATTAAAATCGGTCAGTATGAAAGACCACTTTAATGATCGCCGAGTCGAACTAAACCTAGCTTCAGAAGTGATTGCATCTATTAGATCTAGGAGATTCACTTAGGCTATTCAAGAAAGTGAAGATCCTACAAGATTCCATTTTCACTATCGATACTTCTTTGGTGGGTAGTAGAAAAATTCACCAGTTACGGATACCGAATTGAATCAAATTCAATGATTCAGTCCTAGACATAAGATTGGAATTACCACTAGCATCGTGTCACGAGCCGATCGATCTAATGTTCCCTTCGAACCCGTGCGGCCTTAGGATTTCTCTCAAGAAGAATTCTAGAGAGAAATTTTGGATTCTATTACTTAGGGGAGGAGACCCTATACATACAAGTACAAGACAAACCGTATTCATAGATCTCTCGATTTAACGGTGGAGATCGCATCTCCCCAACTACCACCTACCCGCATTAATTACATAGGTGTATAATTACCGTATCACCCGCTCCTAGGAATATTCTAGAAGACTCAAGAAAACCCTAAAACTTAGGGATATCGGTTGAGGGTCGCTTGTTCCCAACGGCGTTCAGGAACCCTCTTGGACTGTTCGTAACTTTGAGCTGTGACACTTGGCTAAAAGTGGTTCATCAAAACCATTATGGTTCGCATGTGGTGCCACTAAATGAGCTACAAAACAATATTCATTCAATTGATCATATCGGCGGAGTAATTCGATAATCTAGTTTTGCAACAACCTTGATACCCAATCTTATGATAATATCATCACCATTTTAAAAAAGAAAAGGGATAACGGAAAAAAAGAGAAAAAAGGAAAAGGAATAGAAAGATGTATCAATATGATGATGGATTGAATCCAACATCAATCGAAAGTGAACTGACAAACGACTAATTCCAAGACCTCAGTTACGCCACAGAAGCTGCCAAAAAAACAATATTCCGGGGGAGGATGGGGGAGGAGCGGTGTGGTCAAAAGAGGAGGAACGGCCCACCGTAGGGAATACGATGGCGTTGCCGTGGTGGCTCCTGATCCTCCGGTACTTCGGAGATTGACTTCCTAATAGTGGCGACAGTGGTGTTGAGGGAGGCGGTGGCGACGCCTTGGCGTGAGAGTGAGAAGAGGAAGAAATGGAGGAGTTTCCGAAAAGTGTAATGGAAGGAACTAGAAAACTCAAAATCAAAAAGGAAAACCCAATATCAATTTGGGGCATTGTCTTAATTTTCTTTTTTACCCAATTACAAATTTCAGACAAAATTACCCCGATTTAAATTGTGAAAAATGTTGAGCGGCGAGCTAAAACCTTTATTTGAAACTAACTTGAACACTTTCAATCTTGATTTGAAACAAAATTCATGTTGAGCCTTTTTTTAAAAAGAAAATGACCTCATTTCAAGCCATTATTTGGAATTTTCCTTATAATCAAATTTCATATAAATTTTATCAAATTAAATTTTCATAACATATGTATTTTTAAAGATCGTGAACAATTTATTTTTTGTCTTTTATGGAACTCAGAATTGGGTTCTTTAAGTCTTGGGCCTAGTCTTGGGGTATTTGGGCTTGGAAGTTGAGATCCTGAACCCACCATGGGGAACTCAGGTGCTCAACCATCAGGGTCTTAGGAACTTGGCAATGACCACCGAGGCTTTGGGCTTGGGCGGGAAGGTCTTGGGCCCAACCTCGAGAGACTCCAGCCTAGTTGTCAAGCTCCGAGACTCGAGAGTCGAGTAGAGGTGGTAAATGGGTAGGATGGGTTGCCTTTGGATGGGTGATAATTTGAGTTCACAAGAAATTCTAATTCTTTAAAAGAGAAAATCATTTTTTGAATTCAAGTATATATTTTCCTTAAGAAAAATATTTATCGATATTTGAACAAATGAAGCCTTACTACAATATTAGTCAATAGAGCACATCACCCTACAAAAAAATTCAAACTATTTAATGCTAGAGGAAGCATAAAAATATCCCAAATCGTGTATCCTTATAAGCGATCGATCATGCGGCTGCCGAACGATCAACAAGTTAAATTTCAAACAAGTTATAATGATCATTGAACCATCAAATGAAAAAAGAACAAAAAAAAATAAAATGAAAAAGACGATAAGTCAACCGGTCATATCTATGTGAAGAAACGCATCATACCGGTAGTGGGGCTAATCCTAGTTCTTGTCTTGTTTTGTTCTTCTCTAGGGAATTTTTTTCAACGCCAAAATAGGATTATTCTTTTTTCCTAAAAATTAACGAGGGAATGAAAATAATAATTTTTTTTAGTTTCTAGAGATAATTTGTCTTTTTTCCCTAGACCTGCCGGCATTTATTGAGGAGGTCTTTTCTCCTTCTAGAAAGTCAGAAGATTTTTCAACATTTTTCAACCTTGCCTTATTTTCCATGGAAAAAAAAAAGAGAGAAACATTTATTATACGTGTAGGGTCCTGAGAGCAAACCAAATCGAATGCCAAAGACTTTACAGCAAGAGGTTTTAAGAATAGGTGCTGAGTAGGTCCCACGAGCGTTCTAAACCCTACTAGCATAGCATGCAATTGGATGGACCATTTTTGCTTGTGTAGGAAGTTGAAGATCGCAGCCATAAACGTGTCTGTACCCATTAAATAAGGTTTACACGTAGCATTTACATGAGCGCGTGGCTTCATTAAGTAAATTCATTTCAAGAGAGGACAGCACTTGAGATAGGTAACATCGCTCTTGCCGCCTAGCTAGTTAGTCATCCGTCCGCTTCGATGAAGATATATCAGAACCATATCCCATGTCAAGAAAAGAAAGACAAAACGAAAACGAGTTGCATTATTAAAATGAGGATGCCCCTAGGATCAAAATACATGACCTTTCACGTTGCATCCCCTTTTGTCTATCTTAGTATAGACCCTGCGACTTTTTGTAAGTGCGTTTGTTATTCCTGGAATCTTCATCCAAAACTCTTACCTTTATGTTGCACTTTTACCATTTTACAAGGACTAGCCATTCTCCGTCCGATAACAGCTAACTATCTGCTACTTGGACGGTAGTCATATGTATTTATTGGGAGGGATCATGGGGCACAAAATGTGCTTAGGCCACCTAGAATTTAACCTTCAATTTACAGATTCTGATCTTACAGGAGGAAGAAAGATGAGACCTTAACTTTACGCAGCCCACTTTGAAGTAGATAGGCAACCACCAAATCAAAATCAAACCCCCCTCCCTCTCTCTCTCTCTCTCAGATACCAAATGGGTGATATGTTAGTCAGCCGTTTTGTACTTCTGAATATATATATTTTTGGAAAAATTTTCTTTTTATTCATCTTGATTTGATCGGATCATTTCCTTTGCTCTACCAAAAGGGCATGATGAGACGATGATCCCCAAAGTTCCATCGTGTCATTAGACTTTATCTGCAATGCACTTTCAGACGGGGACCAGATAAAAATCACTGCCGATTCCTTAAAGAAACAGTAAACAACCTTACGAGGTTGCATTGCTATTTGCCCCTTTTGTTCAAGGAAACTAAGGATAAAGGTTCTGCCACTTGAGTATGCGCATTAGGGGGCACAATCATTTGCCGTATGAGCCATCAGTGCATGTTAGTCAACTTAGCAACTTGACCTAAATAAAATTTGGCCTCTCCCATTCGACCTTGAGTCTCGCTGCCTCTAGTGAGGGCTTGAGTCTTGTCGTGGCTTGGCGAGGGCAGCCTTTGGCAAGAGCTTGAGCTCCCCCAATGGCCAGCGAGGTTCCTCACCTTTGGCTGGTTGTCATGGTTCGACGAATGGCTAGAGGAAGAGGAAGAAAAAAAAAAGGAAAGAGAAAGAAAAGTTAGAAAAGGGAAAAAGAAAAGAAAAGAAAAAAAATATTAAAAAAATACTACAATAATATTAAAAGTTATCTATGTTGGCGCCGGATATGCCATATCAGCCAGTTGGTGTCCTCATTAGTAATATCTAGCCAAAATTAGCCGGAAGGACTACAATGACATCATGTGAAAAATGCTTAGGATTAAATTGATACAAATGTAATAAATTTATGAATTTTTTTGACACTTTCCCGATAAAAAGTATGTACCAAGTCAAAGAGAGGATTGAAATACGCCCGCCCAATGTTTTTTGATTGAATATTTTCTCCGAAACAAAGTAGAATATATTGCCCTACAGAAAAGAAAGAATCCAAGTCTTTAATGCTAGAAGAAAGCGTAAACATACTAACTGGTGCATTCTATTCATACACGTCTTCAAGCATGCGACTGCCGAACGATGACCAAGTTGATTTAAAACAACTAATGATAATCCTTGCGCCCTCAAATGAAAAAGGGAAAATGCCACTAAAAACCTCAAACTATGTCATTTGGGACAATTTTATCATGAATTTTTTTTATGCCATAAAAAATCCCAAATTATGTCACTTGGAATAATTTTACCATAATTTTTTTTTGTGCCACCAAAAACCATAAACTACACTATTTGGGACAATTTTACTTCGAACTTTTTCTTATGCTACAAAAAACCTTAAACTATGATACTTGGGGCACATTTACCTTAAACTTTTTAATTGAATGACATTTTCGTCTTTTTACTTTTTACTTTTTTCTTTCTTTCTTCCTCTTTCCTTTGCCATGGCTGGCAGAGGGAAGTCGGCAAGGGCAGCCTTTGCCTTAGGTAGGTGAGGCGGCCCTTGCTCGAGTGGGTGAGAGTTGTCCCCGTCGGAGTCCCTTGCCGAGTCGGGCCAAGTGAGGGACGCCCTTGCCGTATCTAGCTGGGGCAACCCTCCCCGGCGTCGGGTGAGGGTCGCCTCTCCTGGATCCGGCGAGGGCGACCCTCACTTGTGCTCGACTCAGGCAAGGTCCTCGTTAGATTCGGTGGGGGCGTCCTTTGCTTGAGTCGGGCGAGGGCCGCCCCCGCAAGATCTAGAGAGGGTGGCCCTTGCTCGATCGGGGGCCGCCCTCCCCGGCGAGGGCCACTCTCGCCGGATGTTGCCACTGGCAAGGGTGGCCCTCGCCGGCTTCCCTCTGCCGGCCATGGCAGAGAGGGAAGAAAGAAAAAGAAAAAAAGATGAAAATGCCCTTTAGTTAAAGAGTTTGGGGTAAATGTGTCCCAAATGGCATAGTTTAAGATTTTTTGTGGTATAAGAAAAAGTTCCAAGTAAAATTATTTTGAGTAGCATAGTTTAGAGTTTTTGGTTACACAAAAAAAAGTTTAGGGTAAAATTGTCTCAAATGGCATAATTTGGAATTTTTAATGGCACGAAAAAAATTCAGGGTAAAATTATCTCAAGTAGCATAATTTGTGATTTTTTGTGGCATTTTCTTAGTGAAAAACGAAAAAAAGCAAAAGACTAGAGGTCAACCGATCGTGTCTATGTCTGTGTGAAGAAACATGTCTTACTATTAGCGGGACTCATCCTAGTTCTTGTGTTGTTCTTCTCTAAGAAGTTTTTATTTTTTCAACAACATAATAAGATTATTCCTTTTCCTAAAAATTAACGAGGGAATGAAAATCATAATTTCTTTTTTTAGTTTCTATAGATAAATTGTCATTTTCCCCTAAACCTGCCTGCAATTATTCAAGGAGTCTTCCTCCTAGAAAGTAACAGATTTTTTCGACATGATTCGCCCACCCTCTTTATGCAAACGTCTTACCTTAATTTCAACATTAAGAAAAGAGCATTTATTAAGGCGTCTTGTTATTTTCGCAACCATATTGAACGCCAAAGACTTTATAGTAAAAAAAATTATACAAATAGGTGCCAAGTAGGGTCCCTGAGCGTTCTAAACATTACTAGCATAGCACGCCATTGGATCGACTATTGTGCTTGTATAAGAAATTAACTATTGTTGCCATAAACGTGCCTAGTCAAACCCTATTTCTTTCAGTAGGTCACTCATCAAGTCAATATCTATTAAGATTCACATTTAACTTTTAGGTGAATGAGTGGCTTAATTTAATTAATCCCCTTTAAGGGAGGACGGCGCTTGGGACTGGCAATATCGCTCTCCTAACTAGCTAGTCATCCATTCACGTCGATAAAAAGGGATTAGAACTATGTCGCATATTAAGAAAATAAATATAGAAAGAAAACGCGTTGTATTATTAAAATGAAGATGCCCCCGTGATCAAAATATATGTCCTCTCATGTTCCATCCCCTTTTCTGTATTTTAGTATGGATCCCGTGGCTTCTTTGTAAGCAGTTTGTTATTTGCATAGCATTCATCGATAACTCTTACCCTGTATCACACTCATATCATATCATAACAATCGGTTACAGCCTGTTCGATAATAGTTGTCTCATTTTTAGACAGTAGTCGTGTGTTTTCATTGTGATGGTATCATATGGCATAAAAAATGTTCAGGCCACCTAAAATTTAACCTTAAAGTTACAAATTCCTATCTTATTTTTCAAGAGGAAGAAAGGTAAGTCCTTAACTTTACGTAGCACACTTGAAAGTAGATAGGCTGCCATCAAATCAAAATAAAAAACCCGCTCTCTCTCTCATATGCCAAATGAGGGTTAGGCACCCATTTTGTACTTCTATATATATATATGGGAGATTTTCTATTTGTTCATCTTGATTTGATCGGATCATTTCCACTGCTTTATTGAAAGGACATGATAAGATGATAAGCCCGAAAGTTGCGTCCCTTTTGGTGCCTTTAAACTTTACATTCAATGCACTTTCATAAATTTCGTGGACCATATAAGAATCTTTGCTGATTTCTTAAAGAAACAGTAAACAACATCACGAGATTACCGACCAAAAAAAAGAAAAAACATAACAAGATCGTATCGATATTCGCCCCTGCTGTTTAAGGAAACCAAGGATAGAGCTTCTGCCACTCGAGTTATACACATTAAGGGGGCACATTGGTTTGCCGTATGAGCCACCAGCGTGTGTTAGTCAAGTCGGCAGCTGGACACCTACTTGCGAAAGGGACTTTTAACCGCTAATGTTTAACAGGCAAAGCTAATATTGGACGGTAATCCATCTGTAGCTGATTTCATGCAAAGATCAACCGTGCTGTTCTGGTTCAGAATGTCACCCTTGACTCATTCATGCATTGCATGTCCATGAAAAAGAGCTATGTTTTGTATGAGAACATTTGGCACGCATGGACCTCAACTATGTGTATGCTTTGCATAGAGATATCACATAGAATTAAATGCTCCAGTTTTTGTGTGTGGAAAGTTTGACATTTTTGGAGAATGTTTTCTAAGAAGTTATTTTCTATGAAAATGAATATGTTTTTTTTCCATGTTTTGCTGAAATTTGAAAATGAACTAAAAATTATTTTCCACAAAAACTTGCTTTTATTTTCCTCACATGCACTATTCATGTGGTGTAAGGTTCACATATGCTATATCATCAAATTTTCAATAAATGTTCATCAAATTTAATTTTTATAAGATATATACTTTTATAAAATGAAAACAACTAGCCTTTTTTTTTTTTTCTTATAAAATCAGACTCGGGTGCTTAGGTCCTAGGCCTAGCCTTGGGGTACTCCTTCCTAGGCATAGGGTTCTTGGACCAAGCCATTGGAGACTTGGACTTAGCTGTCGGGGCGATTCTACTAGTGGGTTCCTCAAGTGCTGGTGCTGAGTCCCAACCGGGATTTCTTGGGTACAACCACAGAGGACCCAAGCACGAGTGATGATAATTTGGGCTTGGGAGCTAGATATCCCACCATTGCCGTCAGTGATCAAGGCTTAAGCAATAGGGACTTAGGCATGGGAGTTGGATACTTGGACATGGCCGTCAAAGACCCGGGCACGAGTACTAGGGTCCAGACTTGGCCTTGGAGGACCCAACCTAGTCGTCAAGTACTGGATATATGTTTTAAGTTTCCCATATCCAATCTAAGCGTCAATATCTAGTCATATTTTAAAAATGAACGTTTAATCTTTAAAAGAGGAAATCAATAATTTGAATTTAACTATCAATTTATTTTAAGTAATCTAAAGTTAGAAATTAAGGAAATGTTTTTTAATGTAATATTTTCTACGAAGCCAAAAAGCAAAAAATACTAATCACTACAGTTCATTGCCCTAAAAAAATCCAATTCATTAATGCTAGAAGAAATCAAAAATATCCTAACTGTTGTATTCTTACATGCGATCAAGCATGCGACGGCCGAACCATGACCAAGTTGATTTGGGACAACTTATAATAATCCTTGCGCCATCAAATGAAAAAAAAATAAAAAGCAAAAGACAAGAAATCAATCGATTTTGTCTATGTGAAGAAACATATCTTACCGTTAGATGGACTAACCTAGTTCTTGTATTGTTCTTCTCTAATTTTTTTTAATATAATAAAAAAGAATAAAAATAACATTACTCTTTGTCCTAAATTTTAACGAGGCGTAGAATATTATAAAAGCTTTTATTCGCGAGAGATAAATTGTCTTTTTCCCTAGACCTGCCTTCATTTATTTCAAGGGGTCTTCCTCCTTCTAGAAAGTTTAACAGGTTTTTCATCATGATTCATGCACCCTCTTCATTCAAACACCTCACCTTATTTTCATAAAAAAAAAGAGTAAAAAAGAAGAAGAGAGATCATTTATTAAGGCGCGTTGTTATTTTCGCACACCATATTGAATGCCAAAGACTTTATAATAAAATAATTATACAAAACAGAGGTTGCCAAGTGGGGTGCTAAGAGGCATTATAAACCTTGCTGGCCATAGCATGCAATTGGATAGACCATTGTGCTTTGTGTAAGAAGTTCACTATTGCAAAGCCCCTTTAATATCTCTAATCACTTATGGAAGTCAATACCCATTAAATAAGGTTTACCCTCAATACTTACCATTTTACATAAATGCATAGCTTAATTAGGTAAATCCCCTTTTAAGGGAGGACAACACTTGTGACAGACAACATCACTATTGCCTCCTAATTAGCTAGTCATCTGTTTGCCTCGATAAAGATAGATTAGAACCATTATCACATATTAATAATGAAATATAAAAAGAGCACAAGCTTTGTTATTAAAATGAGGATGCCCCGTGATCAACATATGCGCCCTCTCACATGTCATCCCCTTTTGTGTATTTTAGTATAAATCCGCCTTTTGTAAGTACGTTCGTTATTTGCATAGCCTTCATCGATAACTCTTAACTTTATATCACACTCTTACCGTATCATAATGACTATCCATGGCCGGTCCCTTAATAGTCAACTATCTCCCGCTTGGACAGTAATAAGATGATTTCATTTTGAGGGATCATAGGGCACAAAAAGTGCTCAGGCCAACTGAAATCAAACTTTAAACTTAAATTTCCTATCTTATTTTTGAGGAGGAAGAAAGATGAGATCTTAAATTCACATGGTATTAGTCTAGATACCGTTAAATTATTCTATTTGATCGTATTTTTCCCTCTGCCTTGGGCTGTCTTGCACTAATGTTTTATAAAACTCCTGGACCCCCAAATTTGGGAAGCGCACTTCGGAAGTGGCTAGGCAACCCCCAAATAAAAATCAAAATCAAAATCAAAATCAAAAGCCCTCTCTCTCACACATACCAAATGGGTGATATGTTAGGCACCCATTTTGTACTTCTGAATACATATTTCTCTGGAGATTTTCTATCCTTTTCATCTCGATTTGATTGGATCATTTTCTCTGCTTTATCAAAAGGACACCATAAGACGATGAACCGAAAATCGCACATCCCCTTTTGTGCCATTAGGCGATACACGCAATGCACTTTCAGAAAGTTCATGGACCAAACAAGAATCTCTGGCCGATTCCTTAATGAAACAGTAAATGACCTCACGAGATTGCACCAAGATTTTGCCGCCCTTGAGGATGACTCAACAGTGGATACATTCATTTGCCGTATGAGCCCACTGGCGTGTATTAGTCAAGTCAGCAACTTGGCATCCATAAAACCCTAACTCGCGAAAAGGACTTTTAACTGCTACCGTCGAACGGGCAAAAGCTGATGTTGATGGCCCCAAAGGAGTCCACACGCTCCTCTTGATTTGAGTTGATTGAACCGCGATCCATCTGTGGCTGATTTCGTGCGAAGAACTGCCGTGTTGTTCTGGTTCAGAATGTCAGCCTTGACTTGTTCATGCGTTGCATCTACATGGAAACAGAGTAATGTTTTTGTGTGAGAACTTTTGGCACGCACGGACCTCAACATTCGTCAAGGTGCATGCCATATATAGAGACACATCATATACAATGAAATGCTCTACTTTTCTATCATAGAGAGTAATTATTATTTGGACCTAAGCAAATTCTTAAAAGATTTTATCTTATAACTCAATTGAATTTTGAGATTCCCAGAATGTAAAACTCTTAGAGGGAATTCCCACTTATCAGGAAAGAAAAAGATATAGTCGGAATTGGGGATGCAAGACGGGGAGCATGGACATGTTAAAATAAGGAATGTATTTTGACAGTCTAGGGTAGCAGTTTTTTCTCCTTGATGTTGCCGTTAGGTTTCATCCTAGGTTAGATTCACGCATTACACCGAAAACTGAGCATGTAATTAAGCAAAGGCGATGGTCGGAGACGCCCATGATTTCATGTGGCGTAGCAAAGTCCTTATCCTTTCGTCATCGCTGTGGACTGTCATCGCCTTGCTTATACTGTATATATTGAGGTTACAATAGTAAATGGGCTCCCGAGATATTTACTAGGTGATGTGAAAAGTGGCATATCTTATGCATGATTCTATACTCCCTTATACGATGAATGTTGGTTACTCGGTGGCATATATTCTACCATCAATTACCAGGTCAAAATACACATTCTCTCTCTCTCTCTCTCCTTCTAGAAACCATTGACAACGAAAGGGCCGAGGAGAAGAGCCATTCGTTCGTCCAAGAGATCTCTAACCCTAGAAATTATAAGCTGAAACAAAAGTTTCCGCTAGGAACTATGCATGACATTCAATTATGATGAGCCCGAGGGCAGCTCCGTTATGCTCTTCGTATGTCAAGACAAAATGCCCTTCGTTCCCTACCGTATCTCTCTGTCTCTCTCTGTCTCTCTGTCGATTCTGAATTCGTTATCATCTCCACCGGCATAACCATCCAACCGTACCTCTCTACCTCTTCTAACTCACTCCTTTATAATCTCAAATTCTCCATCGATCTCAATCACACTATAATCCCCCTCACCTTTTCCCTCTTCCCTCTCTTTCTCTCTCTCTCTCGCCCATGGCAGATCATCAGCTTCTTCCGCCGGAAGACCCGGAAGAAGCAGAGGAGGCGCTCTCTCTCTGCGACCTCCCGCTCCACGGTGAACCCGAAACAGAGGCTCCCGGCAACTTCCCCGCCCACCACCGCCAGTCGTCCTCCGATGTGCCGGAGTTCTTCGAGTTCTTCAGCGACTTCAGCTCCGACATGTGCTCTGCAGATGACATCATCGTCTGCGGGAAGCTCGCGCCTTTCTCCTCTGTGCTATCTCCGACCAAGACGGCTACCCAGGAATCGGCGAGCAACGAAGAGAGCGAGCTAAGATTCGCGTTCCGGCGGCGATCGGAGTCGATGTCCAAGTTGCAGAGCTCCTTGGCCCGATCAAACAGTGCAAAGTTGAACCTCACCAGGAATTGCAAGTCGCTCGACTACGGCAAGCTGAAGCCGAACCAGTCACCTCCGGCGCTTCATTCGCACGAAGCGGTGAGGAATTTGCCGGCGAGAAGTGTAGCGAGTTCAGGTTCGGTGGTGAAGAGGACTATGGCGTCCAAGCCGCGGTGGTACGTGCTCACTTTCGGGCAGGTGAAGTCGCCGGCAGAGATAAAGCTCCGGGACATGAAGAGCCGGCAGTTCCGGCAGAGCCCGTCGCCAACACTGTTCCCGGCGCTGGGGGACTCCGTGGAGGGGAAAGCTCAGGGGAGTAGCGCCGGCGGCAGCGGGGGAAAGGTGACGTGGAAGGTGCTGAGAGCGCTGAGTTGCAAGGGCCATGCAAGCGTCGCCGTGACGGCGTCCATCGGAGAGACACCGAGTTGGCAAAAATACGTGGCCCAAAACTGAAAATAACAATAGCTAAAATTCCGTGTCGCTTGTATTTATTATTGCCGGCTAAGTATTCTTTCTCACATCCTTCAGTACAAACACGGTACATGACCTATAATTCTTCAGAATATCTAGGTTGCGCTCGTGCTCCATATCTCACCTACTGGTATAGGATTGAAAATGATTTCCCATTGTACTAAATTCACGAGCAGTTTCGAGCCTACGGAAAGCGAAACTGATTTCTATAGAATGAAAGAATGTATGAATCGATATGTGTAATGCAGACATAGAAGATCTGCTTTCGAGTCTGGAATTTGCTTGAGGTATTGAAGATGACAATGTTCTCGAAAAGGCGATGTTAAGCGTCGATGCATCGATGGGTATGATGATCTTGACAGACAAACGTGATTGTCTAGCTTTGTTGCTCTTGTGTGTTTGTGGTGATCCTGCTTGGCTTCTCCTTAGCGATCAATGCGACAGTGAAAAGGCGAAAAGAGCCATTGCCGGCCGGCTAGGGAAAGCGAGTCTGTTTTCTCCTCGGAGGCGAGAATGGCGATGAAGTGAAAGCAGAGAGGCTTGGCGTAGAAGGGAAGGCAAGACGGACAGCGAAGGTTGAAGTCTTGAAGAAGAGCATGGTCGATGATGTTCTTCGGGGAGCTAATTAAGGTCGGGCCTCGGTGTGAAGGAAATTGTAGGAAGTAAACACAAATATCAGGAGTCAGAATCCCCGACGGTGACATGGGATGGATTTTCTTGTTTTATTTTATGTGTTGGCGTCATGGATTGCATTATTGGTTGGGACCTTTTTTTGGTCACTAGTAATTTGTGGGTGGATGATGATGCGACGCTCTGATTTCTTTAATATCCGCCGCTAAGGGAAAATGGCATTAAAAATGCTATAATTTTTATTGGATACTTATTTTAATGTCGAAACTTTTCGTTGAATTACTTAAGTATCAAACATTGATTTGGAGACACCGGAAATCCAATATTAGGAGTGTAAACGGTTCGGTTCGGTTCGGTTTGGTTTTTTAAAAAAACCGAACCGATAAGGGATAATACCGAATATTCAGTTCGGGACGGTTTTTCAGTTTTTCTATTTTTACTTTATTTATTGGGACCTAAATAAAGAAAAGATGATGACGAAGAGAGATTGTTCACTTTTAATTAAGAATTCCGATTTGGTTCAGTTAACCGAACCGAATTGAAAAGGTAATAGTTATTTTTCGGTTAACCGAACCGAAATCGAACTGAACCAAAAATGCACAAAATTTCAGTTCGGTTCTTGACACCCCTACCCGACATGGTGGTATTTCATCGATTTTTCTGATCGACATGGCTCGCCACTCCTCCAAGTTGGCGTTAATAGTCCCAAACTACGTCATTCAACTTTTTTTTTTTGACACTAAATAAACATCACGTGAAAATTATAGCATTTCGATATTTTTCTCCCCAAATAATAGTAGTCATCATTTACTCATCACTTATATATTCATTAGAGGCAAATATAATCATGATTTAGACACTAACAAGTATGCAATTTTTTAATTTTGATTAGTGACGTCATTTCATTAGTTGATAATAATTTCTATTTTACATCGCCATATATCTAATATAAAATCTTATGTTTTTCCTTCGTTACACTATTTATAAACTTAAATTCCTCATTGATCTGGCTTGATATACGTCATTATATATATTGGACCTAAGCAAGTCTTTAAACTGTTTCGTTTGAACTTTAGGATATTAAAACTTGAGAGTATTCTCTAGAGACGAGGGAAGAAAAATATTTCTCTTCAACTAGGAGTGTAAGGAGCTAGGTCCCAAGGCATTATATCGGAAGAATCCGAGCAGCCCGGTGTTATTGCATTTCAAATGGACAAGCATTGTTAGATTTTATAGGGAGCAATCCCCCTACCTTAGGGGAGGCTGTCACGGTGACGGTAACAATACCTTTACAGCTAATGAACTTAACTTAGGCCCTATCTACCTATCTACTATATAAAGTTAAATTCCTCGTCGATTTGGCTCGGTCTACGTCATTAAATACGTTGGCCTTGTAAGCGCGAACCTAGGTCTGTGAAAACGACGACAAACCTACTACTTCAGCAAGGATGTATCATCATCTTTGTCCCTGAATATAAGATTGGAAGGTACTTAGAATAATCCATGAGCGAACCCTTGAGAAGGATTAGATGAAAACGAAATCAAATTGGATTTACTGAACATTGTCAAATCAGAACAACGTCGGCACCAGCGCAAATGCGAGCGACATCAATCTAGATAATCATTGAGGAGAGTCGCTTGTAGAGAACCCAAAAATGACCAATTTTAGCATATAGAATCCAAGACCGCATACATAACGACCTAGTCCGACGAGGGTGATGAGTAGTGATCGAGGCCAGAGGGATCTGGAAAAGGAGCAGCTTTTAGCAGACTTTTAGGATGGCGAATGGGACATGAATGAATTGAATTGTGTATTGAATAGGGAGATAGTGTTTTCGAAATACACATAAAAAACTGAAATTAACCCACAAATGCGTACTCCAAAATTAAGCATCCATTATGGGAATGTGCTCACTTATACATTAAAGGACAAAACCATGAGATTCGATATGAGACGGTTCAAAGCGGATAATTCCTCGAGTGAATTAAAGCCCGGCGTGACAGTATATTCGATTAAGAGAGTTGGGATTAACGACTTTTTTTGGCCCTTTTGCAAAGGCTAGAAGAGACGGTTATTTCACGAACTTATCCTACTTATCTCTTCGGTCTCTTGTAAACTTTTCGTGTGTAGAATCCAAGGCCGGATGATGCCCTCTTGCTCATAGTTCTTCTCAATCCTGTTATTACAAAGCCTCGCCCTAGATTTAGACTAGATTTCGATTTCGTCACATGCAGACAAGTCCCCGATATCCAATAACATTGCGCAGTCGATCACGAATAACGATGGATTGTCATGATGTATGGCACGAAAGCGAAATGAAGAACTTAAAGAAAGACATCAAAGAGGATGTATAATCGGCTAAGACCAAAGCCTCATGCAAAATGATGGACGGAAGATGACGAATTTCGAGCATAGTCGCCCGTCTATATTTGGTGATACAAGTCCATTTATAAAATATAAAGATAAGTGCATCATAAGTTTTAAAACTTATCATGAACGTGCAATTAAATTCTAAAACTTTCAAAAAAAGGTAAATAAATCCTAAAATTTATCAAATTGATCTAATTAAGCCTTTCCATTTATTGCACTTTTCTAAGGTTTAATACTCAATTGCACTTTTTGAAAGTTTTAAGACTTGTGTACACTTTCTTGACAAATTTTATAACTTGATTGTACTTTTTAAAAATTTTAGAATTCAATTATATTTTCATGACGAGTTTTAGAATTTGATTATATTTTTTGAAAGTTTTATGACTCAACACTTTCATAATAAGTTTTAAAAATTTTAGTGCACTTATATCGATAATATATTTTGTAGTTGTTAGAATATAGAGCTAACTCTGGACTTTTAATAACCGTTATATGTTGATTTGATATTAGAGTTACACATGAAAAATTTTATGTCCAAAAGTTGTTGGTCCATCATATTTTCTTATGCATAGTTGAAAAGGATCTCGATGAATGCATCGTTCATGAATTTGTGGATTGCCTTTTTTTTGGGTAAAGTGAATTTGTGGATTGTCTATTGCACCATAATGTGATAAATGTGTTGCTTGCGAAACTTAATCCGGCAACAGATCCAAGTCGATAAAAGGAATTAGGGGTTTCTATGGGTCGGCCCGACCCTCTAAGATTAGGCATTAATCAATGCGAGACGGACTTGGCATTTTCTTCCCAAGATAACTTGAATTAGTTCTTTGACGAGCACGAATTACTTTTCGTGACGCGAGAAGTTAAGAAGATCGATCGGTGTGACTCCTCAACGAGAAGAAGATGACAGCAATTTTTGAGCATCTTTTAGGGGACCTCGGATGGTGTGGTCTTGGAGTGGACGTCGCGTCCTCTTGTGATTGAACAACTAATAAAAAGAAAGCAACTATATTCATATGGACCAGATAATTCTATTGTTTTCTTTTTTTTAACTATAGATAAATCTATTGTTTCACTCACAAATGGACGCATCGATAGATTTCTAAAAGAAATTATGAGTGTTGAAAATTATTAGTAAAACAAATCACACATCGCCTTATTGTCGATAATTCGGTGACTCACAAACACTTCAATAAAACTACCAATTTTTTTGATAATTTGGAAATTATAAACTTTTTTTTATATTTTACAAATTTTTTTCTGTTTTTTCTACCGACGTTTTAAATTTACTAACTTTCATATGAATTTACCAAAATCTTTTATTCGAGTGATTTGCTAACTCCTTTTCAATTAATTTATTGGCTAGCTTTGAATTACCAACTATTATATGGGTTCATATCGACCTAGTTGAAAGTGAAAGGGCAACTTTTAATATTTTAAGATCAGAATTTAAATATCATTGAAATTTCAAAAACTTATAAGAAAATTGTATCTTAAGTCCTCGTGTTAACATTTGTACTCTATTAAAAAAAAATCAAACATGCTAGAATTAAAAAAAATAAAATTTAAGTGCTTAAGCTCCTAAATTTTCGATTAATTTGAATATAGACATTTAGACAGACCGTAGTACAACAGTCTCACGCTTAAGAAGAAATCCATATTTCGTGTTTTAAAGATTTGAAAAAATGTCGGAATCTCTTTCGCGCCGTTACCGTCAGACAATGACGCCGGAGAACCTCCTCGTCCGTCCCCGACCCACCCAGAAGTGCACCACCGGCTGCCCCGTCCTCGACCGCTGCCTCGGCGGCGGCATCCCCTGCCGCTCCGTCACCGAGGTCGTCGGCGAGAGCGGCTGCGGGAAGACCCAGCTCTGCCTCCAGCTCCTCCTCTCCGCCCAGCTCCCGCCCTCCCGCGGCGGCCTCTCCGCCTCCTCCCTCTACCTCCACTCCGAGTTCCCCTTCCCTCTCCGCCGCCTCCACCAGCTCTCTCACGCCCGCCCGTTCGGCCCCGGCCACGACCCCTTGGAGTGCATCTTTGTGCACCCTCTGCAGTCCGCGGACCACCTGCTCGACGTAATGCCCAAGGTGGAATCTTTCGTGGAGAACTTCAAGAGTCAGTTCCCGGTTCGGCTCATCGTTATCGATTCGATAGCGGCTTTGTTCCGGTCGGAGTTCGACAATAACCCGCTTGATCTCAAACGGAGGTCGTCTATGTTTTTCAAGATCTCGGGGAAACTGAAGTTGCTAGCTGAGAAGTTTGATCTCGCGGTTGTGGTGACGAATCAAGTGGTTGATTTGGTCGCTCCCAATGAGGGGATTAACGGGCTGAGGATTGGGAACTTAGGGTGCTTGGTTTCATCCGGTAGACGGGTTTGTGCTGCACTGGGTCTGGCGTGGGCGAATTGTGTGAACTCAAGGCTGTTTTTGTCGAGGGATAAAGAGATTGTTAGTACAATGAATGGCATGGGGGATGAGTGTGGTTGTGAACCGATGCATTGCGGAACAAGGAGAAGACTCCATTTGCTCTTTGCCCCTCACATTCCCGATACATCTTGTGAATATGTGATTACCAGAGAGGGATTCTCTGGGGTTAGTAGATAACTCTCTTCTGCCAGAGGTAAAACTGACACAGTTGGTCAGACTTTGCTCTACTGAAGTGGAAAATTAAGTTGCTTGCTTCGATTCTTTTTGCCAACTCAAGTATATTCAAGTGTCTACTGGTCTTTTAAGAATGGCAACAACATTTTCAGTTTGATGAGTTGTCTACCAAACTCATTACTCATCCTAGTCCAGAGCATGTTTCCATGGAACCAATTGCTTAAAGGATGGTTGGTTTGATTTGCGTTTATTGTTGTCCATCGTTTTTAGTACACAAACTGCTTGACGTATTATAGACGTCTAGTTTTGAGAATTACTATCATCTCTCATACTTAAAATATGAGAGACATTTTATCCAGGTTTTGTGGCCTAATATGACATCCTACCGGATAAATTAAGTGGATAGAACATTGAAAAGGGAATTCTCCCGTGAATAGAACTAGATCGAACGTCAATGAGGAATTCACCTTCAAGGAGTCGCATAAGAACAGAGACAATAACAACTGTCCAGAAACAAGAATAAAAAGCCAAACACGTGTGAGTTTGTCATGATAGGAGAGTGCGATGAGGGTGCACTTCCCTTTGATGTTCTTCTGCCAATGTCACAAACTGTCACTCGTTGATCTTGTTGCCTATGTTAACTGCCATTTTTGCATGATATCCTCCCTATTTCTCTCTCTCTTCTGCTGCTCATATTGGTGGACGATGGATTGACACTGCTTATAGGCTTCTTAATTATTATGATGGGGAACAGCATAAATCACGAGCAATCAATTGTCAACTGATGACAAGTTTTTCGACCATCTTATCCTCACTTGTTACCTATCAATGAAGAGCTGCTTCTTGCTAATTATCAACTAGTGGGAAGGCTCTATTCATTAAATTAATTTTATCTTTTCTTATTTTCTTTTGGCAAAAAGATATTTTATATTTGAGATATTCAATGCATCTTAATTAAACATGATACAATAACTAGTCTTAAATGCTTTCTCTATAGTGTCATCATGTGCAATTTTTTGTAGCTTCCAAATCATTTAATTTATTTTGTAATCGTGTTCATTTTTATTCTATAAGTACTTGGAAAAGTTTAGAGCTTAAGTTGAGGGCCATAACTTCATTATAAAGAAAGAACTTACCATTCCAAGAATGTTTGGCTTCTTTTGGGGCAAATGCTCGATCTTGTGGATATTGGAGCTTTCAAATTATCTAACGTACTTATAATTGTATTCGTTTTGTTTTTATTAGTACTTGGGAAAGTTTAGAGAACAAGGTGAGGGTTATAATCTCATTCTAAGAAAATGACTTCCCATTTCAAGAAAATTTGGCTACTTTTGGGTGAAATGCTCAATCTTGTGGATTTTGGAGTTCCAAAATCCACGCTGATCAGAGCACTTGGAGTTAACCTGAACCATTTTTCCATATCCATTGGGTGGTGATAACTACAGTTATTGTGTGCAGTAGATAGAAAGCTCTAATCTCTAGTATCTCTTTAACTATTGTGAATTCTGAATTCAACTCATCTTTTCATTGCAAATTGTGAATTTGTCAAGCAATAGCTGCCATTAGTAAAAAGATTCTTGTAATGATATCTTGCCTTTACTTGCATTGGTTTTGATATATTGCATCTTTTGTACTTCCCAATGGTTTTCCATAACTTTTTCTTCTCCTCTTAAGTTCAGACTGGATTGAGTTCTCACACTGTGATTCTCAGGTTCTTAGCAAATGGTGCATTTGTTGTCAAAAGTTGGCAAGGGAAGTGGGAATTGAATCATTTGTGTCTTTGCCAATCTGCAGAGATGGAGAAAATCGAAATGAACGATAGGAACACGAAAAATTCAATTCCCACTACCCTTGGCCAACTTTTGACAACAAATGCAGATGGAGAAAATCGAAACAAATGATATTGGGTGCCTGCTCCTTTTACCTGGTAAGACTTGCGTGTTAAATTTGTGGATTGTATTTGTGAAATCTTGAGAGATGATTCTGCTTAAAAGAAAGCTGGTATTCCTGGTAAGGACGCCCAAAAGGGTTTTTTAATAAGCCAAATGAAACTAGCGTTTTTGAGAAGCTGATTTAGTGCTTCTTTCTTGCCTTGGTTGGCAATGGTTCAACTACTCATACAGACAAGAGATATGCTGGCATGGTTAATCTTTCAGAGAGATGGGTTTTATTCAGTTGAGAATGGTGGATTCCATTTTGCTGCAGCACCTTCAGAATTGGCAGTGGCTTTGAATTCAATTTATCAATTTTGTTCAGAGTTGCATTGACTGTGGAGGTACTTGCAGAAGTTTCAGCTTGGAAGATTTGAACTTAGGACCTTCTGTTTTGATATCATGTGAGAATTTATGGGATCACTCTCAACTATTCTAAAAGCTTAAGTTATTAGATAAAGGCGTGGTTTAATATATAAATATTCTATCAATGACTTTGTGTGTAGACAAAATGTGATATGTTGCGGTATAAATAAGATTGCCTGTCACCTTACGCCGTTCAACTGACTTGCCATTTCTGAGATTGTTAAGGGCATACCCACTGGATTGGTCTTGTAGGCTTTTTACCTGGTATAGGATGCATAAAATTCTCTTGTTAGATTGGCCTCTTAAATGCTTACCAAAAAGAAACCTTGTTGAAATGATAAAACAATAAGGATATGCTGCTTCAATATAGACATAAATAAGAACATTGGCATCTTTTATGGTTAATTTTGCAGAAGTATTAAATAATAGAGCAAAAGATACAAGATTGTCATATTCTTATTTCAAACATCTTCAAAGTTATAATTATACACTCTTCATCCTACAGCTAGAAAATCCCAGGAAGCATAAAAGTTTCCGGCATGTTGCCACATATAAGCACTGCAATGTTAGTCTGAGGACCTGACACTTTGTTCTAATTCAACAAGAACAACTTCTGATGTGTGTGGAACTGGTTCTTCTCAATGGGATATCACTAATTGGTAAGACCTTCTCTTTAACAGGTTGTTCAGCAACCTCACGTTGTTGTGCAGTTGATTTCTTCTTCATAAATTTATAGGATGCTATTACAGCTACAGTTGAAGTGATGCCTGTGACAAGAAAGAGACCGCGAAAGCTGTATAAGTCAAGTCTAGCAACTTCTGTTGCAGAATCCTGATTCGGGAATAAGGAATGATCTTGAAACCAATTTTGGCCTATCAAATAAAGCGTTCCATCTTCTCTCAATTTTGCTATTGATGCAGAAATGTCAGGGGTTAAAGGTGATCCCTTAGGAAAAGCCTGCATAAAAGGGCCTAAGAATCATTAATTGGATTGATCCCAATAAATTCACTCAACTGTATAGAGAAAAAAGAAAGAGACTTACAAAGCCAAATCCATTGGTGCTGTTGTATGAGGGCTCAACCATGGTGTATTGAGCAGAGTACTTGGATAGAAAGAGCTGTACATAAGGAATTTCATCAATAATTGCTGAGAAATCACCATTCTGGCTTCCTTCTCTCAAAGCTTTTGCATAATCTTCAACCGTTTGCATGTCGGGAAGAGAGATTTTTTTGAAGGAATTGATCAAAACTGGCTGATTAACTGGACTATTGAAAGGGACACCAACATATTCACTCTTTGGCGAGGACTGAAGCTGATGAACTGTTAGCATTGAGCTCAGGTTTGCAGTGTAACTGGAAGGTAGTATTAGAACGACAAACAACCATACAATCAACACAACTTTGGACAAGCTGCTGATTAAGTTTTCCCCTGCAAATCATGAGATGACAATTTAGCATCATACTATATCAACTCAAACGGTCATTGTACAGCAGGGTAAATATCCACTAGAAACGACGGGTGTATTCTTTCTGTCTACTATCATTGGGTATTAATTTGCTTCCTTTTGCCTTGAAATTTGGGTTTAATTCTAATAACTCTATTGCTGGAGAAACCTTGATCCAGTACTCAGTTAATTCACTCAGCATAAGAAATTTTAAAGCACAGGACATGAATGTCGAAAACATATAGAGAGAGTCCATACATTGTGGAGAAACTAGTGTTTGGAATGAATTCCACATCACTGTCCCAATTTGTTGAGCTAATGATCCCTTGAACTCAGTGTCATTGTGCTCAATTGTCCACACTACCCATCCCGTGAAGACATAGAAAGCGCCTATGGCTAACCATAGATCCACCTTCAGAGGCTGTAGAAATATCCACATGCTTTTGCTTCGTGTTGTCTCGATACGCACAATCATCCCTACTCCAGCTTGTGTGAAAGGTAGAGAGAAATCCACATACAACGATCTATTTGATGTGATGGTTATATCACCCACCGCTGCATCATATTGCTGGTGCATATTCCCAATGACCCAAAAGAGATGGTAAGTACATTTCGTAAACAATGCATATAAACATACCAGCACATACACTTGCAAATACACTCAGCACTTCCTTCACTCCGTGTCATTCAATTCCTTTGCCTCCGGGTGCATATAGAGCAATTGAATTATGTCAGGTATCAACAACTTGATTTTTATGAGCCAGACTATGCTCACTACAAAATGCAGAACATATTAAACAAGTACTGTCCAAGAGTAATCATGTCAAAGAAATTTGGCTCCAAGAAGTTGTAATTTTTGCATGCACAGTTAGGTAAACGGACATGTATCTTGCCAGGTCTGATATCACTGCTGCTATCTCGGCTGCCTATTTAATTCCACATAACAAAGTGTAAAAGAATCTTGAAAAGGGAAGAATGGATGGACTGCAAGTTTTATCTATTAACTTTAACCTCTTTTGTTAAATAAACCAAATTTCATGTTTAAGTACTTGGATGTGCTATTTATTTGTTGTCATTCTTGCATGGAAGCAGAACATGTTATTTTATGGTTGCACACACTTGAAAAAAAGAAAATCCTGAGAATACTGGGTTCTTTCAAGATCACCTGAAGGTATACTTGGTGTATCATATCGTCATAAGAGCCTCTGAATGGAATGAAGTCATATTTTACTTCATAAGGCAACAAATCGATTGCAGCCTTGAACACTTCTATTCAAAAGCCTGTCCCCGTTGTTGCATTTGTCTCAGGATCGTGTTCCAGTTCAACCAATTCTTTGAAACCTACTCTATCTGGAACTACGATTCTCAACCTCTTCCCAGCCTTTGGCATAACCCGTTGACCTTTTGGTATAGCCATGGATGATCCAGGCCATAAAGTAGAGCCCATTTCTTTCACAGAGGTTGATTGAGTTGCAACACGAGACCTATTCGGCCCCGTTATCCCATTACTTTGGGTCCAAAATCCGATTCTTTTGACTCTTCCAACGGCATTTACTATTTCAAATGCTACTGGTTGTTGCAGCTGCCCATTCTTAAGTTGAATTTCCCCACTTAAACCTGTGAACTTGCTTTGTAGTATCATGCGCAGTAAATCAAATCCTGTTTGTCTTGAGGGATTGGCAGCTACATGACGAAGCTTATTTGCTGAATCACTCTTCTGCATTGAAGTTATAGGACTCAAATGATGTGCTGCTTTGGCTAAAGCCCAGACAGAATCATACGCCCACAAGCAATATACACTTATATCAGGAATTTGCTGATGCTGGTTTGTGAAAGTGCTGCTCCTCCACTTCAATGAGAAGTTGCGAAGCTGCTTTGAAGGTGGAATATGAGGTCTAACTCCTATGATTCCTTGCATCGAATCTAAAGCCGACTGATCCATCACAGGCAGGTTGTTTACTATTCCATCAGTCACAATCCAACCATAACCTGTACTCATCATTCCCAATTCATCAACCTTCAAGAAAAACTGAGATGCGAGGGAAGCAGACATGTGGACAATAAATATGTTGGCAGACAAAGTCATCAGTTTATACAGTTGGGCTTCGATGTATATATCCCTGGCTTGTGGTGGAATGACAGTTCGATGCGCTACACGAGCATTGCCTTCTTCTAATGCGAAAAGAAGATCAGGTATGATTCCATTCCCATAGGAACTGTCCTCATGTATTATAACCAATTCCCTCCACCCGAATTTTTGAACAAGAGCAGCAATGGCTCCAACCTGGGAGTTATCATTAGTTGTCATTCGGATAAAGTTTGGATTTTTATCTATGGACAAGAAAGGGCTACTAGCAGAAAAGGAGATGATAGGCACCCTATCTCCCAATTCCGCCAGAAGCTCGGCTTCTTCAGATGTTTGTGGGCCTATCAGTGCCTCAACTTGTTCATTCTCCAAAAGCTCAACAGCTGCTCCAAATGGCGATAAACGATCAATTCTAATCACAAGTACTGGATGGCAAGTTTTCTCTCGTTTAGCTAAGAACCTGCTCACAAAGTGAAGGTATTTGCTAGCTTATACTAACCGTTTACATACTAACATGTGATTGTGTACCTCATCATATTTTTCAGCACCGCGATTGGTTTTATTTAGTGGCAGAATGAAAGCACAATATAATGTCCTCTCTCCCGGTTTGCTTGGCTTGAGCGGGGGCAGGTGCAAAGAATGAAGAGGCGGAGAATTGACAAGAACTCACCTGAAGATAAAGCTTTGAGAGGCTGTCCCATGGAATTCCTAGGATGCAGAATCAACTTCAGTCTATGGTTAATGTGCGACGCTGACGCATTCAAGTCTGCGATGGCCATGGTCATGCACTGTTGGGCCATCTTCCCAACTGGCGACTCCATATCGAGAATCACCCCAACATGAATGTGACGATGATGAGTGTTTTGTGCCATCGACCAACAGATGGAATGGAAGGCGTGCAAGATCACCGACAAGATGAAGATGCACGCCAATCTCTCAATCTTCATTGTCAGCTGCATGTTACCACAAAGTTTGGAGCCTAATACTCCAGCAGGTTTTGATGATGGTAATATTGATAAGTCGTCTTTTGGAAAGTCTAGTCTTAAGTCTCCAGCAAGTTTTCTTCGAAATTTCTGAAGCCAAATGGAAAAGTTGGAGAAATTTCTTCAAGGTCTCAACATCTAGTTGTTTGAAAACTTAATCAAAGTCTGCCACGCCATTTTCAACAAGTTAATTCGGGATACCGGTCTTAATATGTCTAGCATTACTCTTACCGCTTTTGGTTTAACTAATTGTTGTGGCTAACTTTTTTACGTCTATCTCTTGAACTCATTTAAGACTCCTTTTGTTTTGCAAAAAATGAATGATTTGTAAAATATTTTCTTAAAAATGACCTTATGACAAAAATTTATGTCTAAATATTTTCATGGATGATAAAGATATTTATTGTTCAATATAAGTAATCATTTAAAGAAAAAATATTTCAAATTATTCTTCTTCTGCGAAATGAATAGACCCCAAATGTATGTTTGCCATCTAATCAAAATGCTTTCCTGCTTCCAACGTAACTATTCTATAGTTGATGATTTCTATAAAGAATTGTAAGTCTCTAATGTTGATGGTCAGAAAGATGTGACTAGCAAATAGTAATTTCTCTGTAGACTTGTTAGTAATTTGCCAACTTTGTATGAATTCACCGATGCATATTTGATTTTTTGTCAATTTCCAACTTCTCTAATAACTTACCAATTTTTATTTGCGTAATTTACCAACATTTTATATTTATCTATTCTTATATGAAAGGAAAAAAGTAATTAAAAACCTCAAATTTTGCTTACTATGACACGTTAATTTTAAGCTATTTTTTGGGATGCCAAAAACCTCAAATATGTACCCGTGTGACATATTTATCACAAACGTTTTCCCGTGGCACAAAAAACCCTAAACTCTTACCTATGTGACACATTTACTCCAAATTTTTTTCCTGTGATACTAAATTTTTAGGATAAATATGTTATTTGAATACAAATTTGGGATTTTTGGTGTCACAAGAAGAACTTTGGGTATAAGTTTGGGGTAAATGTGTCATATAGGCACAAGTTTAGAGTTTTTGGTATCACAAAAAAAATTTGAGGTAAATACGTTAGAGTGGATATAGTTTAGATTTTTTTGTGACATCTCCCTTATATGAAATTACCAACATTAATTAAAGTGACTGAACAATTTTTCTACAGTTAAATTACTATTAAGTTTTATGATATCTACTCTAATTAAGTACTTCACCAACGTTTATGTAGTTGTTTGAAAATTACCAACCTTTCTAATAACTTATTTCTCTCTGTATAACTTACCTACTTTTAAATTACCAACTCATGTCAAATTAACAACCTTAATTTAAGTGACTTACCAACTCGTCTCTTATTGGGTTATGAATTTGCTTCACCAATCTTTATTTGGGTCACTTACGAATGCTTTTTTTGGGGGGGGGGGGGTTGTTTGTAGATTCATAACTTTTTTGATAACTTACTATTATTTATGTGCATAGTCAATCAATTTCTTTTTGAATCTACCGACTATAAGATAATATTGCCGACCTTTATTTGAGTGCTTTAATAGTTATTTTCTATAAAGTTACCAATTAGCTTGATGTTACCACAATTTATTTGAGTGAACTACCAACATTTATTCAGCCGCTTGTAAATTTATATCAACAATATCAACAGCTACCCTATTTTTGATACCAACACCAGTTTGTCATGCAAAACGGAGGAAGTGTGGACAAAACAAAATAACGTAAGCGAGAAATAAATGTAGAACTAAATTTGACACAAACGAAAGATTGAGGAGATGTACCCCTATAATTGGGAGATCGCATGAGTTTCTCACTTTCTCAATCGCTCTTAACGGCTCTGCAAAGCTCTCACTTGAGTCAGGCTTAAAGTGACGAGCGAATTAGGCCAAGAAATCATGTTTAATTTGGTCCGTGCTCCTTGGACCGACCGTCCAAAATCCTCTTAGCCAAAATATGTTTTACTCTCTAACCCAAAAATAGTTCCTTTTAAAGATGGTTTCGAATGGGGGATACAAATCAACCACTAAAAAGTATCTCTTCCAAACACACTTACCAATCTCCATAGACCGTTAGAAATTTAGCTTGAATGAATGTAAATTGTTGCAATATAAGAAAGTTTAATCTAAATTTGAAATATACATACACAAGAGATTGTGGAATGAAAGTTATTTTGACTCGTCTAAATTAACGTTTTGTTCATTATTCAATAGTGTACTGTTAGTATCTATTTTATAGCATGTATGGACTTAAATAGAACTTTATGATAGGAAGTTGAGGTTGAAAATTTTAGAACAACGAGAAATTGTCAACAGATGTTCTTTTCCTCTCCCATCGACCAATTAAGTTTAAGGGCATAAGTATAGCTCAACTGTCAAAACTTGGCACGAGGGGACACTTAAGTGCCAAGATCGGAACAAAAATGATCAGTTAAGTACCAACGACGAGAAAATCTGACCAAAATGCTGACGTGGCACTTTTTCGGCGAGTTGGGATTGAAACGGCATCGTTTTGGGTGCTGACATGGCCAAATAAGCCCAAAACGGCATCATTTTGAGTGCTGATGTGGCTAGATCAGCCCAAAAAGTTTATTTTTTAATATAAATATTAATTAAATAATATTAAAAGCGAAATTTGAAAAAAAAAAATAGAGAGAGGGACAGCAGCCCCATTGCCGGTGGGGCGGTGGCGACGAATGGCGAGGGCCGTTCGGCCCTTGCTAGATGCCGAGTGAGGGTCGCCACCCTCTCCCAGATTTGGGCGAGGGCCGCCAGCGCCTGCGCGAGGGCCGGCGACCCTCACCTAGGTCGGGGTGAGGGTTAGCCTCCCTCGTGTAGGCTTCGGCGGCACTGGGCGCCTACACGAGGGCCGCTAGTGCCAGTGCGAGGGTCGGCGACCCTCGCTCAGGCCGGGGCGAGGGCGGCCGACCCTCGCCCAGATCTGGGAGAGGGTCGCTGTCCTCTCTCGGCGTCTATTGGCCCTCGCCTCTAATCGGCGAGGGTTGCCAACCCGTGCCCAAGCGTCAGCGACCCTTGCTGTCCGTCGTTGCCGCCCCACCGGTGATGGGGCGGCGGCCACAGACGGGGCTGCTTTCTCTCTCTCTTTTACATTTCGCTTTTAACATTATTTATTTAATATTTATATTAAAATTTAAATTTTGGCCAAAGCGACGTCGTTTTGGGATTATTTGACCATGTCAGCATCCAAAATGATGTCGTTTCGACCTCAACTCGTCGGAAAAGTGTTATGTCAGCATTTTGATCGAATTTTCTCGCTGTTGGCACTTAACCGATAATTTTTGCTCCGATATAGAGCATCATTAGTGATCAAATTGATCGATCGAGCATTTAAGAAATCAACAAGCTATCAGCTTCATTGAAATTAAATTGGGACAAGTGCATTAGATGTCTTAAAACTTATCAGAAAATGCAATTAAATCCTAAAAATTTCAAAAAAATGCAATTAAATCTTAAAACTTGTCACAAAAGTGTAATCGAATTCTAAAACTTTTAAAAAATGTAATTGAGTCTTAAAACTTATTGCAAAAAACTTTCAAAAAGTACTATAAAAAAATGATTTGATTTGATCAATTTGACAAGTTTTATGTCTTAATTGTACTTTTTAAAAATTTTAGAACTCAATTGCACTTTCATAATAAGTTTTAGAATTTAATTGTACTTTGTTAACAAGATTTAGGACTTTTAATGTACTTATTCCAATTACATTATACCTATGGAGGTCACTTTTCATTGATTTCGAGAGATTTTTCCGTGCTCTCATGTTACAAAATGTGTATCCATCCAAATTGATCATCTATGCTTAGTAATAATAGGCTCGAGTGAACTTGGCGTGAGCGGACGGAGGACTTGCAAAATACAAATTTGCACCGTAAGTGGTGTGCTCTTGCTAGGCTCGTCTTCACTCTGAAACTCGAGGCCCGCTACGGACCACACATCAAAACTCCAGCATGACTTTGACGGTACTAGCAAAAGTTTCGACATAATAAAATAAATAGAATAAGAAAGTAATTTAGCGCTAAATTCATGTAATTCGATAGTTATGACTTACATCCAAAGGGAGTGTAATATATAATTATACTATAAATCAAGCAATACAATAAAAATTATAATTTTATTCGAATAATTTAAATACTCAATATTTCTCAATCCCCAACTACATTTAATAACTCATATAGTGTTTAATCATATAATTCATAAACGAAAATACCTCTTTATTTCACAAAGGGATTAATAAATCTCAACACAAGATTTAATTGGCTTTCAACGGATAAATTCTTGGTGAAACTCCACAGACAAAACCCACGAAGATAACCTACTGTCTAGCACTCTGCGAAAACCGCGCTTCAACCAATTCTTACGGCCAAAAATTGGTACTATAAAAGAAACCCACCTTGCAGGACAATCCAAATTGACCGAATCAATCCAAGTTGACCGAATCAATGCTCAAATCAAAGTCCTTGTAAATCCAAGTCGACCAAATCAACGTTCAAATCAAAGTCCGTGTTGGACTTTCCGGTTTGAGAACAAAGGTTCAATTCGTATACTGAAGTCTGAAATTGTCGTGGTGCTTCAAGGACTCGTATCCAAATACGATATCCAAGATTGGCTTTTCATTATTAATTGTCACTTCAACACACAAATAATATCTATATTTTTCTGCATATTTTATTTTGGTAGACTTAAACTTGAGACATATTTTAACACTAATGCACATGCCAAAATTTCTATTTTGCTATTTCTCTATTTTTCTATTCTTGAGAACAGGTTTGAAATATAAGTCCGTTTGGTATTGCAATTTTATTTTTTTATTTCTTGAACATATTTATATTCCAGAAATAGTTTTGAAACATAAATTAGAAGTTAATATTTTTTATTTCTAGAACAAAAGTGAGAAATAAAAACTTTTCCTATCACTCACTCTTGTCACTGTCTATCGCCCACCTGCCCGCCCCCCACCGCTGGTCGCCCATTTTACTCTGGAATGAGAAATTTTATATTGTTGTCAAATGAATTTCTATTCTAAAAACAAGAATTTTATATCACTATCAAACACTTATTTTGTTTTAAAAAATCGTCCGGAGAATAAAAATAAAAAAATTAATTTCTGTAATAGAATGGTTATAATTCGTGTCCTAATTGTCTCAGTTTGAGTGAAATGAAAATTGTATGGTTATGACTTATTTGAGCGTATACAAAACATAGGTCGCAGTATAAATAAGATTGCCTATACTTTACCCTGTTCCAACTGATTTGCCATTCCTGAGATTGTTAAGGCCTTACGCCCACTGGATTGGTCTTGTACGCTTTTTGCCTGGTATAGCATGCATAGAAATTTCATGTTAGATTGGTCTCTTCAATATTTACTTAATAGAAACCGACCCTTAGTTGAAATGATAGAACAATATGGATATGTTCTCGTCATTTCTTTTTGCCCCTGTATTGAGAAAAACAAAGCAATAGAATACCCGACAATATTGGCGTTTCTTACTGTTAGGTTTGCGGAAGTAGTTCAAATAGAGCAGAAGGTACAAAAGGGACTTGTTCTTATTTCAAACATCTGCAAAGTTCTGAAAAGACTTCACTCTTCATCCCTACGGCTAAAAAATCCTAAAAAGCTTCGAAGTTCCTGGTACGTTGCACATAAAAGCACCATGATATTGGTCGGTATCTGCATCAGTTAAGGACCTTACACTTTCTATCGGTCGGTATCTACATTGGTAAGGACCTCACACTTTCTACAGATGAAGTGATGCCTGTGATGAGGAAGAGACCGTGAAAGCTGTATAAGTTAAGTCTGGTGACTTTTGTTGCAGAATCTTGATTTGTGTATAAAGAATGATTTTGAAACCAATTTTGGCTTATCAAGTAGAGTTGTCCCTCTTCTCTCATTTTTGCTAATGCTGAAGAAATGTCAGGGACTAAAGGTGGCCCCTTACGAAAAGCCTGCATAGAAGGGCCTAAGAATTATTAATTGGATCGATCCAAAAAATTCATCAAGTGCATAGAGAAAAAAGAAAGAGACTTACAAAGCCAAATCCTTTGGTGCCGTAGCATGAGGGGTCAACCATGGTGTATTGAGCAGAGTACTCGGAAAGAAAGAGCTTTAAATAAGGAATTTCATCAATAATTGCCGAGACACCACCATTTTGGCTTCCATCTCTCAGAGCATTCGCATAATCTTCAACCTTTTTCAAAGGGTAAAAGGAGTGCTTTTTGAAGGGTTGATTGATCAGATATGTCTGATCAGCTGGACTGTTGAAAGGGAATCCGATAGATTCACCTTTTGGCAAGGACTGAAGCCAATGAACAGTTAGTATTGAGCTTAGGTTTGCAGTATAACTGGAAGTTAATATCAGAACTACAAACAACCATGCAATCACCACAACTTTGGACAAGTTGCTGATTAATTTTTCCCCTGCAAATCATGAGATTACAATTTAGCTTCATACTGTATCAAGTCACGCGGTTGTTGTATAGCAAGGGGTAAATATCCAAGAGATAATGGTCCACTTGAACTTTGAAAACATATAGAGAGAGTTTTGTACTTTGTACAAAACATAGCGTTGAGAACGAATACCACATCGCTATCCCAATTTGTTGAGCTAATGGTCCCTTGAACTCATCATTGTCATCGTGCTCAATTTTCCATGCAACACATCCCGTGAAGACAAAGAAAGCACCTATGACTAACCATAGATCCACTTTGAGAGGCTGGATGAATATCCACATGTTTGGGTTTCGTGACGTCTCAATAGGCACAATCATCCCTACTTCAGTTTCTGTGAAAGGGATTGTGAAGTCCACATACAATGATTGATTTGCAGTGATGGTTATATCACCCACCGCGGCATCATATTGCTAGTACATATTCCCAAGGACCCAAAAGAATTGGTAAGTAGATATCATAAACAATGCATATAAGCATATAAGCACCTACACTTGCAAATGTCATGTTTTGTTCAATGATTAAAATGACGTCTATGTACTTGGATGTGCTGTTTATCTGGGGTCACTCTTGCATGAAAGCAGAGCATGCCATTTTGTGGTTGTACACACTTGAACAGCAGATAATCCTCAAGGTGTACTAGGTTCATATAAGATCACCTGACTGTACACTTGGTATATCAGATCATCATAATAGCTTGCAGCCATCAATATGTTTGAATTTGTAAATGGGATGAACTCAAATTTTACTTCATAGGGCAACATATCAATCACGGCCTTGAACACATCTATGCAAAAGCCCGTTACCGCTGTCACATTTGTCATAGGATCAAGTTCCACTCCCACCAATTCTTTAAAACCTACTTTTAATTGGAACTCCGATTCTCATTATCTTCCCAGCCTTTGGCATAATCCGTTGAACTTTTGGTATAGCTATGGATGATCCAGGCCATCCAATAGAGCCCATGTCTCTCACAGAGGGTGTTTGAATAGCAACAGTAGACCTATTTAGCCCTGTCGTTATCCCATTAAATTGGGTCCAAAACCCGATTCTCTTGACTCTTCCAAAAAAGTTCACTATTTCAAATGCTAGCGGTTGTTGCAGCTGTCCATTCTTAAGTTAAATTTCCCCACTCAAACCAGTGAACTCACCACGTACAATTGTGCAGACTAGATCGGATCCTGTTGGTCTCGTGGGATTGGCAGCCAGGGGAGCAAACTTATTTGCAGAATCCTTCTTCTCTCTGGAAGTTGTAGGATGTGCTGTTGTGGCTAAAGCCCAGACAGAATCATAAGCCCATAAGCAATATACATTGACTTCAGGAATTTGATGATGCTGGTTTGTGAAAAAGCTGTTCCTCCACTTCAACGAGAAGTTGTGAAGCCGCTTTGAGGGTGGAATATAAGGCTAACTCCTATGACTCCTTGCATCGAGTTTAAAGCTGACTGATCCATCACAGCCAGCTGGTTTACTATCCCATCAGTCACAATCCAGCCATAGCCTGTACTCATCATTCCCAACTCATTAAATTTCAAGAAAAACCGAGATGCGAGTGTAGCAGACATGTGGACAATAAATATATTGGCAGACAGAGCCATCAGTTTATACAGTTGGGCTTCGACATATATGTCCCTGGCTTGTGGTGGAATGACAGTTCAATGCGCTACATGAGCATAGCCTTCTTCTAATGCGAGAAGAAGATCGGGTATGATTCCATTTCCATAGGAACTGTCCTCATGTATTATAACCAATTCTCTCCACCCGAATTCTTGAACAAGAGTAGTAATGGCTCCGACCTGGGAGTCGTCATTTGTTGTCATTCGGATGAAGTTTGGATTTTTATCTGTGAACAAGAAAGGGCTACTAGCTGAAAACGAGATGATAGGCACTCTATCTCCCAATTCCACCAGAAGCTCGGCTTCTTCAGATGTTTGTGGGCCTATAAGTGCGTCAACTTGTTCATTCTCCAAAAGCTCTACAGCTGCTCCAATGGCAATAAAGAGATCAAATTATAATTACTAGTACTAGATGGCAAGTCCTCTCTCGTTTAGCTAAGCGCCTACTCACAAAATGAACATTTTCCGTACCTCATACAAATCATTTGTCACCTTTATACATACTAATATGTGATTGTGAACCTCATTATATTTTCATCCTTTTTCCCTGCATGGTGCGGCTTGAGCGCGTGAGTGTGCAAGGAACGACAGAGGTGGAGAACAGACCAGAACTCACCTGAAGATAGAGCTTTGAGAGGCTGTCCTCTGGAATTTCTAGGATGCGGAATCAAATGGTTAGAGTGCGAGGACGAGGCACTCAAGTCAGAGATGGCCATGGTCATGCATTGTTGGGCCATCTCCCCAACTGGCGACTCTGTATCGAGATTCACTCCGACATGAATATGACGACGACGAAGATGACTGTTCTGAGCCATCGACCAATCGATCGAATTCGATTGAATTGAAGGCGTGTAACATGGCTGACAAAATAAAGATGCGTGCCAATCTCTCCATCTTTATCGTCAGCCGCATATTTCCTCAAAAGTTTGGAGCATAATATCTCCAGCAAGTGTTGGTGATGGTGGTGGTGTTGGTACGTCATTTTCTGCAAGTCTTTGGTTCCCCAGCAAGCATTCTTCGAAATTTCCGAAGCCAAATGGGGAAGAGTTGGACAAATATCTTCTCAGCTTCTGTACAATTAGAGGGATGTTGACGGCATGCGTTTCCACACCAGTCACTGTCTTAATGGGAGAGAATTAATAATGGATTTCGCTCTTTTAGTCTTTCTGGGATCAGTTCTTGTGTTAGGAGGTCTAGGACTGGTATTACTTACCAATCCAATTTGTTCGGCCTTTTCCTCGTGATCAATTCTTGTTTGTATATCCTTATTTTATATTCTATCAAACTCCTATTTTTGTAGCGACTGCGCAGCTCCTTATTTATGTAGAACTATGAACGTTTTAATACTATTTATTGTGATGTTCATAAATCGTTCAGAATATTACAAAGATTTGAATCTTTGGACTGTTGTTGGAGATGGGATTACTCCGTTGGTTTGTGCATGTATTTGCTTTTGCTAATGAGTACTATTTTAGATGTGACTTGCTGTTGGATTATCTGGACGACAAAGTCAAATCGAATTATCGAGTAAGATTTAATAGGTAATAGTCAACAAATCGGGATTCATTTTTTAATAGATTTTGTTTCTCCCATTTGTACTCATTTCCATAATTCGTCCCCAAGAGGCACTTTGTACCGCTTGATCAAGAAGCAAAAATTCACAACCATCCAGAATGCGATCTGTTGAATTGTCGAGATCTGTCGCATTTTAGTTCAACGGCAAAAACATTGTGAGGGCACGGTGCCTCTTGAGAACCATAGAAACACCCCCTATAGAGGCTAACACAGAAGCCAAGAGAGAGGTGAAGTGGTCCATTTAAAATTTTTTGCCGATGACTTGAGAATATTCTTTTGTAGAACGAAACAATTGATAGATGCTTCTATCTTACCAACGATGAAAGAGTTGAAGAGTTAGAAGATTCGCCAATAACGGTATGGTTAATTTCTTTGGTGTACATCCATTCCCACACACAAACGACCGTGAAACAGGCTGCAACCCACTAATATTGTCAGAGTTTACAGATACCAACTCGAAACTTGGTAGATGATTATACAATACACAAGCAACTTTAGCCATATAAACACCACAACATCGAGGGCTCCTACTGAGAATATATTTCAGTAATCAACCCATATTTCACAATTAAGATCATCTGAGTATTCAAAGATAGAGAGACTAGAAGTTTCTGATTCCTCCTAAGGTCATCAGCAACCCTTTCCCCATTTAGATAATCTTCCGGAATCACATACTCACTCAAGTGTTTTCTGACCCCAATTAGACCCGTATAAGCTCCAGAAGAATTGATGAAGAAATCGCAAGAGGTTTATCAGCAACCTCATGTTGTTGCAAAGTCATTGATTCTTTCTTCACATATTTATAGGATACTATTGCAGCTGCGGATGAAGTGATGCCTGCGATAAGGAAGAGACCTGTATAAGTCAAGTCTGGCAACTTTTGTTGCATAATCATGATTTGTGTATAAAGAATGATTTTGAAACCAATTTTGGCTTAGAAAGTAGAGTTGTCCCTCTTCTCTCATTTTTGCTAATGCTGCAGAAATGTCAGGGACTAAAGGTGACCCCTTAGGAAAAGCCTGCATAAAAGGGCCTAAGAATCCTTAATTGGATCGATCCCAAAAGTTCATCAAGTGCATAGAGAAAAAAGAAAGAGACTTCAAAGCCAAATCCTTTCGTGCCGTAGCATGAGGGCTCAACCATGGTGTATTGAGCAGAGCACTTGGAAAGAAAGAGTTTTACATAAGGAATTTCATCAATAATTGCCGAGACACCACCATTTCGGCTTCCATCTCTCAGAGCATTCGCATAATCTTCAACCTTTTTCAAAGGGTAAAAAGAGTGCTTTTTGAAATGTTGATTGATTAGAAATGTCAGATCAGCTGGATTGTTGAAAGGGAATCCGATAGATTTTCCTTTTGGCGAGGACTGAAGCTGATGAACTGTTAGCATTGAGCTCAGGTTTGCAGTGTAATTGGAAGTTAATATCAGAACTACAAACAGCCATACAATCGCCACAACTTTGGACAAGTCGCTAATTAATTTTTCCCTTGCAAATCATGAGATCACAATTTAGCTTTATACGATAACAAGTCACACAGTTATTGTACAGGGGTAAATATCCAAGAGATAATGGTCCACTTGAACTCTGAAAACATGTAAAGAGAGTTCGTACTTTGTACAAAAAGTAGCGTCGAGAATGAATACTTCATCACTCTCCCAATTTGTTGAGCTAATGCTCCCTTGAATTCAGCATTTCATTGTGCTCAATTTCCACACGACACTTCCAGTGAAGACAAAGAAGGCTGCTATAACTAACCATGGATCCACTGAGAGGCTGGATGAATATCCACATGTTTGTGCTTTGTGATGTCTCAATAGGCACAATCATCTTTACTCCAGTTTCTGTGAAAGGGATTGTGAAGTCCACATACAATGATCTATTTACGATGATGGTTATCTCACCCACAGCTGCATTGTATTTCTAGTACATAATCCCAAGGACCCAAAAGAAATGGTAAGTAGATATCACAAACAATGCATAAAAGCACACAAGCACGTACACTTGCAAATGTCATGTTTTGTTCAATGATTAAAATGACATGTCTATGTACTTGGATGTGCTGTTTATCTGGTGCCACTCATGCACGGAAGCAGAGCACGTCATTTTGTGGTTGCACACACTTGAACAGCAGACAATCCTCAAGGTATATTAGGTTCATGTAAGATCACCTGACTGTAAACATGGTATATCAGATCGTCATAATTGCTTGCAGCCATCAATATTTTTGAATTTGTAAACGGGATGAAGTCAAATTTTGCTTGATAGGGAAACATATCGATTGCAGCCTTGAACCCATCTATGCAAAAGCCCGTTACTGGTGTCGCATTTGTTACTGGATCAAGTTCCACTCCCACCAATTCTTTAAAACCTACTTTTATTGGAACTCCCATTCTCATTGTCTTCCCAGCCTTCGACATAACACGTTGACCTTTTGGGATAGCCAAGGATGATCTGGGCCATTCAATAGAGCCCATGTCTCTCACAGAGAGGTGATTGAGATGCCACACTAGACCTATTTAAGCCCGTTGTTATCCCATTGAATTGGGTCCAAAATCCGATTCTCTTGACTCTTCCAAAAACGTTCACTATTTCAAATACTAGCGGTTGTTGCAGCTGTCCATTCTTCAGTTAAATTTCCCCACTTAAACCAATGAACTTGCCACGTAGATTGCTTGAAAATGCAAAAAAGAAGAAGAAGAAGTTTGTAAACGGTAAGAAAAGTTCAAAATAAGTAAAAGAACAAATTAACGTTGTTAACTATTCAAACGGGAGTTGTTAATCCAACACTAGAAAATAATTTAAAGGAAAAAATTTGATGAGTGATGTTAATTTAGGTTAATAGTCCTAAAAGGAATTAGTAAATGTAAGGAATTGCTAATCAAGGTAAATGAAAAATTCCTAACCTAATAGAAAAGTTTTTTTTTTTTGGTAAACCCTAACCTAATAGAAAAATTGGTAAACTTTAAATAATAAAAAAATGGTAGATAACTCATATGAGAGTTTATAATCCGAAACCATTAGGCAATTGAATCTGATAAAAGTTTGGGAATCACTCTAATCTAAATTAATATAAGAGTAACTAATGTCAACGTGTTATTAACTTATGCAAATAAAAGTAAATCATTTCTAGAATTGATAATTTGCAAACTATTAGAAAAAGCTTGTAGTTTCACAAAGCGTTGATAAGTTATGAACAAGTCACTAGGAAAAAAGTCACCGATCATCTGTTTGTCAACAGTTCGTTGACACTTACCAAGTACTTACTGATAATTTACCGATCCTGAAGAGATCCATATTAAGTATGAGGAACAATGGCATTCTGGTTCAAAACATGGCTGAACGAAAATCATTGTTGTATCCCAAATTGTTGATAAGTTACCAACAAGTTACTTAGAAAAAGTCACCGATTATCCATTTGTCAACTGTCCTTTGACCATTACGTAGTACTTATTGAAAATTTTCCAGTCCTAACAAATTTCATATCAAGAATATGGAACAAATATGGAACAGAATTCTAGTTCAAATTATGGATGAATGAACATGGTTGCAAAATTCAAACAGGCATTGCTTTCTTTTAAGCATGACGTTATTTTTGTCATGCATCTTTAAGCTAGACACATGAGAATTAGGGGTGTGCAAAATAGACTGTCCAAATTGAGAACCGCCCGGACCAAATTGGACAAGTCTGACCGGTTTGGTCCGGTTCCCAAGTGTGATGATTTGGTTTCCGATTCCTAAAAGTGGAACCAGTGTTTGGGCGGTTTGGTTCCCGCTTCTAATAGGAAAGCAAATCAGATTGATTGAATATATTTTTTATTTTATTATTTCTTCAAATATATTATTAAAATGCGAACTAAACATTTCTTTTGGTCCGATTTTAAGTAGTCGGAAAAAAAGTAATGGGAAAAAAAGTTGTGGGCAAAAAAGTAACCGGTGTATTAGACCGGACCAGAACCAAATCGAGGTCTTAGAACCAATTGGTCTGGTCCCTAGTTACAAACTTTGGGAACTAGTCCTCCTAGTCCAGATTCGGTTCTACTTTAGAATAGGACCAGGTCGAGAATCGATCACCCCTAATGAGAACTATAGCTATGATATAGGTCATGTTGCCATACTCTTGATGTTCTAGAAAAGGTTGTTTCACTATATGAGCAAATTATTCAAAGTGTGAGATTATGTGAAACTACTATTAACTATTCTAAAAACTTAAGTTAATAAGTGGAAAAGGATCACATGAACGTTATGAGCATTTAAAACTTATCGTCAAGTGATGTCGGACAATACTTGAATATCCTCTTTTATGTGTAAATTGGATTACAACCGGCACATGGAATTTGACTAATTGTGAGTGCATGCACATTTGTGAAAAGGATAACACTGATTCTAATATCATATTAAAAAAGCCCAGCCCATGCTTTTAGGTTGGAATTTTGCTATTTTCCCGTGAATAAGCATTTTTGATTTGAGAGACGTAACTGCATATGGTGAGAGCGAATCCTATCCAATTCTAGCAACCAAATAAAAATCTACAAGGGACAATATAATGATAATAACTTTGCAGTTTGTCTAATTGAACTAAGTTGATTAAATCCTTTGGGCTTCGTGGTCACGAAATGATTATTATCAGCGCATTCTTACGATCGTATAAGTTGTCGGAAAGGCATAAATCACGATGACACACCTAGTTTACCTTTGTCTAATTTAACTCAATGCATTACACGTTTTCCATTGCAATAAAAACCAAGAACCTACTGAATCAAAAGGACCGAATGATTGATTTATGAAAGTTAAAAATAGCGTGGGATTAGAGTATGGTATCACATTATTAATTTTCTTCATCGGTCCCTCAATTTATATCTTCCTTTGGCGTTGCACTTTATATATGCGAGACGTTTTCATAATATGCTAATTAATTGCTTTCAAAGCAAATGTAGTCTCGCCCGTCAAGGAACATAAAGACTCGAGAAAATATTATTAGAATAATTTTTTGATGGTACACAACCATGTAACTCATTTATGAAAAATGAGATTAACAGATATTTTTATCATAGACATGGGTGTAACCACTTTGTCTACACAAGCCACATAAGCTACAAATGAAATTTAAAATTGTTGGTTCTATTTTTCATGAAAATGCATCACATTCAATTAACACTTTGTGTAAATTAAATAAATCCCTATATATAAAATTCAATTTTTTTTTTATAAATACCAGGTTTAGTCGGTTAGGAAGAATAAAAAAGGAAAAAAGAAAAGAAAATATTTTTAGGATAACTTGACACGTACATGTATAGAGGCATCGGATGCTTAAATATCGCCACGTATAAATGCACACATATCTTTGCCTACTTGCTTTCATTTTTTGTAGATAAGGATGCCCACAAAATCAATCATCATATTCAGTTCTATTCTTTACCTTTGATATGTAAGGAAAACATAATCATCCATATTATTGCCATTATGGATTCATAGAATGAACACTGCTTTAAATCTAACTTACCATGGATATTTTAAGAAGCAACATAAAGAACAATCAAGAATAAAAAGATAGGTCAAGGAATTGACAGGATAAATTAGTAAATGGTCCAAAATGTTGACAAAGGTCATGTACCATCTGAGACAAAGAAGTTGAGGAATACATTGAGAACCCATCATTCTCTTTTTGCTTTTTCTGTAACCTTTGCCTTTCTTGCAATTTTTTTGTCGGCATTGATTCCGTATTTTGTTGGTGAAACGTGGCTTTTCCGTTGGAAGAGCATTCTTCCCTTCATGCGTGGCCAGTTGTCTGATGAGAATTGGCTACCATCGCTAGAATCCTCAGCCATTATTGGATCGATATGTTGTCCATGGTCAAAATGAACACGTTGCCACACCATGAGCTTAATCCATCTTGTAGGATCAAAGGGGAATATCAGTGAAGATTTGCTAATGAGAACGTGAAGTGGATAAGCCTATATGAACAGATTTAACTGAGCACCTGTCAAATCCACGGAGGAGGACATGAAAGAAATTCACAAAAAAAATCTTACATAATTACATCTTGAAGCCCAGCCTCCATTATATATCATATGGGAAAATTATGAAAACAGTTAGTTGAAGTAGTGGTTAGAGCATAGTGCAAATGCCAAAATTTGGCATAAGTATATATTTAAGTGCCAAAACTTCTAAAATATATATTTAAGTGTCAATTTTTTTTTAAAGTGGAATATTTAAATGTTGAGTTTGGCAAAGATAGTTAGAAATCTGACTTGCATTATTCTTAATAATATGAGCGGTTTATGTGGCATGCCGGAAAGTTGACAATTGGAAGAGAATCAATAGATTCCTTTTCGGAAGCGATTCATAATGAAGGTGTAAAACAATGTCTTTTTGCCCCAAAATTGAATTTTAATATTAAATATTAATTAAAATAAATTAAAAAGAACTAAATTAAAAAAAAAAAAACACAAAAGGATCACTATTTGGCTAGGGCCTACATAGCCCTCACTGACATCGCCTCATCATCATTGGCAGAGTGGGGAGGGTTGGCCGGGGTCGCCAGGCCCTGATCGACTGTCGGCGAGGGCTAGGCCCTTGCCCAGTTAGGCCAAGGGCTGCGGCTGGCTAGGGTGGCTAGGGCTTGTTAACCTTGGCCGACCCTCCTCCCATTGTCGCCGGCCCTTGCTGGTGATAGTAGGACGGTGTTGACAAGGGCTATGCGGGCCCTTGTTGAACACTGATCCTTCTGCAGTTTTTTTTTAATTTAGTTCTTTTAAATTTACTTTAGTTAATATTTATATTAAAATTCAAATTTGGAGGCAAAACGACATCGTTTTGGGTTTATCTAACCACATTAACACTTAAAATGATGTTGTTTTGTACTTATCTAGCGACATTGACGTAAAAAATGATGCCATTTTACACTTGTCTCATTGGAAAGATGTCACGTCAGTATTACAATTAGAAATTTTCACTATTGACGCTTAAGTATTCCATTCTTATCCGATTTTGGTACTTAAATGTCTACTAGTATCAAGTTTTAACACTTGCGCTGTAGTTTAGCTTAAAGTAGCTATATCCCTTACTCGAATAGAAATGGCTCGATTATAGGGACCAAATTAAAGTAGTCTTTGACCACTATAGTGCTGCTTTAGTGTCATTACAGTAAAATGTAAAACGTCCACATACAAATCGTCATTGTTCGGACGTTCCGTATTGTAAGATGCATTTCATTGAGCTACAGTACGTATTCCGTTAGAGTACGTATTAGTTCCATTATAGCGCTAATACATCTTAACCTCTAGCCCTTTGTTATAGATGGGATATAAGTAACATAAAAGGTGACATTGAGGTGCAAGTATTATGGAAAAATTACCATGGTTCACTTAGATCATTCTTTGAAATAAAGTTCACTTTGAGTCCTTATTTAAGAAAATAGATCAACTTTGGGTCATTATTTGGAATTTTCGCAAAATTTAAACATATTACACCAGTATTGATTTAGTCTTAAACCTTTCGGTTTGACCTATTCAATTTCGAATATTTTAATTGTGTCAATTTAGTCATGAAACTTTTTAATGATTTATCAATTTGGTCTGGCCAATTTTGGCTGCAAGTTGTTAGCTTGGCAATTCACTTAGTGTCGATCATCCCACATGACATGATCTGTGTTGACGTAAACAATTTTTGTAATTTGTAATTTATTTCTTATTTCTTATTTTTTTATTTTCTTTCTTTTTTCCAACTTTGGGCCAGTGACACTTGCCTGGTCTAGGTTTGGTAGCAACTTTGCTGGTCAAGGTTGGAAATAAAGAAAAAGAAAATAAGGAAAAAATAAAAATAAAATTTAGAAAGAATAAAAAGATTGCAAAAATTGTCCATGTTAACATTGATTATGCCACGTAGGATGTCTAATGTTGATTAGACCTCATGTTAGTAATTTTTGGCCAAAGTTGGTTAGAAGGACTAAATTAGCAAATCGTTAATAGGTTTATAACTAAATTGACAAATCATTGAAGGGTTTATGATCAAATTGGCATAAATGAAAATGTTAGGACTACATTAGCAAATTATTAAAAGATTGAGGACTCAATTTATCCAATTAAAAGGTTTATGATTAAATTGGTATAAATACAATAAATTTATGGCTTTTTGATAATTTTTCCAAAGTATTACAAAGCTTTTTTGGCTCATGCAAAAGGAGAAACAATATAAGGATTTTTATATGCATCTACAACGCAAAATAGTTTTGACACTTAAAATCATTATATTAAAATTGTCATCTACTAATGGAATGAATTCGTTTGCCAAAATTAAAACCTGTATATATGTTGGCGCATGGATCTTACTTGTATAGTAATTTCTTCACTAAGCATGTGTATCAAGTAAAAGGCAAAAAAATGAATAAAGGAAGAAAATAATTTTCAAAGTGGAGAAAATGCCAGCTAAGTAACTAGAACAGTAGACCAGCACAAACCTAACTTTGGAGAGTCAAAATCTTATCCTACATCAAAGTGTCAATGTCTTAAAATTCCAATCTCCAAGAATATATCCCTTTGACATACATGATGTATCCTTGCCCACCAACGGGAACCACCTCTTCCCTCCATGTACTTCGGAAAAATAAATTAAAATGATCAATTAGTTTCACAATTAATGCGATAATCCCAGATAGCTCACTATAATTTTAGCATTAATTTGAATTCATGTATTTTTTGTGTGCAATTTTCAGAGTTCATTGAAACAATAATGTCATCTCCCTTTTACCAAACCCTCTGTAATGCGCTTTTATTTTGGGATTCTATTCTGAGAACAAACATGCAACCCCTCCATTCATACTGAGAGTTCCTTTAATTGGGATCGAATAAATTTCCACATACAGCTTTCATGAATCTCTCTCTCTCTCTCTCTCTCTCTCTCTCAGAGAATAATGGAGAGAATGGGCATACACATCAACCATCACTTTCCAAGTTCACGCACTCACTATAAATATCTCTACATTGTGAATACACAAGAACATGGAAAAAACTTGAACATGAGAGGGCAAACTGCGGAGTGATACATCGGGGTTGCGCATATGCATGCATGAAGAGAGGGAGTGAGTTTGAGCCAAGAATGATTTGTCGGCATCGCGCTGTGCAAGCCATAGATATTCAATTCTTTATAAGAGGTTGAACTTTGTGGCCTTCCCGGCAAGTTATCTTGGCTCTAATTCTCTCTCTTTCTTGTCTATTATTTCTCTGGCGGAGTAATTTTTAAGAGCTGCCTAAAGGAGGAAAATATTAATTTTTTGGTTGCCATTAGTCCAATCCTTTCATGTTATATACCATGCTCTCCTATGACTTCATCATCATCTTTTTCTTCTTCTTCTTTTTCTTTGTTTTTTTTTCTTTTTATTGATTTGGTCTAATTCTCTCTCTTTTCTTATGGCAAGTATCCGGAGGAATATGTAAGTTGAATTGAGCAATATTGATGAATGCATTTGACGTTCTGCTTAATTTTATTTATGTAAAGTCATAGGACGTTAATTCGGAAGTCAATCATGCATCTTGGTGCGAGGTTCACGAGAAGCATTTGGATTATATAACCATTTGCGTGCCAAGATTTTTCACAAGTACCAGTTGCACGCTTGTTATATACCCATCTTTGTGTGAGTTACTCCAGGATACATCATATAAGATTTTTTACATAATCTTTGCTAGATTGTATATACGATATGATTAGGAGGAGTTGCACCATCCTTTGAATTCATTATTTTTATACTTTGGTTATGAGAATTCTCAAGAATTTCATGCTTGCGACTTATTCATAAATCTCTCTCTCTACATCTCAATCCGCTTCATGTGAGTCAAATCTTCAAAGGAATCACTTAAAATAACTACTATTTTGGATTGGTCTTTCCTTACAAATCACTCATCAGGACTTCTTCCAATCAATATGTGGCTTAAGATGTCACAAACATCCCCACTTAAAGTATTAACATCCTTGGAATGGTGAAAGAGGTAACATATAATATAATAAACTCTAAGCACATGAGTGTTTGTTCATGGTACCAACTCAGTGGGTTTGGTTTGACTTTAGGAGAATTTCTTTGGAAAAATCCAAAAGTTTTTAGGTTAAAGGGATTTTCCGAAATGCAAATAGTATTTGGTAAAAAGTATTTGAGAAAAATATTGGAAAGCCACTTTGACGTAAATATCATTTGGTAGAAACTATACTTTGTAAAGGATTTTTGCTTTTTTTTTTTTTTTTTTTTTTTTTACGAAAAAATCTCAAACTATTTACTAGTGGCGATGAGGGTGGCAGTGGCTTGTGGCTTGCAAGTCACTCGATGGTGGCACATTGGCCGCACGGCAGTGGCACCCTAGCTGCAAGTCGGTTGCTCATCGGTGATTGAGGCAAAATTAGGATTTTCAAGGACATTTTTCAAAATTATGATAGGTAATGAGGCAAAAAAAATCAAAATCTTCCTAATTGTTATAATGAAAAAACTTAAAGTAGCTTGCTTCTAAGTTCTGATTTCTAATATTTTGTTGTTGTAGCTGTCTGCCGTTGCATACTTTTAACTATGTGTATGATTTTCTTCTGCCCACAAATATCAGTTACATTGATTGGCAAGCACCTATTATTTTTTGTATTGTATTACGCTTCTTACTTATTTTCTTACTTATTTGAAGGGAAAATTACACAAACAATCTTTGAACTTTGAATGAATGTGCAATTTGATTCCTGAACTTTAGTTTAATATGCAATGTGGTCCCTGAATTTTTAATTTGTTTAATATAATCCTTGAAATTTTGATATATGTTCAATATAGTCCATAAATTATATGAAAATATTTAATGCAATCTCTTTTCATTAATTCAAGACCATGAACTATGTTAAACATTTTCATACAGTTTAAGGACTAACTTAATATGTACCAAAAGTTCAGAGATTATATTGAACAAATTAAAAGTTCAGAGACCACATTGTACGTTGGATTAAAGTTTATGGACTGTATTGAACAAATTGAATGTTCAAGGACCAAATTGCATTTTAGCCAAAATTCATGATTATTTGTGTCATTATCCCTTATTTGAACTATTATCTATTTCCCACGTAGCTTCTTGGATCCTGGTCGACATGGGAATGGCAGATACTCAGAACACTTGTTACCTTAAGTCAAGAAGATAAATTGCCGGAAAGGTGCCCGGGTATGCCTTGCAAAATCTAAATTTGTTTTATGACTCTCTACGTGGTCTTTTTTTTTTTTTTTTTTTTTTTGCCATGTGTTTTAGTGGTTTCAAACTTTGTGTTGGCGTCTGAACTCAGATATTTTCTAGCGCATATTTCGAATTAATTGCTGAGTTCTCTACAATAGTTGACAATCAAGCGGCAGCATGCTTTACTTCTTTAATTCTTGTTGCTGATAGTCTATATTACTCGAAATTCAGGGACCATTCTCAGGTGAATGTGCTTATTCAGTTTCTTTCTAGCCTATTGTGTATGATGTTGTTATTATTGGGTTTGTGGATCATAGTTTATGCCCCTACTGTGAACATCACCTGCATGTATTCCATTAAGGTATTTTGCTTTAAACAGTGTTGTTCCAGTTTCGTTTGTTCATCATTTTTTTTATTTACAGGCCGCTCAACGATGACATGCTAATCGCATGGTGGTGGCATGCTAATGGCACACTGGCTACATGCTTGTTGCTCGTCAATAATTGAGGCAAAATTAGGGCTTTCAAAGACATATTCGAAATTATGATAGGTAATGAGGCAAAAAAAAAATTAAAATCTTCCTGTCCGTTATAATGAAAAAAATTAAAGTAGCTTGCTTCTAAGTTCTGATTCCTAATCTTGTGTTGTTGCAGTTGTATACCATTGCATACTTTTAACTATGTGTACGATTATCTTATGCACACAAATATCAGCTACATTAATTGGCAATCACATATTGTTTTTTGTATTGTATTATGCTTTTTACTTATCTTAACTATTTTCCATTTCCCATCTAGCTTCTTGGATGGCAATGGCTACTCCTACTAGACGCACTGCTAAATATTGCTACCATATTCCAAGTTGGTGTCCTGCAGAGGAATACACTGATGAAGAAATGGCATCACGTGTCGAGATGAAGGACATACTAAACACACCTCCCCTAAAATCAAAGAACCCGTTCTTTGAGTCCCGGTTCTCTACCTTTTGAGAAGTTGTGTGACTTATTCATAAATCTCTCTCTATACATCTCAATCCGCTTCATGTGAGTCAAATCTTCAAAAGAATCACTCAAAATAACTACTATTTTGGGTTGGTCTTTCCTTACAAATCACTCATTAGGACTTCTTCCAATCAATATGTGGCTTAAGATGTCACAAACATCCCCACTTAATGTACTAACATCCTTGGAATGGTGAAAGAGGTAACATATAATATAATAAACTCTAAGCACATGAGTGTCTGTTCATGGTACCAACTCAGTGCGTTTGGTTTGACTTTAGAAGAATGTCTATGGAAAAATCCAAAGGTTTTTGGGTTAAAGGGATTTTCTGAAATGCAAATAGTATTTGGTGAAAAGTATTTTAGAAAAACATTGGAAAGCCACTTTAACGTAAATATCATTTGGTAGAAATTATACTTTGTAAAGGATTTTTGTTTTTTGTTTTTTTACAAAAAAATCTCAAACTATTTGCTAGTGGCGATGAGGGTGGCAGTGGCTTGTGGCTTGCAAGTTGCTCGATGGTGGCACATTGGCCGCACGGCAGTGGCACATTGGCTGCACGGCGGTGGCACACTAGTTGCAAGTCGGTTGCTCATCGGTGATTGAGGCAAAGTTAGAATTTTCAAGGACATTTTTCAAAATTATGATAGGTAATGAGGCAAAAAAAATTAAAATCTTCCTACATGTTATAATGAAAAAACTTAAATAGCTTGCTTCTAAGTTCTAATTTCTAATATTTTGTTGTTGCAGCTATCTGCCATTGCATACTTTTAACTATGTGTGATTTTCTCCAGTTACATTGATTGGCAAGCACCGCCTGCCTGTCTTGGGACTTGTGATGGGGATGATGCTCATGATTTGGGCATCCATTTATCATCCCAGACGCCCTGCTGCCTGCCTGTCTTCTTTTAGACGTTGCGACTATCGAGATTGGCCTCCTACAAGGAAATACACTGATGAAGAGATGGCATCCCTTGTCGTGACCAAGCACATACTAAACATGCATCCCTTGAAACCAAAGAACCCCAAAGTCGCATTTATGTTCTTGACTCCGCATTCGCTTCCTTTTGAGAAGCTCTGGGATAAGTTCTTCCAGGTAAGATGTCATCTTCAACTTGGACCATTCTTACTTGTTTTTGTTTTTTGGCTGCTTCTTGCTTGCTTTCACACTTTGCTTCTCATGTTGTTGATTTCTTCTTTGACTTGCTTCATCTGCTGGTGTAAACGTGCTGCTCTCATTAGGCTACTTCTTGATGATGAAAATGTGTTTTTTCTTGAAACCAAAGAACCCCAACCGACTTGCAGCTAGGGACACTAGCTGCAAGTCAGTTGTTCATCGGTGATTGAGGCAAAGTTAGGATTTTCAAGGACATTTTTCAAAATTATGATAGGTAATGAGGTAAAAAAATTAAAATCTTCCTACATGTTATAATGCAAATAGTATTTGGTGCAAAGTATTTTAGAAAAACATTGGAAAGCCACTTTGACGTAAATATCATTTGGTAGAAATTATACTTTGTAAAGGATTTTTGTTTTTTGTTTTTTTACAAAAAAATCTCAAACTACTTGCTAGTGGCGATGAGGTTGGCAGTGGCTTGTGGCTTGCAAGTCGCTCGATGGTGGCACATTGGCCGCACGGCGGTGGCACATTAGCTACAAGTTGGTTGCTCATCGGTGATTGAGGCAAAGTTAGGATTTTCAAGGACATTTTTCAAAATTATGATAGGTAATGAGGCAAAAAAATTAAAATCTTCCTACATGTTATAATGAAAAAACTTAAAAGTAGCTTGCTTCTAAGTTCTGATTTCTAATATTTTGTTGTTGCAGCTGTCTGCCATTGCATACTTTTAACTATGTGTATGATTTTCTCCAGTTACATTGATTGGCAAGCACCTGCTGCCTGCCTGTCTTGGGACTTGTGATGGGGATGATGCTCATGATTTGGGCATCCATTTATCATCCCAGACGCCCTGCTGCCTGCCTGTCTTCTTTTAGACGTTGCGACTATCGGGATTGGCCTCCTACATGGAAATACACTGATGAAGAGATGGCATCACTTGTCGTGACCAAGCACATACTAAACATGCATCCCTTGAAACCAAAGAACCCCAAAGTCGCATTTATGTTCTTGACTCCGCATTCGCTTCCTTTTGAGAAGCTCTGGGATAAGTTCTTCCAGGTAAGATGTCATCTTCAACTTGGACCATTCTTACTTGTTTTTGTTTTTTGGCTGCTGCTTGCTTGCTTTCACACTTTGCTTCTCATGTTGTTGATTTCTTCTTTGACTTGCTTCATCTGCTGGTGTAAACGTGCTGCTCTCATTAGGCTACTTCTTGATGAAGAAAATGTGTTTTTTGTTGAAAGTGGATCACCAATTTCCAACACGATACTTGCTGGCATCTCAAGCCTTTGTACGTTCAAAGATTGATAGTCTTCCTTTTGTAGCTCTGACAATCACTGCTTGAACACTATTGAATGAATTAGAGATGATGCTTCCTGCAGCGATTATCACTATTGTCTCTGTGGATGCATTTAGTTTGTGCATTCTGAAGTCTTTTGAAGTCTCATTGGTGGAAAAAATATTTCTAAGTCTCATTTGATGATGCTGGTTTGTGAAAAAGTTGTTCCTCCACTTCAGTGAGAAGTTGTGAAGCCGCTCTGAGGGTGGAATATAAGGTCTAATCCCTATGACTCCTTGCATCGAGTCTAAAACCGACTGATCCACAACAGGCAGCTCCTTTACTATCCCATCAGTCACAATCCAACCATAGCCTGTACTCATCATTCCCAACTCATTAACCTTAATAAAAAACCGAGATGCGAGGGTAGCAGACATGTGGACAATAAATATATTGGCAGACAGAGCCATCAGTCTATAGAGTTGGGCTTCTACATATATGTCCCTGGCTTGTGGTGGAATGACAGTTCGATGCGCTACATGAGCATTGCCCTCATGTAATGCGAGAAGAAGATCAGGTATGATTCCATCTCCATAGGAACTGTCCTCATGTATTATAACCAATTCTCTCCACCTGAATTTTTGAACTAGAGCAGCAATGGCTCCAACCTGGGAGTTATCATTAGTTGTCATTCGGATAAAGTCTGGATTTTTCTCCCTGGACAAGAAAGGGCTACTAGCAGAAAAGGGGATGACAGGCACTCTATCTCCCAGTTCTCCCAGAAGCTCGGCTTCTTCAGATGTTTGTGGGCCTATAAGTGCGTCAACTTGTTCATTCTCCAAAAGCTCCACAGCTGCTCCAAATGGCAATAAACCAGATCAATTATAATCACAAGTACTAGATGGCAAGTCTTCTCTCGTTTAGCTGAACGCCTAGTAACAAGATGAATATACCGCTAGCTCATACAAAGCGTTATTTGCCTTTTTACACACTAATATGTGATTGTGAACCTCATCATAGTTGTCAGCCCCGTGATTGGTTTTATTTAGTGACAGAATGAGTGTACAATAGAATTTCTCATTTTCCCCGTGCTGTGGGGCTTGAGAATGTGTGCGTGCAAAAAATGACAGTGGCAGAGAATCGACGAGAATGCATCTGAAGATAGAGCTTTCAGAGGCTGTCCCATGGAATTCCTAGGATGCAGAATGAACTTCAAGTGACGGTTAATGTGCAAGGGCGAGACATTCAAGTCAGAAATGGCCATGGTCATGCATTTTTGGGCCATCTCCCCAACTGGCGACTCCATATCAAGAATCACTCCAACATGGATATGATGATCACCATGATGACTGTTTTGAGCCATCGACCAGCCAACGGATCTGAAGGCAGGTAAAATCACCGGCAAAATGAATACGTGCGCCAATCTCACCAACTCCATTGTCAGCTGCATGGTTCCTCAGAGTTTGGAGCGTAATATCTTCAGCAAGCACTCTTGATAGAGGTGATGATAATTGTGTTTTTTCAAAGAAATCTTGCGTCTCCGGCGAGTTTTCTTCGAAATGCCTGCAGCCAAATGGGAAAGGGTTGACAAATATCTTCAGGTTCTCAGCTTGTCGGCAAATAGAGGTATGGTCAGAGTCGTGTTTCCACACCAGTCAGGATGTGAAAGGGCGAGTCTGTGGTATCCAGAAAGCACCGTGGCTTATGGACTTTTCCGTGGACTGTTGACTGACTTAAATATTTTACCCATGCAGAAATTAGCATCACAGAAATAGCTCTCGAACTTCGGCTCAATGTGCAATATTATACATGAATTTTTAATTTATTTAATATGACCCACCAACTATTAGAAAATGTTTAATGTAGCCCTTCCATAGTTCCATTTGTGTCATTTTCCCATAATTTAGAGACTAAATTTAATATTTACCGATAATTCGAAACAAATTAAAAGTTTTATGAGGAAACTACACATTGAGCCAACTTCAAGGATCACATTTAACAAATTAAAAGGTTTGAGACGATATTAATTGTTTGATGTATTGAGTTATATGGTAGAGTTTCGTTGGTCATTGAATATGGTTCAAATTGAAAGCCTATTTAAAATCTACCATATGATGTCATAAAATATTGTAATATGATGGCTTAATATGTCTAACATTAGTATCAGACTTAAGATTTCACTAATTGTTGTGGCAAACTTTTTATGTCTATCTTTTGAAATAATTTAATATAAGTTTTTTCTCTAATCAAATAGCAAAAAACTTTCCTGCTTCCGATGCAAATTCTATTGTTCCGTGCCAAATTTATTCGTAGTAGATAATTTTTATAAAGAATAGCAAGTTTCTAATATTCTTGGTAGAAAAAAATTGACCTGCAAATAGTAATTTCTCCATAGGCTTGTGAGTAACTAATCAACTTTTATATAAATTTACAAACGCTTGTTTGATTGCTTGTTGATAATTAACTTGTCTAATAACTTACCAACGTTTAAATTTTTGCATTCTTATATGAAATTACTATATAAATTTGAGGAACTTACCAATTTTTTTCCAATTAAATTAATCATCATTTTGGATTATCCACTCTTATTAAGTTATTTATCAAAATTTATGTAATTTTTGAAATACTACCAACTTTTCTGTTAACTTACTTTATTTTCATATGCATAACTTACCAACTTTTAAATTTACCAACTTATATTAAATTACCAATCTTAATTTAAATGACAGCTGACTTGTTTCTTATTAAATTACCAACTAGTTCTACATCACCGATCTTTATTTGAGTTACTTACGGCGCATTTATTTTGCGGAAAATGAATAATTTGGAAAATATTTTCCTAAAATATGATCGCTTGTATCGCTTAAAAAAATGAATGAATCAAAAATATTTTCATCATCTACGAAATATTTAATTATAAATTGTTATAGATAATAAAAATAATTTTCATTGACAAATTATTTTAAGCGATATAAGTAATCAATTTTTTGAAAATATTTTTCCAATCATTCATTTACTATGAAACAAATGGACCCTATTATTAATATTTTATTTGGTAGTTTGTAAATTGCCAACTTTCTCAATAACTCGTTAACTATTATGTGCACAATTTACCAACTTTTAAGCTTACCAACTATAATATTAAACAGTCAATCTTTAATTGAGTGGCTTATTGATTTTTCTCCAATTAAGTTACCAATTAGGTGACAATGGAGGGCTTACGTGGTTTGGCTATGACTGTTCACAAAGAGAGATCGATGAGTTATTTTACTATAATAAAGGTGAATAGAATACAATCTATTAAATCACGCACTCACTCAAGTGTTTCCTAACCCCGATTATACTCCAGTAAGCCCCACAAGAATTAATCAAGATATTGCAAGAGTTTCTCACTCACGTAATTGCTCTTGGCGGCTCTCCAAAGCTCTCACTTGAAATAGGCTTGCTGTTATGACCGAAATAGGTCAAGCAATGTGTTTAATTCGGTCCTATACACGTCGGACGTCAGCCGTCCGAAACTTCTTGGCCATAAAATTTGTCTAGGTGGGATGTCTGGTCAAAGGAATGACTGGACGGATGTCCTATCTAACCTCCGTCCAAATTTGGTGATTTGGACCCATATCAACTGCTAACTAATTTCACGCACCTTAGATGTCATTGAATTTAATTCCAATTGGTTCCAAACTGAACTAGATCTAATTTGAAGCCACATTCAGTAAATCTCCACCTTGACAAGAAGCCCAATTTCTCATCAATTGTCATCCCTCTGGGGCCCTTTTGATGGGCACTCAACCACTAAAGACCTCTACGAGGCTTTAGCAATGCTCGGCCTTTCAAGAGGAATGGATTGGTCACCAGGCCCATAGGATTCTGCGTTATGTGAAATTTCTTCAAGGTCACATATTAATTCTGACCCAACCTTGTTGGTCTTTAATGTATTCGATATTCCTTTGACATTCCTGTTTCCACCTAAACACTGAAAACAAACCATTGTTCCAAGCTGTAGTCACTAACCAACTGGCTTGCCCACTTTACTTTCACTGCATCTTCAGTTGTCTCTATTTGTCTAGTCTTCTTGCAATTCTCCATTCCAAGCTTCTTAATCAAGTCTTTGGCATATTTTTCTTGATAGATGAAAGTTTCATGTTTGGACTGATTGACTTGAAGTTCTAGGAAAAATGTGAGTTCTCCCATCATGCTCATTTCAAAATTTTCCTGCATAGACTTTGAGAAGTTCTTACACAGACGTTCATTAAAGGATCCAAAAATAATATCATCTACATATATTTGTACAAGCAAAATATCCTTACCTTCCTTTTTGATAAACAGAGTTGTGTCTACCATACATTTCTTAAAGCTATTGTCTAGTAGAAACTTACTCAATCGTTTATAATAGGCTCGAGGTGCTTGTTTCAGACCATACAACACCTTCTTCAGTTTGTATACATGGTTTGGCTTTCTCGGTTCCTCGAAACCAAGAGGCTGCTCTACATAGACTTCTTTTTTGATAAACTCATTCAGGAAGGCACTCTTCACATCCATCTGGAATAGCTTGAAGTTTTGATAGCAAGCAACAGTCTAATTGCTTCTAATCTTGCTACTGGTGTATAGGTTTCATCACAGTCTATTCCTTCTGACTGAGAGTAACATTTTGCTATGAGTTTTGCCTTGTTTCTAGTTACTTTACCTAGTTCATTTACTTTGCTCCTAAAGATCCATTTAGTGCTTATGATAATTCTTTCTTTGGGTTTGGGAACCAATTCCCACACATCATTCCTTTTGAACTGCTGGGGTTCTTCTTGCATTGCTTCTATCCAGCTTTCATTCTCAAGGGCTTCGTCTACGCCTTTGGGTTCAATTTCAAAGATAAGTGCCACAATGCCCGTATCCTTTTTGTTTTTCGATTTGGTTCGAATCCCTTCATTGATATTTCCAATGACTAGCTTTGATACCAATTGATGTAGCTAGTATTAACACCTAGAGGGGGGTGAATAGGTGTAGAAGCGCTTTATGCACAAGCAATGTTAATAATTTGCAATCTACAAACATAAATTAAATAGAGAGTAGAGAAGATTGCAAACACAGTTTATAGTGGTTCGGCTTTAGACAAGCTTACGTCTACTCTCTAGGCGATGAGCCAATAGGCTGGATTTTACTATGTGATCAAAGGTGATTACACACTTTTGAGTGTTAGCACTTGATGATGATATGTCTCACAAAGTCACTCTCTTTGGTAATATACTAGGATCACTCAATTTCACTCTTAGGACAACAAATGAAGAACATAATCGAACTTTGGAATATGTTAATCTTTTCTAGTCTCCTAGGTCTCATCCTACTCTTATATACTCTTCAAGCCATACTCAACCGTTGGCTCTTTCCATGAGAGTTTAGTCTTCCCTTTCTTGGATAGACTTTATAAGGCAAGTCTTTTTGACCGTTGAAAGTAGATTCGATCTCCTTGGATTCTGTTCGTCTATACAATCAGAATCCGAGTTTTCATAAGTGCTCCATTTTTCTTTGGAAGTTGTCAATTAATTGATCCTACCAATCAGTTTGATACAACAGAATCAATATAAATAAAGTAAGTGAAATATTTGACCCTTGGTGATCTTATTCTGTAGTTCCATTCTAAGTCTGACAGACTTATGTTCTGAGTCTGCTTAAGTTTTCTGTCTGGTACAGTCAGACTCAGAAACTGCGTCTACTCGGGTCTTCCGTTTGGTACGGACAGACTCAGAATCTGCGTCTCTTCAGATCTTCTGTTTGGCACGAACAGACTCAGAGACACCTTATATTTTTTCTTCTGTTACCAGCAGACTCAAAAACATATGCCACCCTGTGTCTTTTCCTTTAAATGAGATATATAATTATCATACATAAAACGATTTGTTAACATCAAAATTAGGAGTTTTGTCAACAAACATATCAACTGCAAATGCTTCTCGGCCAAAGCCGAAGCCGAAGCCGAAGCCTACAAGCGTTAATGCCCATCGGAATAGATCCAATTTCATTCAGACGTTTCTCAGCCAAGTTCATCAAAATTCAAATTATCGGATTTGCTTATAATGAGGACAAACAGAAATCAACTACAGCTTATGCAATAGAAATAGAGAAATGAAGCCAGTGAATGTTGGAAATAATTGTCTTTATACTTGGGTAGAACAATGAAGTCATTATGGATTTGAATCAATAGAATAATCAAATTGGATTTTAAGGTATGATATCACTTTCTTTAATAATTCATTTTCCTTACTAAGTTGCTAATGATCATCGGCAGATATCCTCCATGGTATAACAAAATCTTAAATAAGAATACTAGATAACAATTCTAGTATTTCTTTAAGTTCTCTTTAGGAAACAATTGAAAAGTTGGCTGCGATTCTAGAAAAAGGACTTGAGAAAAATGACTACATTCATGGTTTTTCCAAAAACTGACATATAAAGGAACATAAGTAACATAGGCAACTCTTCATGAAAGGTTGCAAAAATTAACAAAGACATTTCTTTAAAAGAGGTTATAAAATGAATAAATGTAACTTTTCAAAAGAAGTTACAAAATGAATCAATGTAACCCTTCGGAAAAAGTTACAAACTGGTATAGTATAATTTCCAAAAGTTGTCTTAAAAAGACACATAGAAAATTCGGAATAAAATTTTTTTAATAATAAATAAAATTCCGAATTTTTCATAAAATTCCCAAATGCTAAAAATTAAAGGTAACATTTCAATTAACAAAATAACCATACGGAAGCGCCTAATAATCGCGCACCCGCATGAAAATTTAGTCGGCCTAGCCTGCACCCCAGTTTTTCCTTTTAACAAATTATAAAAGCTCATATTTGCATGTAAAAAATGATTTGTTAGAACCGTTCCCTTCCCCCAGGTCTCCCCAGAAGCCATAAGTATATGAAGGAATTAAGATGGTTAGATGGGAGGAATCATTTCTGTTGGTGATCTCTTCATTCCACATCTCCTCTTAATTTTACTCACGAAAATATCGAATACATGATACTGTTTCGGTGGATAATTTTTTATAACATGTGATCATACAAGTGATTGGAGAACGTCACAATCAATCCTTTGGAAGAAAATCTTGCCTTGTCCGATATCGTACCCTATATTATTGTAGTGTTGTGCCAGCACTCCAATATAGGATACGCCATACATGTTGGGTAATGACTTAGTGATGACCAGGCAGAAGACGTCTGCCGTTAATTGGAAAAACATGTTGTAGATGTCTAAGCCGAGTTGTGCGCCGCCCGAGAAATGCAAGGTGATGGCCGGGAATCCCGTCAAATCTCTCTCCGCGCTCCCTGCGTAGCACAAGAACTTCGGATGACTTACCCTATTCAGCTTCCCCGCCATCAAACTCTCGACCTCATTTTGCAACGGAACGTACCCCTCTTCCTTCAAGAGCGTCAACGGGGTTCCCGAGTCGATGACCACTCCTTGACCCTGAAGCCCTCTTTTGAACACCGTGGGGTCGATCTGTAGCTTCTTCTCTCCGATGCTTATACCTTGGAGGTCCAAATAGTATAAACCATCGTACATCTCTTGGGTTGTAGAATCGCCTTCCTGATTGCGCCATTTCCGAAGCTGAGTTGATTGTATTGATACTGAGGATCGTGTATGTCGCCGGTGCAGTAGGAAAATTTGGAGCCTAATTGTTTAACCAGAGTTGGGAAATCACGGTCACCATAGCTTAGTCCCAATATCCCGCTTTCTTGCCCATCCACAGCGTATTTATTTACGTGCCTGCATCCAAGCACGTCAATCGGCACCTTTACTGTGCCCTCGTCGGGTGTCTCAAAGGTCGCTTGTTCAGAGGAAAGGTTACCGGCTGTGGTGCTTTTGTCAAAATACGACCTTTCATAAATGCAATACTCATTATTAGGATCGCACTTGCCACCGGAATTTAAACAAGTGACGGAATCACAAGGAATATTGGAATATGTTGATGATTTGACAGGATCGAAAAGAGGAGGAGATTGTTTGAAACAAGTGGTGCAGGGCACGCATTGAAACCAATGGAGGTCGCTTGCCGTGTCGATTAGCACGAGTTGCGGGACGGGCGGCGTACCAATGGATATTTTGGCTAGGAAACCGGCTAGGCTAACGGCTGGGATGAGACTGGCCCCAGCGTCGTCATCATTTGGAGTAGCGATTCTTTGGCTCAAGGAGCGGATGCGGGCGAGCGAACCGTTAATGGCACGTTCAGCTCGCTCGGAGATGGTGGCGTTTGGATTGTAATATGGAGATTGAATAGAATCGTGGTGGATGAGCTTGATGGCTAATCCCCGAGGTTTAGCGGGGGTGATCTTGGACGAAGTGACATCAGCCGAGTACGAGATCATGCAGATTACAAGGAAGAAGAAGAAATAAGACGATGCCATTGTAGAGTAGTGGCCATTAGCATAATCTAACATTCTTCGAATGAGTTTTGATGTCCTTTTCTTATATAATTCTACTCGTTGGTGTTGCAATTAATGCGTGGATTTTGTTTGTGGCAAAATTGTGGATATGCCCCCATTAATTGCGAATATATTGGATTTACTTTATCGGTTGCACAAATAAAAAGATTATCTCCCTAAACAAGCAATAGGGAAAATGCCTATTTAGGAAGATAACTTTCTATTTATAATTTAAACAACTAGCCTGGTGAGAAAATTAAGAAATTCGGTATCTTTTTTTTCTCTGATTTCCTTTTTTTATTGTTAGAATTGGCCTGTCTATGATACCTAAATATTGATAATCCATTTGATTATTCATTGCACATAAAATTAGGGATCTACTCTAGTCCTTAAACAAAAATATTTTTTTTTTTGGTCTAGTAAAACTATTAATTGATTTGCATATAATTTTTAGGAGCATTAAGCATATAAATAAATTCATTAATTTTAATCAGATCGTCGACAAATGGTTCTGAACTTAAATGTATTGGAATGAGCCCATGAGAGATGACGATTTCAGCTGGCCCATAGGACCACAATGGGTGAATTTCATAAAGGAGGAGGGGCCTCGTTGAGCTTAATTTAGCCCATTAAAGTTTGATTCATAAAAGGCCTCTCATGTCATTAGAGCTCATCACACTATTAAGGCCTAAATTAAGCTCGGATAATTAAGAACAGACTTAGGTTTTCACAGTATAAAGACACGAGGTCTCAATATTCAAAGGGTAGGCAATTCTCAACTTGAGAACGCCCAGGCGGTTCATCCATATCGGTCAAGCATTCTGCCGCGAGAATCCAAGCGGTGGGCAGCCTAAGCTTAAAGAGGAAAAGTTTTGAAAGGAAAAAGATTGTGAGACCAAGGAGGAGACCCCGTGGTCCGAATTATTGAGCATGCAACGTGGGTTTCTAAGGGAATAAGAAGAGGACAAACTCTAGCATAAAAGAAAATAGGGGAAACTTCTATCATAAAAGAAAAAATGGAAATAGTTTTTCAAAAATAATACGTTTTTCATTGTTTGATGATATCGCAATCTAACTTGATTTTTGGAAAGATTTTAGGTATTATCCGATGAGGGAGATATTTGTAAAAATCCGAGTGATTTTCCAGCTGTAGCGCTTCATTTTGAAGGTGAACTACATCTAGTATTTAGTCCCTTGAGTCATCTTATCAATCCCCTGAGCTAAGTTGTCTACAACTCTTGGCAGAGACCTTGGAATATCATAAATGATTTCTATGAAAAAGTCTTCAATTTAGGATCGCCAATGGTCATCAAATTTTATCTTCGAAAGGTCCATGTTGGCACAATCTAACCAATTGCAGAATTACGCTAAGATTCAAATCCTTCCTTCTGCAGGCTTTCAGAATTAGCAAAAACTTACCGATAATACAAGTTTCTGCAACACTTAAACAAACCCATTAAATACGAAGAATCGTCTATTATCATCAAAATCGTATAGTATATTTTCCAAAAGGAAGCTGGTTCTCCACCCGAGAAGGAAATAAGAGTCTTTGTATCCCAGGCTTATTAATTTATGCTGATGATGAGATGTCTTTGATGTTTTGACCATCAATTAGGTTGAACTGCGTTGGTGGTGAATGAATGAAGTTACAGACGCTCCAGTATTTTGTTTGTCCTAATGATCTTAGTTTGAGCGAAATGAGGATTTTCTTGGAGTGACTAATTTGTGTTTGACCAAAATGGTATAGGTTGCAGTATAAAGAAGATTGCCCATCACTTTTGATTTGCCATTTCTGAGATTGTTATCCACTGGATTGTTCTTGTAAGCTTAGATTGGTCTCTTAAATGCTTACTAGAAAGAAACCAATCTTTAGTTGAATGATAAAACACTATGGATATATTGCTTTTAGTTGCTTCTTTCTCGTCATTTTCTTTTGCCCCTGTATTGAGAAAAATAAAGCAATAAAAATGCAGACAAATAAGAATAGAGGCATTTCTTATGGTTAAACTTGCAGAAGTAGTTAAAAGAGAGCTGAAGGAACAAGATTGACATATTCTTATTTTAAACATCTGAGTTCTAACCAGATTCTTCATCGCTACAGCTAAAAAATCCTAAGAAGCTTCAAAGTTCCTGGTATGCTACCACATATAAGAACCATGATATTGGTCGGTACCTACATCAGTTAAGGACCTCACACTTTCTTCTGATTCAATAGGAATATCTTCTGATGTGTTTGGAACTGGTTCTTCTTGATGGAATGTCACTTACTGGTGAGAACTTCTCTTCAGCAAGTTGATCGGCAACCTCATGTTGTTGCACAGTTGTTGATTCTTTCTTCCTAAATTTATATGATATTATCACAGCTACAATCGAAGTGATGCCTGTGATAAGAAAGAGACCGCGAAAGCTGTACGAGTCAAGTCTAGCAACTTTTGTTGCGGAATCTTGATTTGTGAATAAGGAACGATTTTGAAACCAATTTTGGCTTATCAAGTGAAGTTTTCCATCTTCTCTCAATTTTGCTATTGATGCAGAAATGTCAGGGGCTAAAGGCGACCCCTTAGGAAAAGCCTGCATAGAAAGGGCCTAAGAATCATTGATTGGATCGATCCCAATTTATTGACTCAACTGTATATAGAAAAAGGGACTTACAAAGCCAAATCCGTTGGTGCTGTTGTATGTGGGCTCAACCATGGTGAATTGAGCATTGTACTGGGAAAGGAAGACCTTTACATAAGGAATTTCATCAATAATTGCTGAGACACCACCATTCCGGCTTCCATCTCTCAAAGCATTCGCACAATCTTGAACCGTTACCAAAGGGGGAAAAGAGAAGTTTTTGAATGGTAGATTAATCAGATCTGTCCGAACAAGTTTACTGTCGACAGTGAAACCAATAGATTCACCCTTTGGCAAGGACTGAAGCTGACGAACTGTTAGCATTGAGCTCAAGTTTGCAGTATAACTGGAAGTTAGTATTAGAACTACAAACAGCCATACGATCACCACAACTTTGGACAAGTTGCTGTTTAATTTTTCCCCTGCAAACCATGAGATGAAAATTCAGTTTGTACTATATCAACTCACACCATTATTGCATAGCAGGGTATAAATATCCAGAGAGACAGCTAAGCACATTCTCTCTGCCTTCTCACTCGGTTCTATCTTTTACTTCTTTTTGCCCTGAAATCTGGGTTCAATTCTAAGAAATGTCTATTGCTGGGGAAACCTTGATCTTCTACCCAGTTAATCCACTCATCATAAGAAATGTTAAAGCAGGACATGAACATCAAAAACATATGGAGAGAGTTGGTACTTTGTGCAAAAAATAGTGTCGAGAATGAATACCACATCGCCATCCCAATTTGTTGAGCTAATGGTCCCTTGAACTCATTATTGTCACCGTGCTCAATTGTCCACACTACGCATCCAGTGAAGACAAAGAAAGCGCCTATGACTAACCATAGATCCACTGTGAGAGGCTGTAGAAATATCCACGTGTTTGTGATTCGTGATGTCTCAATAGGCACAATCATCGCTACTCCAGTTTCTGTGAAAGGCATTGTGAAGTCCACATACGACGATCTATTTGCTGTGATCGTTATATCACCCACGGCTGCATCATATTGCTAGTACATGTTGCCAAGGACCCAAAAGAAATGGTAAGTAAACAATGTATATGAGCATACAAGCCCATACAGTTGCAAATACACTTAGGCACTTCAACCTGCATCACTCAACTTCTTTTGCCAACATTCATTCCCTGATATATATAGAGTAATCAAGTTGTCTCAGGAATCGGCACCTCGATAACCCTGATCCAGACTATGCTTACTATTACGCATAACATATTAAACAATTACTGTCCTAGACTTATCATGTGAAAGAAATTTGGCTCCAAGAATAGTAGAGTTTGCCTGCACAATTATGTAAAGAGAAATTCTTCCTGCCTGCTCTAACCTCACTGCTGCATCTTGACTGGCCATTAAATTTCCTAAATAAAATGTTGTACTACAAGTTTTATCAAATAATTTTCAATTCTTATGTTAAATGAACAAAATGTCAGCTTTATGTACTCGGGTGTGCTATTTATCTGGTGTTACCTCTTGCATGGAAGCAGCACACATTATATGGTTGCAAATATTGGAATAAAAGACAATCCTCAAGTTGTCCTGGGTTCATTCAAGATCACCTGAAGGTATACATGGTAGATCAGATCCTCATAATAGCTTCCAGTCGTTGAATTTGGAAAGGGAATGAAGTCAAATTTTACTTCATAAGGCAACAAATTAATTGCGGCCTTGAACACATCTACACACAAGCCCGTTACAATTGTCGCATTTGTCTCAGGATTGAGTTCCACTCCCACCAGTTCTTTGAAACCTTTTTTAATTGGAACTCCGATTCTCAATCTCTTTCCAGCCTTTGGCATAATCTGTTGACCTATTGGTATAGCCAAGGATGATCCCGGCCAACTAATGGAGCCCATTTCTCTCGGAGTGGGTGATTGTGTTGCAACACTCGACCTATTCAGCCCTGTCATTATCCCGTTTGATCGGGTCCAAAATCCGATTCTCTCGACTCTTCCAACAACATTCACTATTTCAAGTGCTAGTGGTTGTTGCAGCTGTCCATTCTTAAGTTGAATTTCCCCACTTAAACCCATGAAATTGCTACGTAGAATTTTGCGGAGTAGATCGGACCCAGTTCGTCTTGAGGGAATGGCATCTAGATGAGCAAGCTTATTTGCAGGATCATTCTTCTGCATAGAAGTTGTTGGACCTAATTTATATGCTGCTTTGGCTAAAGCCCAGACAGAATCATATGCCCATAAGCAATACACATTTACTTCAGGAATTTGATGATGCTGGTTTGTGAAAAAGTTGTTCCTCCACTTCAGTGAGAAGTTGTGAAGCCGCTCTGAGGGTGGAATATAAGGTCTAATCCCTATGACTCCTTGCATCGAGTCTAAAACCGACTGATCCATAACAGGCAGCTCGTTTACTATCCCATCAGTCACAATCCAACCATAGCCTGTACTCATCATTCCCAACTCATTAACCTTAATAAAAAACCGAGATGTGAGGGAAGGAGACATGTGGACAATGAATATATTGGCAGACAGAGCCATCAGTCTATAGAGTTGGGCTTCTACATATATGTCCCTGGCTTGTGGTGGAATGACAGTTCGATGCGCTACATGAGCATTGCCCTCATGTAATGCGAGAAGAAGATCAGGTACGATTCCATTTCCATAGGAACTGTCCTCATGTATTATCACCAATTCTCTCCACCCGAATTTTTGAACTAGGGCAGCAATGGCTCCAACCTGGGAGTTATCATTAGTTGTCATTCGGATAAAGTCTGGATTTTTCTCCCTGGACAAGAAAGGGCTACTAGCTGAAAAGGAGATGACAGGCACTCTATCTCCCAGTTCTCCCAGAAGCTCGGCTTCTTCAGATGTTTGTGGGCCTATCAGTGCCTCAACTTGTTCATTCTCCAAAAGCTCCACAGCTGCTCCAAATGGCAATAAACCAGATCAATTCTAATCACAAGTACTAGATGGCAAGTCTTCTCTCGTTTAGCTGAGCGCCTAGTCACAAAACGAATATACTGCTAGCTCATACAAACCGTTATTCGCCTTTTTACACACTAATATGTGATTGTGAACCTCATCATAGTTGTCAGCCCCGTGATTGGTTTTATCTAGTGACAGAATGAGTGTACAATATAATTTCTCATTTTCCCCGTGCTGTGGGGCTTGAGAGTATGTGCGTGCAAAAAATGACAGCGGCAGAGAATTGACGAGAACTCACCTGAAGATAGAGCTTTCAGAGGCTGTCCCATGGAATTCCTAGGATGCAGAATCAACTTCAAGGGATGGTTAATGTGCGAGGGCGAGGCATTCAAGTCAGAAATGGCCATGGTCATGCATTTTTGGGCCATCTCCCCAACTGGCGACTCCATATCAAGAATCACTCCAACATGGATATGATGATCACCATGATGACTGTTTTGAGCCATCGACCAGCCAACGGATGTGAAGGCGTGTAAAATCGCCGGCAAAATGAATACGTGCGCCAATCTCACCGACTCCATTGTCAGCTGCATAGTTCCACAGAGTTTGGAGCGTAATATCTTCAGCAAGCGCTCTTGATAGAGGTGATGATAATCGTGTTTTTTCAAAGAAATCTTGCGTCTCCGGCGAGTTTTCTTCGAAATGTCTGCAGCCAAATGGGAAAGGGTTGACAAATATCTTCAGGGTCTCAGCTTGACGGCAAATAGAGGTGTGGTCAGAGTCGTGTTTCCACACCAGTCAGGATGTGAAAGGGCGAGTCTGTGGTATCCAGAAAGCAACGTGGCTTATCGACTTTTCCGTTGACTGTTGACTGACTTAAATATTTTACCCAACGTAGAAATTAGCATCAGAGAAATAGCTCTCGAACTTTGGCTCAGTGCAATATTATTCATGAATTTTTAATTTATTTAATATGACCCACTAACTATTAGAAAATATTTAATGTAACCCTTTCATTTGCGTCATTTTTCCATAATTTAGAGACTAAATTTAATATTTACCTATAATTCAAAACAATTTAAAAGCTTTATGAGGACACTACACATTGAGCCAACTTCAAGGATCACATTTAACAAATTAAAAGTTTTGAGACGATATTACTTGTTTGATATTGTGAGTTATATGGTAGAGTTTCGTTGGTCATTAAATATGGTTCAACTATTTGAAAGCCTATTTAAAATCTACCAAATGATGTCATAAAATAATGTAATATGCTGGCTTAATATGTCTAACATTATTATCAGACTTAAGATTTCACTAATTGTTGTGGCTAACTTTTTAGGTCTATCTTTTGAAATAATTTAATATAAGTTTTTTCTGTAATTAAATAACAAAAAACTTTCCTGCTTCTGACACAAATTCTATTATTCCATGCCAAATCTATTAGTAGTAGATTAATTTTATAAAGAATAGTAAGTTTCTAATATTCTTGGTAGAAAAAAAGTGACCTGCAAATAGTAATTTCTCCATAGGCTTGTTAGTAACTTATCAACTTTTATATGAAATTTACGAACGCTTGTTTGTTTGTTTGTTAATAACCACCTTGTCTTATAACTTACCAACGTTTAAAATTTTTCCATTCTTATATGAAATTACTATATAAATTTGAGGAACTTACCAATTTTTTTCCAATTAAATTAATCATCATTTTGGATTATCCGCTCTTATTAAGTTATTTATCAAAATTATGTAATTTTTGAAATACTACCAACTTTTATGTTAACTTACTTTATTTTCATATGCATAACTAACCAACTTATATCAAATTACCAATCTTAATTTAAATGATAGCTGACTTGTTTCTTATTAAATTACCAACTAGTTCTACATCACCAATCTTTATTTGAGTTACTTACGGTGCATTTGTTTTGTGGAAAATGAACAATTTGGAAAATATTTTCCTAAAAATGATCGCTTGCATCACTTACAAAAATAAATGAATGAAAAATATTTTCATCATCTATGAAATATTTAATTATAAATTGTTATAGATAATAAAAATATTTTTTATTGACAAATTATTTTAATCGATATAAGTAATCATTTTTTTAAAATATTTTTCAAATCATTCATTTAATATGAAATAAACGGACCCTATTATTAATATTTTATTTGGTAGTTTGTAAATTGCTAACTTTCTCAATAACTCGTTAACTATTATGTGCACAATTTACCAACTTTTAAGCTTACCAACTATAATATTAAACTGTCGATCTTTAATTAAGTGGCTTATTGATTTTTCTCCAATTAAGTTACCAATTAAGTTACAATGGAGGGCTTACGTGGTTTGGCTATGACTACTCCGCAAAGAGAGATCGATGAGTTATTTTACTATAATCAAGGTGAATAGAATACAATCTATCAAATCACGCACTCACTCAAGTGTTTCCTAACCCCGATTATACTCCAGGAAGCCCCACAAGAATTAATCAAGAAATCGCTAGAGTTTCTCACTCACGTAATTGCTCTTGGCGGCTCTCCAAAGCTCTCACTTGAAATAGGCTTGCTGTTATGAGCGAAATAGGTCAAGCAATGTGTTTAATTCGGTCCTATACACGTCGGACGTCAGCCGTCCGAAACTTCTTGGCCATAAAATTTGTCTAGGTGGGATGTCTGGTCAAAGGAATGACTGGACGGATGTCCTATCTAACCTCCGTCCAAATTTGGTGATTTGGACCCATATTAACTGCTAACTAATTTCACTCACCTTAGATGTCATTGAATTTAATTCAAATTGGTTCCAAACTGAACTAGATCTAATTTGAAGCCACATTCAGTAAATCTCCACCTTGACAAGAAGTCCAATTTCTCATCAATTGTCATCTCTCTGGGGCCCTTTTGATGGGCACTCAACCACTAAAGACCTCTACGAGGCTTTAGCAATGCTCGGCCTTTCAAGAGGAATGGGTTGGTCACCAGGCCCATAGGATTCTGCGTTATGTGAAATTTCTTCAAGGTCACATATTAATTCTGACCCAACCTTGTTGGTCTTTAATGTATTCGATATTCCTTTGACATTCCTGTTTCCACCTAAACACTGAAAACAAACCATTGTTCCAAGCCGTAGTCACTAACCAAGTGGCTTGCCCACTATACTTTCAGTGCATCTTCAGTTGTCTCTATTTGTCTAGCCTCAATCATCATTGAAACCACCAATCCTTGGAACCGCTCTCTTAGATTTACAGCACAATACACAAAAGCAATGTCATAAAGGCTTAGAGAACAACCCTCCACCAGGACACATGCATGACATGGATTCACATATTCAGTTATTGGTACATTACCTGAATTATCTTCTTCGAAACACAATCAAACATTTGTTACCACAAACAGAATTTGAAGGATCCACTTCACAGCTTACAAACAGAATTTGAAGGATCCACTTCACAGCTTCTTTATACATATTGATTAACCATGTACATTCTACTAATAGCATGTGATGGATCAAACCAAGCACTACTCATCATATATCTGAAACTACCAAATAAATTTCGAAGAATCGACTTTACAGCTTCCCAAACAAAATTCGAAGGATAAAACCAAGTACTACTAAAAGCATGTAAAGGATAAAACCTAGCAGTAGTCAGTACTTGTCTCAAACTACCAATTGTACTAGCATAAGAAGCATAGGGGAGATGCTCTTCCTCCTTCATATATCCCATCCATCCTTTGTGCAAAGTTGATTAAACTCTGCAGAACATGACTTTAACACTGTGTCGGTACTTGAGACCTTGATGTTCCTTCTTGTTTGCTATTTGATCATTGCCTTTTACCCTGTATGCTGACCAAACGTTGAGTTCTTGACATTAAATGAAATAAGCCCAAACTTTCCTCGAGTAGTCATCAGAGAAAAGTCAATATCTATTTGGCACCTCCCTTCAAGTGCACCTGAGATGGCCTTGACAAATTTGAGTGTATCTAGTCAACCATACCCCTATTTGCTTAAATTGGCGTACTAAAATGTAGGATTTGCCCCTTGTTGAACGAAAAATGCTCGCAAAGTCTAGCTTTCTCTACTAACACAGATCACCCCTCTCATAATATTTATGCTGCTCTCAGACAAGTGCCCTAATTGTACGTGTCGTTGCCTACTTGATCCGACTATTGGGGAAATATGTTCATATTTGGGTGGAACAATAAAGTCAATGTCTTCGAATCGATAAAGTAATCCAATCAGATTTTGAGGCGTGATATCATTTTTTTTAATAATTTATTTGCCCCACAAAATTGCTAATGGTCACTAGTAAATTTTATTTAGGATACAACAAAAGAGAATATTAGATAGCAATTCTAGTATTTATCCATGGTCTCTCTAGGAAACAATTGGAGAACAATGACTATATAATCTTTCGAAAGAAAACGAAAAATGGAAGAAGAAGATTCTAATTTGAAAACACCTATTTAGTAATTAATAGCACAAACAAAAAGTTATATCCGAATAGACATAACCTTCGAATGATTAAAAAGTTTTGCCTGAACAGGTACGAACTCTGATATAACCATTGGAAGAAAGATAAAATTCATAAATAAATAAATAAATAAATAAATAAATAAATAATAACCTTAACTCTTTCATGAACAATCGCGTTGTTTCAATAGGATGCTATAGTTAATTTTATAAAAATAAATCCGAATTTTTTAATAAATAGAAAATAATGATTGTTGTTTAGTGTCAAATTTCATCCACGTGCGCACCTATATCTATTTAATATGGGACAATGCACCTCTTAGTATGTTTTATAAACAAACTACCAACAATCTCCCACTTTTCCATGAGATTAATATACATGCATAAAGCTTTAAATTTGTACTTTTAAATAATAGAATTAGATATACAGCACATATACCAACTTCTTGTTTCGACGAGAAGTTCTATATTACTCTACACTATTATGGAATTGTGCTTGATCCTATTTCATTAGTTCTCTAAAAGTAACCTTAACTTTTGTAAGAAGCGGCACCACTTCTAAGCTTTATCTACCATGTGTTTCTATTACTATTAATACATTACAAATTTGTACTATACTTCATTATGAATTCAATTCAACTTACAAAACGTAACAGATGATACTAACTTCTTATATCATGGTTACATCAGTATCAAATAATCACATTCACTAACTAATTTTTACCCATGAAACCCTGTAATTAGTGATCTTCTAGAAAATGGTCGAGTTACCATTATTAGTGATTTTAAATAAAGGGTTTTAGCCCTGTTTCTTGTAAGGTCATCTTTACCACATCTCTCGGTAAAGCTTTTATAAAATGATTGGCCAAAATTCTTACTTGACCTCACGTAGACAATTGTTATGGTACCATCTTTAATTAATTGTCTCATATACTCATGGCTTAAGCTAATATATCTAGATTTATCATTATAAGTGCATAGTACTAGGTCGTAATTTGATATCCAACAACAAATTCCTAATCCATTCAGCCTCTTTTTCAATTGCTGCTAAAGCAATGATTCAAGTTCCATAGTTGAGTGAGTTAATGCATTTGTTTCTTGCTCATCTAAGAAATGGCACAACATCAAATTTGTAAATCCATCCAGTAGTGGATTATTTATCATGCACAATTGTAATCCAATTAATATCGATGTATTTTCCTAATACAATCGAATAATTATTATAGAAAAATTCTAAGTTTTTGGTTCTCTAAAATAACCCAAAAATTCGGATAATAACTTTCCAATGTTCTATACTTGGATTACAAACATAGGTACGCAGCTTACTCAAGGAATAAGCAATATCGGGTCAATACAGTGTATTGCATACATTCCGTATAGCACTCATATTAAAGACCCTCTATCATAAATTAAATGGATTACTCATTTTTTTGAAACCCAAGATATTGGCATTTATTCAACATTTTTCTACATAATCACTTTGGCTCAAAGAATAACCCTACTATGTTTTAGTTTTAATACCCAAGAAAGTATCTACTTTCCCAAATCTTGTATTTTAAAAATGAAAGTTAAATACTTCTTACTTAGTCTCAATGAATCCAATTATATTAGTTCCAAAGTCCCTTCGGATACCCCACTTCAAGAATATTTCTAGAGGCATCCAATCAAAACTATGCATCCTTAGGATGCCAGGCTAGTTGGGTCACTAGGTGCAAGAAAAACCTTTGCATCCAATGAGACCCCATGAAATGTTAAGAAGAGGTTCAAGGGATGATACTTTTCATGGACCCACTGCCACTCCTCATGAGACTTTAAACATCACTATCTTTGACCCCATCATCCAAGAGATGCCAAGAAGTTGGATATATCTATAGCATCCAGAGAACCAGACATTACCCTTCTCTGGATCGGCTCTGATATAAAACCAACTCATTTATCCAAATAAAAATCGCATAAAGATAGCTTCCCCTTTTGCACTGATTGGATATTGCCCTCCAGATATAAAATAAGGGCACAACAACTTTGTCTTTTCAAAGGAACTGAACCATGCCTTCCCGGACCACAGGACAATAAATGATATAACTACCAACTACAGCACAATCACAATATCTAGAATGCATAACCGAAAAGTCCTCTAGTGCAAGTGAAATTATCGAAAGACGAGGCCACAAAAGCACATGCACCAAACTAATCCAAACTTATCATTTTTTTTATTTAACTAACTGTCGAAATTAAGATTCCATCTTACAAATTAATCTTGCATCTCTAGCAAGCAATCAAATTCCATCGTGTTGACCAGAATCTTAAGACAGAAAATGAACAGAAGAAAAATTTGCACACATGTCTTAGGTACAGTGAGGACTAAACGAAACACTACATAGGAGCCATGTGAAATGCAATATCAAGACAATGCTATCATCTCGAGTAAATGCACCATACATACATGAATCTGTAAGCAAATTAACAGAAAGTGAAGCGACTTCAAGAAATCAAAAGATCGCACAATCTCGGTCACCCGCGAAGTCACATACCAGCCCCAATTCTCAGGCATCGGATTGAACATGGCGACCCTCGGCTTCCCTTCCGATTGATGAACTACTGTTTTCGCCTTGCACTTGATCTCGTGGATTGGAGTCTCAGCATCCTTGACACCAGGCACGAAGGTAAGAGGCAGTTGATCCTCTGAAAGATTTGACGAGCCATCCCTAATGATCCGCACCAGCAAAAGCACTCAACATGCTCTGCATGGCATACCTATCCGGCACAAAAAATTTCTGCATCTCATGGAACAGTTCCATCGTAGCATTGAACTCACCATACCAAACCAAGGCATCTATCACGGCATTCCATGAAAGTGCACACCTCTCGGACAGAGCAAACAGATCTGCACTCGCATTGAGAGTAAAAGGGAACATCTACTTATCTGGAAAAACACTTCCATTTTCCAACATCCCCCGAAGTAGCGAGATGGCCCCCTCATCGTGGTTACTGCTTTGTGCGCAAGCCCTTATGAGAGCGTTCCACATGAACGCATTTGAGTTCTCGACTTGTCAGAACATCCAATAAGGGAACACTTGATAAGCATAGTCGATGCTTAGCGAGGACAAGAGTAGAGGATCCTGCTGTGGAGGAAGTGGGTCTGCGAGACGTCGTCTGTCATTGGCGTGGTGCACAAAGCTTTAGCGTGGATTGCTTGAGATTGTATATAACTGAACAGTCGTTTACCGATTCGAAGAAGACGTCCGAGAGAGAATGACTTCGGTTGGGACACAGAGTGCGGAGGGGTTGCAGCGGGATTGTGAGAGCCATAGTCCCCCTCCACAACAGAGGTTTTGCGCAAATCTTCACTTCGATGAACTCTAACTCCATTGTTACAAAATAAATCCTTAAAATTGTTGGGGAAATATGTTTGTATTTGGGTAAAACAGTAAAGTTAATATGGGTTTGAATCAATAGAGCAATTAAATTGAACTTTAAGGCATGATATCATTTTCTTTAAGAATTTATTTGCCCCATGAAGTTGTTAATGGTCTCCGATAAATTTTCTCCATAATACAACAAAATCTCAAATGAGAATACTAGATAGCAATTCTAATATTTCTCTAGGGTCTCTTTAAGAAATAATTGAAAATAATGGCTGTATATTCTTTAGAAAAAAAATGAAAAATGGAAGAAGAAGATTTTAATTTGAAAAGACACATTTGGTAATTAATAGCACAAATAAGAAATTATATCCGAACTGACACAATCTTCCAATAATTAAAAATTTTTGTTTGAACATGTACAAACTCTGACATAACCGTTGGAAGAAAAATAAAATTGGGAATAAATAAATAATGAATAAAAAATAATTGCAACTCTTTTGTAAACAGTCACTATTTGGATAGGATGCTATAGTTAATTTTATAAAAATAAATTCGAAATTTTCAATAAATAAAAAATAATGATCGTTGATTATTGTCAAATCTTGTCCACGTGTGCACTCATATTTATTTGATATAAGACAAAACACCTCTTAGTTTGTTTTACAAACAAACTACCAACACCGACTTTGTCATCGCCTACTCGATCCGACTTTATCATCGTTGATGAGACTTGAACAGTTGAACACGTGACTTTCCACCTTTAAAATAATAAAAACTCATGGATTGATTGAAAAGTTATATGGACTTTGATGATAAAAAAAAACCTATGGCACTCAAGTGAGGGTCATACATAAATTATGACATTAAAGTGATTAGAAAAAAAAATTATGACACTCAAGTGAACGCATTACAAAATTTATGATATTTGTGATGTCTTTCACCCCATTAAGCCCTCTCTACTCCTTTTATTATCATTTCCCTCCGACTTCTATTGCCATTCTTTTGAGAGCATTGCCAAGGAAGGGAATGAGGCTTCCATTTCCATTCGAATGGCTTCATTACCAATAACCAAACATACTTTAAGAGTTTGACAGTGCTCCTCTTCCTCTAAAACCCCATTCTAACGTAGAGAGAAAACGAGAAAACTGCAATTTCAGTCCTAAACTTATTATACATATTAGATCTTTCTAAACAAGTTTACTGTCGACGGCGAAACTGATAGTTTCACCCTTTGGCAAGGACTGAAGCTGATGAACTGTTAGCACTGAGCTCAAGTTTGCAGTGTAACTAGAAGTTAGTATTAGAACTAGAAACAACCATACAATCACCACAGCTTTGGACAAGTTGCTGATTAATTTTTCCCCTGCAAATCATGAGATGACAACTTAGCTTTGTACTATATCAACTCACACCGTTATCGTACAATAGTGTAAAAATCCACTAGAAACGACCGGGTGTACTTCTTCCACCTACTATCAATGGGTAAGAATTTGCTTCTTTTTGCCCTGAAATTTGGGTTTAATTCTAAGAACTGTATTGCTGGAGGAACCTTGATCTATTACTCAGCTAATCCACTCATCGTATGAAATTTTAAAGCATAGGACATGAACGTCGAAAACAGATATAGAGTCCGTACATTGTGGAAAAACTAGTGTCGAGAATTAATTCCACATCACTGTCCCAATTTGTTGCTAACGGCCCCTTGAACTCACTGCTATCGTTGGGCTCAATTGTCCACATTGCCTATCCTGAGAAGACAAAGAAAGCGCCTATGATCAACCATATATTCACCTCAAGAGGCTGTAGAAATATCCACATGCTTTTGCTTTGTGTCGTCTCAATAGACACAATCATCCCTAGTCCGGTTTCGTGAAAGCCATTGTGAAGTCTACATAACCTGATCTATTTGTTGTGATGGTTATATCACCCACCGCTGCATCATATAGCTAGTGCATATTCCAAAGGACCCAAAAGAAATGGTAAGTACATTTCGTAAAAAATGCATATAAGCAGACAAATACGTACGCTTTCAATTAAACTTGAGTAGGGGTGTAAATGGTTCAATTCGATCCGGTTTTTTTCAAAAAATTGAACCGAACCGAACCGATAAGGGATGATACCGAACCGAACAGAAACCGTCCCGAACTGAATACGAACCAAACTATAAATGCGGTTCGGGACGGTTTTTCGGTTTTTCTATTTTTGCTTTGCTTATTGGAATCTAAGTGAAGAAGAGATGATAAAGAAGAGATGTTGTTCAATTTTTATTGAGGATTCTAATTTGGTTCGGTTAACCATACTGAATTGAAAACCAAATTGAACCGAAAAAGTTAACGGTTATTTTTCGGTTAACCGAAATGAAACCGAACCGAACCGAGCCGAACCGAAAACGCATGAAATTTTGGTTCGGTTCAGTTTTTGACACCCTTAAACCTGGGCACTTCCTTCAACCTGCATCACTCAATTTGTTTCGTTAACATTCTTTTTCCCGTGATATATGTAGAGTAGTCAAGTTGTCTCAGGAATCAACATCTTGCTAACCATGATCCAGAATATGCTTACTATAACGCAGAATATAAACGATTACTATCGAAGAGTTATCATGCGAAAGAAATTTAGCTCCAAGAAGTTGTAATTTTGCATGCATGGTTCATCTTGCCTGGTCTTATATCACTGCTGCATCTCAACCAGCTATTTATTTCCACGTAAAAAAATGTAAAAAGGGAAGAATGGATGGGCTACAAGTTTTATTAGTTAATTTTAGCCTTTTTGGTTCAATGAATGAAATGTCATGTTTATTTTGACCGAAAAAAGAAGAAGTCATGTTTATGGACTTGGATGTGCTATTTATCTGGGATTATATCAGCATTATCAACAACTACCCTATTTTAATGCCAACACCTGTTGTTATGCGAAACGGAGGAAGCGTGGACAAAACAAAATAATTTAAGCGAGAAATAAATGGAGAACTAAAATGGACACAAAGGAAAGATCGAGGAGATGTACCACTATAATCAAGGCGAAGAGAACATAATCGCTTGAATCGCACACTCATTCAAGTGTTTCTTGACCCCTGATTACACCCGAATAAGCAACACAAAAAGTGATCAGGAGATCGCATGAGTTTCTCACTTCCTCAATTGCTCTTTACAGCTCTGCAAAGCTCTCAGTTGAGTTAGGCTTAATGTTACAAACGAAATAGGTCAAGAAATCATGTTTAATTTGGTCCGTGCTCGTTGGACCGACCGTCCAAAATCCTCTTTGTCAAAATCTGCTTTACTCTCTAACAAAAAAATAGTTTTTTTTTTTTTTTAAGAAGGTTTTGAATGAGGATACCAATCAACTGTTAAAAAGTACTTATTCCAAAGTCCCTTGCCAATCTCCATAGACCGTTAGAAATTTAGTTTGAATGAATGTATTGAAATATACATACAAAAGAGACCTGTGGACTTAAGGTTATTTCGACTCATCTAAATTAACATTCTGTTCATTATTTAGTAGTGCACTGCCAGTATTTATTTTATAGCAGGTAAAGACTTCATTAGGATTAAATAATAGGAACTTTGAGGGTGAAAGTTTTACAACAACGAGAAATCATCAACAAATTATTCTTTCCTCTCCTACCGACCAGTTAAGTTCAAGCATTGGACTAGAATATAGAACACCCTTAGAGATCAAATTGACCGATCGAGCAGCCAAGAAATCAACAAGCTATAAAGGCTTTAACTAAATTAAATTCTACCTATAGAGCTCACTTTCCATTAATTTTGCGAGATTTTTCCATGCTTTCATGTTACAAAAGCTGTATCCATCCAAATTGATCATCTATGCTAAGAAAGAATTGGCTTGAATGAACCTGGCTTGAGCGGACGGAGAACTTGCAAAACACAACTTTGTACTGTAAGTGGTGGGCTCTCTCTAGGCTCGTCTTCACTTTGAAACTTCCGAAACACAAATTTGTACCGTAAGTGGTGGACTCTCTCTAGGCTCGTCTTCACTTTGAAACTTTGAGGCCCAGTAAGGACCACACATCAAAACTCCGGCATGGCTTCCACGGTACTAGCAAAAGTTTCGACATAATAAAGTAAATAGAATTGGACGCTAAATTTACGTAATATGATAGATATAACTTATATCCATAGAGAGTGCAACACATAATTGTACTATAGATCAAGTAATACAATGAGGATTACAATCATATTCCAATCATTTAAACATTCAGCATTTCCCATTTCTTAATTACACCTAACAACTCACATAGTGTTTAGCCATATAATTCCCGAACAAACTTACCTCTTTATTGCACAAAAGTGTTGATAAATCTGACCACAAAATTTAATTAGCTTCCAACACAAATTCTTGGCGAAACTCTACAGACACAACCCATGAAGATAACCCACTGCCAAGCACTGACATGCGGACCCTTAAAGCACCAAAATTTGGTACGGGGGACACTTAAGTACCAAAAGTTCGGAAATGTACACTTAAATGCCAAAATCGGAGCAAAAAGGATCAGTTAAGTGCCAATGACGAAAAAATCCGGTCAAACCGTCATGTGTCATTTTCCGACGATTTTATCTTCCAACGGAGCAATTTTTTTCAAAATAAAATATCCATGTGACAATTTAAAAAGAAAAGAAATTATCCAAGTCATACTAGAAAAAAATTTTAAAAATCGATTTTATTAAAAAAAAAAACGAAAGAAAAGGGGAGGGATCGGGTGAGGGTTGTTTATTTAAATTAATCAATTTTACAATAATATATTTTTAAAGTTATTTAATATTATTTAATTAATACATTTTTTAAATGCAACGTTAGCATAAAAACGACGTCATTTTGGTTGAGTTTTTGCTGACTTAGTTTCTGGTGAGCCATGTAAGCGAGTTATATTATTAAAATAAGCCATGTCGAATTTTCGGCAGCTTTCGCCGGAGTTGACACTTAAGTGATCCAATTTTCAAAAAAAGTGACACTTAAGCGTATATTTCGTAACTTTTGATACTTAAATATCCCATCACGCCAAGTTTTGGATCTTGAGCTATTCTTTTCTTATGAATCCGTGAAAACGGCGCTTCAACCAATTCTTGCGCCCAAAAATTGGTTTTATACAAGAAACCCAACTTGCAGGACAATCCAAGTTGACCGAATCAATGCTCAAATCAAAATCCAAGTTGACCAAATCAACGTTCAAGTCAAAGTCGATGATGGACTTTCCAGTTTGAGAACAAAGGCTCCAATTCGTATATTGAAATTGTCGTGGGCTTCAACGATCTTATATCCAAATACAAGTTCCAAGATTGACTTTCCATTATTGATTTTCACTTCAACACACAAACAATCTCCATATTTTTCTGCATACTTAATTTTGGTGGGCTCGAACTGGAGACATACATTGATACTAATTGTCTCAATTTGAGCAAAATGAAAATTGTCCAGTTACGACTAATTTGAGTGGATCCAAAACGTGATAAGTTGTATTATAAATAAGATTGCCCGTTGCTTTACTCTGTTCCAACTGATTTGCCATTTCTGAGATTGTTAAGGCCCTACTCCCACTGGATTGGTCTTGTAGGCTTTTTGCCTGGTATAGCATGCATAGAAATTTCATGTTAGATCGGTCTCTTAAATGTTTACTAGAAACCAGCCCTTAGTTGAAATGATAAAACAATAAGGACATGTTCTCGTTATTTCTTTTGCCCCTGTATTGAGAAAAACAAAGCAATAACATACATAAGAATACCGACATTATCTACTATTAGGTTTGCGGAAGTAGTTCATATTGACACCCGAAATTTTTGTTTATCTTTGTTTTAAATGCCCATTTGTTTTTGCATTTATAAATACATATTAATTTATAGAAAAGAAAAAAAAATAAAAGAAGAAAATTTTCAAAAAAAATCCGAAAAAAAAATTAATTTAATCGCTCAGCCCAGCCCATTTTTCGTTTTTTTTTCTTTTTCTTTTTCAGCCGTTCTTCCCTCTTAGCTTTGGCCCAGCTCCTTTTCCACTTCATCCTCGGCCCAGCCCACTCACCTCTCTTTTTCTCTTCTTCCCCACACACAACGCACACACGCACGCAGCAGCCGACGACGCCGTTCTGGCGCGACTCCCGCACCGCGGCTGACGTCAGCCGCGTGACGCCAGCAAGGGAAGATTCCCTTGCTGCGCTGTCACGCGGCCATAGCGGAGAGGGGAATTCGGTTAAGGAGCAGGAGGATCGACGAGCAGAGCAGGGCGGCGATTCTGGTCAGGGGGCAGAGAAGAAAAACCAGCGAGCAGAGAGAGAGAGAGGGGGATTCGGACAGGAAGGAGAAAAAAAAGAAACGAAAGAAAAAGAGGAGAAGAAGGAGGAGAAAGGGGCGAACAGAGGGAGAGAATGACTGACGACCAGGCCTGATCCGTCGCCGACGTTCCCCCCCCGGCGTGCCTCAGCTCCGGCGCCGGAGAACAGAAAACTTGAAGAACCAGAAGCGAAACCAGCAAGAAAAAAAGAGTGGAGAGAGCTGTTCTTCCAGTCTTCGAGAGAGAAAGCCCCGAAGCGATACCCAGACGTTGCCGGAGGCTGTCCGCCCGCTGTCATCCGCCGCGGCTCACTCCCCGAACCAGGTAGGTCTCCTCCCCTGCCTCTTTCTGTTCTGTCTTTGTTGAGGTAGCGGGCCGGAGCTCGCGCCGACTAGTTCGTGCGAGTCCCGGCCCCTGTCGATCCTCCATTCACATCCCTGCGCATGTTAGAATAGTTCGATAGAAGCTCGGGCTCAATCTCAGGCCGGTTCGAGTCGAAGAATCCCTATTTTATTCATGCCCGCAAGCTGTTTGTAGAAATGCCTAAGAGAGACCCGAAACTTTCATCGTTGAATCCGTCCCCGACGACCTGTTTTTTGTAGATTTTTGACTGAATATGGCTTGATCTCGTGTTTCTCTTAGCATTGTAGTTAGTTTCATGTGATTTCTGTGCTTTGTTGAGCCGAAAAGAGGCATTTTTGGTTTTCCGGCGAGGACGAGCTTCCGGCATCGCCGGAAGTCATCGCCGGTGACGTCTGGCGTCGGCCGGATAGAACGGCCGACGCTGGACGATGCGAAGAACCCTTTAGAACTGGTGGGGACCTGTGGCGGTGTCCGCGGCAGCGCGGAGGGAGATGCTAGGTTTCCGGCGAGCGGCGTGGGACGCCCGCGGAGAAGAAGACCATCGAAGAGAAAAAAAAAAAAAAAAAAAAAAAAAAAAAAAATTAAAAAAAGAAAGAAAAGAGGCCGGGCCGAAAATTTGAAAAGGGGGGGGCTGGGCCGGCCAGTTTCTTTATTTGTTCGTGTGGGCCCAATCCGGGCTTGGGCCATCTTTTATTAGGAATTAGAAATGGGCTTATTCTTTTAGTTTTATTGATGGGCCATTTTAAAAATATTTTCGACCGGGCCGTTCGGCCAGCCCGGTCATCGCTGCTCCGGCCCGGCCCGATAGGGGCCGGGTCGGTTTAGTAGGGCCGCGTCACCCGACCTGGTCCGAATCATTTTTTTAATATTAATTTAAAATTTTAAAAAATTAAAAAAAAAAATCAAATATTTCAGAAATTCAAAAAAATCTTAAAAAATCTTAAAAAATCTTAAAATTTTATTTTCGAAAATCATTAAAAATTAAAAAAAATGTTTTTTTAATTTAATTTCAGAAAGGTTTAAAAGTTTATTTTAATTTTATTTTATTTTCCTTTCTTTTTCGAATATTCCAAAATTCCAAAAAAATTATAAAAAAATTATAAAATTCCAAAAAGCATTAATAAAATTCAGAAAAGTCAAAAATATTTTTAAAATCTTTAAAGCCTTTTTTTAATTTAATTTCAGAAAATTCGAAATTTTTAAAAATATTAAAAAATATTAAAAAATATAAAAATTTCATAAAAATTCAGAAAAATTCAGAAAAATTTTAAAAAATTGAAAAAAAAAATTAGAAAAGCCTTAAAAAGAAAAAAAAAGACCAAAATTGAGTAAGCCTTTAGGGCTTTACAATATGTTTTTATTTTATGTTATATTCCTACACCTTATTTATCACGATTTTTAGACGTTATTTCCTTAGAAAGGTTAGGATAAACCTTGGGTTTCTCGAATATGTTGCCATGACCTTAGTTAATATACAATCAAGTTAGGTACCGAAAGGGCGTTAGTCGCGTGACTAACGTAATCAAGTCCCCCACCTCGGATCCTCTGATTACGTAAAAAGCGAGACACGCTCCCATATCTCGGTTGGTTTCTAGTTGACCTCAATAGACTAGTGGCGACTCCTTGTTTGATCTTTTATGAATATCCCAACGTTGCGCAGGGGTATGGGTTTGGGAGAGCCCGAGTTAATTGAGAGCTGTCGGCCCGAAATTAACAATACCCCTACACCTATTCCTATATATCTATTATTTTCGGAAAAATTTTTAGGTCGCGACAGTTCAAATAGAGCAGAAGTGACAAGAGGGACATATTCTTATTTCAAACATCTGCAAAGTTCTAACGAGACTTCACTCTTCATCCCTACAGCTAAAAAATTCTAAAAAGCTTTAAAGTTCCTGGTATGTTGCCATATACAAGCACCATGTCTACCTATCCCTTAATTTCGAATCAAGTGATTCATTAGATAATTCTTGATATTGGTTGGTATCTACATCAGTTAAAGAGCTCACACTTTCTATTGGTCGGTATCTACATCAGTAAGGACCTCACACTTTCTTCCGATTTAATAGGAATATCTTCTGATATGTTGCGAAGTGGTTCTTCTTGGTGGGATATCACTAATTGGTGAGAACTTCTCTTCAACAGGTTTATCAGCAACCTCCTGTTGTTGCGAAGTCGTTGATTCTTTCTTCACATATTTGTAGGATACTATCGCAGCTACAGATGAAGTGATGCCTGTGATGAGGAAGAGACCGCGAAAGCTGTAAAAGTCAAGTCTGGCAACTTTTGTTGCAGAATCTTGATTTGTGTATAAAGAATGATTTTGAAACCAATTTTGGCCTATCAAGTAGAGTCGTTCCTCTTCCCTCATTTTTGCTATTGCTGCAGAAATGTCAGGGACTAAAGGTGACCCCTTAGGAAAAGCCTGCATAAAAGGGCCTAAGAATCATTAATTGGATCGATCACAAAAATTCATCAAGTGCATAGAGAAAAAAGAAAGAGACTTACAAAGCCAAATCCATTGGTGCTGTAGCATGAGGGCTCAATCATGGTGTATTGAGCAGAGTACTTGGAAAGAAAGAGCTTTACGTAAGGGATTTCATCAATAATTGCTGAGACACCACCATTTCGGCTTCCATCTCTCAGAGCATTCGCATAATCTTCAACCTTTCTCAAAGGGTAAAAAGAGTTCTTTTTGAAGGGTTGAAAGATTAGATATCTCTGATCAGCTGGACTGTTCAAAGGGAGTCCGATAGATTCACTTTTTGGCAAGGACTGAAGCTGATGAATTGTTAACATTGAGCTCAGGTTTGCAGTGTAACTGGAAGTTAATATCAGAACTACAAACAGCCATACAATCACCACAACTTTGGACAAGTTGCTGATTAATTTTTCCCCTGCAAATCATGAGATTACAATTTAGCTTCATACTGTATCAAGTCACACGGTTATTGTACAGCAGGCGGTAAATATCCAAGAGATAATGGTCCACTGGAACTTTGAAAACATATAGAGAGAGTTCATACTTTGTACAAAAAATAGCGTCGAGAACGAATACCACATAGCTCTCCCAATTTGTTGAGCTAATGGTCCCTTGAATTCATCATTGTCATTGCGCTCAATTTTCCAAACGACACATCCAGTGAAGACAAAGAAAGCGCCTATGACTAACCATAGATCCACTGTAAGAGGCTTGATGAATATCCACATGTTTGTGCTTCGTGACGTCTCAATAGGCACAATCATCCTCACTCCATTTTCTGTGAAAGGGATTGTGAAGTCCACATACAACGATCTATTTGCAGTGATGGTTATATCACCCACCGCTGCATCATATTGCTAGTACATATTCCCAAGGACCCAAGAAATGGTAAGTAGGTATCATAAACAATGCATAGAAGCATGCAAGCACCTACACTTGCAAATGTCATGTTTTGTTCAATGATTAAAATGACATGTCTATGTACTTGGATGTGCTGTTTATCTGGTGTCACTCATGCATGGATGCAGAGCATGTCATTTTGTGGTTGTACACACTTGAACAGCTGACAATTCTCAAGGTATACTAGGTTCATGTAAGATTACCTGACTGTAAACTTGGTATATCAGATCATCATAATAACTTCCACCCATCAATATGTTTGAATTTGTAAACGGGATGAAGTCAAATTTTACTTCATAGGGCAACATATCAATTGCAGCCTTGAACACATCTATGCAAAAGCCCGTTACTGCTGTCGCATTTGTCACAGGATCAAGTTCCACTCCCACTAATTCTTTAAAACCGACTTTAATTGGAACTCCGATTCTCAATCTCTTCCCAGCCTTTGGCATAATCCGTTGAACTTTTGGTATGGCCAAGGATGATCCAGGCCATCCAATAGAGCCCATGTCTCTCACAGAGGGTGATTGAATAGCAACAGTAGACTTATTTAGCCCCGTCGTTATCCCATGGCATTGGGTCCAAAATCCGATTCTCTTGACTCTTCCAAAAACGTTCACTATTTCAAATGCTAGCGGTTGTTGCAGCTGTCCATTCTTGAATTGAATTTCCCCACTCAAACCAGTGAACTTGCCACGGAGAATTGTGCGGACTAGATCGGATCCTGTTGGCCTTGCGGGATTGGCAGCCAGAGGGGCAAATTTATTTGCAGAATCTTTCTTCTCTATAGAAGTTGTAGGATGTGCTGTTGTGGCTAAAGCCCAGATAGAATCATAAGCCCATAAGCAATATACATTTACTTCAGGAATTTGATGATGCTGGTTTGTGAAAAAGCTGTTCCTCCACTTCAATGAGAAGTTGTGAAGCCGCTTTGAGGGTGGAATATAAGGTCTAATTCCTATGACTCCTTGCATAGAGTCTAAAGCCGACTGGTCCATCACAGGCAGGTTGTTTACTATCCCATCAGTCACAATCCAACCATAGCCTGTACTCATCATTCCCAACTCATTAACCTTCAAGAAAAACCGAGATGCGAGGGTAGCAGACATGTGGACAATAAATATATTGGCAGACAGAGCCATAAGTTTATACAGTTGAGCTTCGACATATATGTCCCTGGCTTGCGGTGGAATGACAGTTTGATGTGCTACACGAGCATTGCCTTCATGTAATGCAAGAAGAAGATCGGGTATGATTCCGTTTCCATAGGAACTATCCTCATGTATTATAACCAATTCTCTCCACCCGAATTTTTGAACTAGAGCAGCAATGGCTCCAACCTGGAAGTTATCATTAGTTGTCATTCGGATAAAGTTTGTATTTTTCTCTCTGGATAAGAAAGGGCTACTAGCAGAAAAGGAGATGATAGGCACTCTATCTCCCAGTTCTCCCAGAAGCTCGGCTTCTTCAGATGTTTGTGGGCCTATCAGTGCCTCAACTTGTTCATTCTCCAAAAGCTCCACAGCTGCTCCAAATGGCAATAAACCAGATCAATTCTAATCACAAGTACTAATGGCAAGTCTTCTCTCGTTTAGCTGAGCGCCTAGTCACAAAAAGAATATACCGCTAGCTCATACAAACCGTTTTTAGTTTTCTTACGTGATAATATGTGATTGTGAACCTTGTCATATTTTTCAGCACCATGACTGGTTTTATTTGGTGGCAGAATGAGTGTGCAATATAATTTCCATTTTCCTCGCACTGTGTGGCTTGAGTGCAGATACGTGCAACAAAAGACACGGGCAGAGAATCGACGAGAACTCACCTGAAGATAGACCTTTCAGAGGCTGTCCCATGGAATTCCTAGGATGCAGAATCAGCTTCAGGTGATGGTTAATGTGCGAGGGCGAGGCATTCAAGTCAGAGATGGCCATGTTCATGCATTGTTGGGCCATCTCCCCAACTGGTGACTCCATATCAAGAATCACTCCAACATGGATACGAGGATCACGATGATGACTGTTTTGAGCCATCGACAAGCCAACGGAACTGAAGGCGTGTAACATCACCGGCAAAATGAACACGCCCGCCAATCTTACCAACTCCATTGTCAGCTGCATAGTTTCCACAAAGTTTTGAGCCTAATATCTCCAACAAGCGTCTTGACGAAGGTGATGATAATCGTGACTTTTCAAAGTCGTCTTGCGTCTCCGGCAGGGATCCTTCGAAATATCGGAAGCCAAATGGGAAGAGTTGACAAATATCTTCAGGGTCTCAGCTTGTCGGCAAATAGAGGTATGGCCAAAGCCGTATTTCCACACCAGTCAGGGTGTGAATGGGCGAGCCTATGGTATCCAGAATGCACGATGGCTTATGGACTTTTTCCGTTGACTGTTGACTGACTTAAATATGTTACCCTTCATAGAAATTAGCATCACATAGTTCTCGAACTTTAATCCTAACATACAATATTATCTATGAATGTTTAATTTATTTAATATGATCTATGAACTATTGAAAAATGCTTAATGTAATCCTTTGGTTTGCGTCATTTTCCCATAGTTTAGAGACTAAATTTAATATTTACCTATAATTCGAAACAAATTAAAAGTTTCGGGGGGACACTACATATTGAGCCAAGTTCAAGGATCACATTTAACAAATTAAAATTTTTGGGACAATATTACTTATTTGATATATTGAGTTACATGGTAGAGTTCCATTGGCCATTGAATATGGTTTAACTATTTGAAAGCCTATTTAAAATCTACCATATTATGTCATAAAATAATGTAATATGCTGGCTTAATATGTCTAACATTATTATCAGACTTAAGATTTCACGAATTGTTGTGGTTAACTTTTTATGTCTATCTTTTGAAATAATTTAATATAAGTTTTTCCTCTAATCAAATAACAAAAAAATTTCCTGCTTTTGACACAAATTCTATTATTCCATGCCAAATCTATTCTTAGTAGATAATTTTTATAAAGAATGGTAAGTTTCTAATATAGTTGGTGGAAAAAAAAATTGACCTGCAAATACTAATTTCTCCATAGGCTTGTAGTAACTTATCAACTTTTATATGAATTTACCAACTCTTATTTGATCGTTTGTTAATAACCAAATTCTCTAATAACTTACCAACGTTTAAAATTTTTCCATTCTTATATGAAATTACAATATAAATTTGAGGAACTTTCCAATTTTTTCCAATTAAATTAATCATCATTTTGGATTATCCACTCTTATTAAGTTATTTATCAAAATTATGTAATTTTTGAAATATTACCAACTTTTCCGTTAACTTACTTTATTTTCACATGCATAACTTACCAGCTTTTAAATTTACCAACTCATATCAAATTATCAATCTTAATTTAATGACAGTTGACTTGTTTCTTATTAAATTACCAACTAGTTCTGCTTCACCAATCTTTATTTGAGTTACTTACAATGCATTTGTTTTGGGGAAAACGAATAATTTGGAAAATATTTTCTCAAAAATGATTGCCTATATCACTTACAAATGAATGAACAAATTTTTTTTCATCATCTACAAAAATGTTTAATTATAAATTGTTATAGATAATAAAAATAATTTTCATTGACAAATTATTTTGAATGATATAAGTAATCATTTTTTAAAAATATTTTTCAAATCATTCATTTACCGTGAAACAAATGGGCCGTATTATTAATGTTTTATTTTTCTCAGTAACTAGTGTCAATCTTTAATTGAGTGGCTTATTGATTTTTCTCCAATTAAGTTATCGATTAAGTGATAATAGAGGCCTTACGTGATTTGGCTGAATATGACTACTCCACGAAGAGAGATCGATGAGTTATTTTACTATAATCAAGGTGAATAGAATACAATCTATCAAATCACACACTCACTCAAAGTGTTTCCCGACCCCGATTATACCCCAGTAAGCTCCGCAAGAATTAATCAAGAAATTGCAAGAGTTTCTCACTCGCTCAATTGCTCTTGGCGGCTCTCCAAAGCTCTCATTTGAAATAGGCTTGATGTTATAGCGAAATAGGTCAAGCAAGAAATGTGTTTAACTTGGTCCGTTACATGTCGGACGTCCACCGTCCGAAACTTCTCGGCCACAAGTTTGTCCAGGTGGGATGTCTGGTCAAAGGAATGACTGGACGGATGTCCTATCTTAACCTCTTGCTGTCCAAATGTGTTGATTCGGACCCATAGTAACCCCAAACTTTGGTGCTCGTTACCACATAATTTAGGACGTTAAAATGTCTCTTCACGCACTGTCAACTAATTTCTCTTATCTTAGATGTCCTTGATTTTAATTTGAATTGGTTCCAAACTGAATCAAATCTAACTTCAAGCCACATTCAATAAATTTTCACCTTGACGAGAAGACCAATTTCTTATCGATTATCATCTCTCTGGAGCTCTTTCCGATGGGCACTCAGCCCCCAAAGACATCTATGAGGCTCTAGCAGTGCTGGCCTTTCAAGAGGAATGAGATTGGTCACCATGCCCATAGGATTCTCCACTATGTGAAATTTCTTCAAGGTCACATATACCGTGTTGGTCCTTAATGTACTCGATTTTTTTCCTTTTGACATTTCTGTTTCCTCCTACCGAATCAAACCATTGTTCCAAGCCGTAGTCTAGTCACTAACCAAGTGGCTTGACCAGTTTAGTTCTACTACGTCTTCCGTTGTCTCTATTTGTCTAGCCTCAATCATCATTGAAACCACTAATCTTGGAACCGCTCTCTTAGATTCAAGCACAATACACAAAAGCAATGTCATAAAGGCCTAGAGAACAACCCTCCACCAGGACACATGCATGACATAGATTCACATATTCAGTTATTGCTACACTATCTGAATTATCTTCTTTGAAACACGATCAAACATTTGTTACCACAAACAGAATTTGAAGGATCCACTTCACAGCTTTTTAATACATATTGATTAGCCATGTCCATTCTACTAATAGCATGTGATGGATCAAACCAAATACAACTCATGATATATCTCAAACTACCAAACAAATTTCAAAGTTTCCACTTTATAGCTTCCCAAACAAAATTCGAAGGATCAAACCAGGTACTACCAAAAGCATGTAAAGGATCGAACCTAGCACTACTCAGTACTTATCTCAAACTGCCGATTGTACTAGCATATGAAGCATAGGGGAGATGCTCTCATTCCTTCATATATCCCATCCTTTGTGCAAAGTTGATTAAATTTTGCAGAACATGACTTTAACCCTGTGGCGGTCCTTAAGACCTTGATGTTCCTTCTTGTTTGCTATTTGATCATTGCCTTTTACTCTCTATGCCGACCAAACATCGAGTTCTTGAGTTAAGTGAAATAAGCCCAAGCTTTCCTCGAGAAATCATTAGAGCAAGGTCAATATCTATTTGGCGCCTCCCTTCAAGTGCACCTGCGATGGCCTCAACAAATTTGAGTGTATCTAGTCAACCATACCCTTATTTGCTTAAATTGTCGTACTAAAATGTAGTGTTTGCTCCTTGTCAAACGAATAGTGTTCGCAAAGTCTAGCTTTCTCTACTGACAGAGATTACCCCTCTCATGATATTCATGCTTCTCTCAAACAGGTGCCCTAATTGCAGGTGTCATTGCCTACTTGATTTGACTCTATTATCATTGATGAGATTGTGATAGTTGAACTTGTGACTTTCCACCTTTAAAATAATAATAGCTCATGAATGTTTGTAAAAAATTATAACACTCAAATAATTGATTAAAAATCATATGAACTTAAGTGATCAAAAAAAAAAAATCATGACACTCAAATGAGGGTCATACATAAGTTATGACATTAAAGTGATTGAAAAAAAGTTATGATACTCAAGTAAGCACATTACAAAATTTATGATATTTGTAATGTCCTTATCTCCTATTAAACCTTCTCTACTCCTTTTATTATTATTTCCCTCCAACTTCCATTACCATTCTTTGAGAGCATTACCAAGAAAGGGAATGAGGCTTCCATTTCTATTCGAATGGCTTCATTACCAATAAAAAAACATACTCTAAGAGTTTTGGTAATGCTTCTCTTCCTCTAAAAACCCATTCTAACATAGAGAGATAACGAGAAAATTGTAATTTCAATCTTAAATTTATTATATAGATTTTAATTCAATTTTAAATCTTCAATTGATCTAATGTAATCCTAAATCTTCAAGTGAAAAATGCAATTAAGTCCATGCGGCCAAGTCTTCCCTATAAATACAGACATGGTGGTCAAATCGTTAGTGGATGTCCTATATATCATAATCGGTGATTTGACTTGGAAAAATTTACTTGAAATGATGCTGTGTTGTTGAATCTCCGAAATTTCCGTTTTGCTACAAACATTACTTTTTATTGTTCATAAACGAAAATAAAAATAAAATATCAAGGGTCAGCTTAGTCCTGATTAAACGGCCATTAGCCTTCTCCATAATTTAAATTAAATTTCCATCATGTGACTACCACCGGGATTTCCTGAGAAGCACCGTCTACGCGTCAATGGGTTGTCTTCATTTTCAAGTAGGTTGAACCCCACGTAAGCCGGTTTTTATGAAACATTTCCTTCAAATTTCAACACCGCCTCGAGAAGTCTGCTAAATCGCCTAAAATCCCAACAAAGTAGAGTCTTCGCTACTTCAGATCCATCCAAACATTATCATCAATAAATTAGATCAATAATAGTTCGCAGAATAATAAAATTCGGAGCCTTTTATATAATCAAAAAATTCATATCCACCAACAATTCTAATGCGACGGTAGCTATCTTTATTAAATTATGACAATATTGACAAGTTACCATTGCGTACACGTGTAACATGGTAAACTATCAAAATTTCTAGTTTGACCTTGTTGATCATGTAAATCTAAAAAGCAAGGAAAAACAAAATGCGTTGAATCCAACATTAGGCTCAATTCCACTACCCTTCCCTTGTTTATGCGCATAAACTAAATTGCCTAACTTTGGACCTCCATAAATCAAGTCAAACAAAAAGTTGGCAGCCTTTAAAAAAATAACGAAAAAGACCAAAATCTCCTCACTTCCATCTTCTCCTTCGCCTTGTAAAGTCGTCCCCCTCAATGCAATTCGAGAGGGCGTGGTGGTAAAATGCATTACTTTTCCAGTGCTTTAATCTTTCCGCACGCACCCTTGTTTCTTTAAGAAGAAGGAAAGTCAAACAACTCGGTAGACTCGATAGCAAGATATTGACCAAATAACGTTGGGGAGGGGCGTATCAAAGAAGTAAAGTCTTCAATCACATGGGAGAGGCGCTGGGCATAATATGAGCCTCAGCCGAGTGGAATCCTTCTCTGAAATTGCTTATGGCCATGGAGGCTTCAAGACCCTTGGGGGGCCAACGCTTCATGATCATTTCCCTCTTCTTGATCTTCGCCCTCTGCGTCCTGGCCTCGATCAACGAGTTCCGGTACGAGACGCTGTCGAAGTTCGGCCGGTGCGCTCTCTCCAACATCCCCCAGTTCAACGATGATTCCTCTTCCGCCAATCTCTCCGCCGCCAACTCCTCGTCCGACGATGAGATCCGGATCCTCATAGGCGTCCTCACGCTCCCCGATATGTACCACAAGCGCCACTTCCTCCGCATGATCTACGGGAGTCAGTCGCCCGCCGGCGCGCGGGTCGACTTGAAGTTCGTGTTCTGCAACTTGACCAAGGAAGATCAGCACGTCCTGGTGGCGCTGGAGATCATGCAGTACGACGACATCATCATCATGAATTGCACGGAGAACATGAACAACGGGAAGACGTACGCGTACTTCTCGAGCCTGCCGGGGATGCTCAAGGGCGCCGACCGGCCGTACCCGCCTTACCATTACGTGATGAAGGCCGACGACGACACTTTCATCAGGTTGGAGAAGCTCGTGGCGTCGCTGAGGCCGTTGCCGAGGGAGGACCTGTACTACGGCTTCGTGATACCGTGCCACAGCATGGACCCATTCGTTCACTACATGTCCGGGATGGGCTACATGGTTTCGTGGGACTTGGTCGAGTGGATCAGCGAGTCGGACATCGCTAGGAACCACACGGAGGGGCCCGAGGACCTCGTCTTCGGCTCGTGGTTGCGGGACGGGCGCCGAGCCAAGAACCGGTACAACGCCAAGTGGGCCATGTACAACTATCCCGAGCCGAAGGATCCGTGCCAGCATGAGTTCTGGCCGGACACCATCGCGGTCCACACGGTGAAGACGCCGGAGAAGTGGCTCCGGGCATTGAAGTACTTCAACTTCACAAGTAACTTGAAACCCTCTAAATTGTATCATATTCCATAGGCGAGTCATGCTTGCTCGCCATCACCATCTCCATTCTTGAGCTCATTCTTTTTTCTTCTTCATTTTTGTTACTCGATGATCAATACAACCCTATTTTGGCGAAACTACTATTCTCTTCCTGCTCAAATATTTACTACTTAGCTCAACCAGAGAACACATAAATCGTACACACGAGGAACCGTGAAATGATTCTGTGAATCTTATACCTCAACCACCAACTCCTATTACCAAGTTCAGAACCAATCCTCCATATTTTCCGGCCGACCGAGCGGATATGGTCACGGGACGCCTCAAACTAAGTCTCCGGCAGCTAGCTCTGGCCTTAATCTGGAGCTCCCGAGCAGCTCAATCGAACATATGATCGGGATCGTCGAAATATATAGGTCGGAGTTATAAAAAGAAGTCCTCCTGAGTGCTGCCCTTTCATAACTTGGAAGATACTTATAATGTCGAATAACGGGAATACATAAATTACAATTATTGTTATTCCCATATACTCTCCGTTTACAATGGAATTCTAATTTTAACTAAATTAATAATACAATTCATATTTCCATAGTGCATATAAAATAAATCGAGTTTGATTTTGAAATAAATAACTCTTTCGACTTGAAATTTGTATTCAATTTTAATATTTCTAGATGGAGCGGATTGTTGTATCTAATAATCACCACTCGTCTATTTCCTTATTCATCGATGTCTTTATGTTATTAATTATGTCATTCTCTTTCCCCAATTTTTTTTGAACTTTTCCATTTTTTATTTCCTGATTCACATGCTTAAAGTAAGGTAAGCCACATTTTATTGGGTTGCCAAATTTATGGTCAAGCAGAAAATTTGTGGCCTATTGCGCACAAGGCCGGGCGTCGACACGAATAAACAAAAAGATGAGGGGCCTTTTAGCAAAACCTGTAAAAGAAGATCTAATATAAGTGAAGAGCAAGAGCTGACGTCGACCGAGGAAGCTCACCAGCCCTGTTAGATCTTGCTGAGGCGGCTCCTTCTCCGACGGTGCCCCTCCTCCTCCTCCGCCGGCCGCCGCCACCTCCAAGAAACAGGTTCTCTCACAATCATGAACCGCTTCGAGCATCGAAGCGACTGCGTGCGTCAGATTCATCTTTTGTTCTCTTCGTTTGGGTTTGTCGTTCACCCAAAAATAAAAATGCATTGGAGCGCACGAAATGAAGTCAATGTTATCTGTTGATATCGTTCCGTCTAATGGAGGGGACTTGTTCTTGCTTTTCCAATGATGGGTTTTTGATTTTTCTACTTCTCTTGTCAATTGGCGTTGGTTTCGTTGGTCTTGGCCAAATGGGTCTTGCAGAGATCAGAAGCAAGGCGTGGTCTTTTGATTAGTTTTGGCTGAAAGTTAATCAGCGAGCGAAAGTTTGTTTTGTCGACTGCTATTCATCTGATTTAGTTGATTACCGGCCCTAAACTAATTTAGAATGAATGTGTTCCTCATTTACTTCAATGAAATTGGTGTTTCGATGTCCAAAGAGAAAATGAAGTTATAGTGAAATCGAGTGTCAAGGTCAGTTTCATGCCCATTTGCTTTTGGGTTAGAGAGTAAAGCGAAACTTGTCAGAGTGTGTAGGTATCAAAGCATGTGAAGTATTTGATATTTCAGCTTGCACGGTAAAATTTCTGCATTTCTGTTTGGTGGAGCAGTCATCACAATTGTAACTTTTGATATGGGATATCTTTTTTCGTGCGTTATATTATTCAGTCCTAACAATAATCTAACAATTGCTACTCATAATCCAATACCTTAATTGATGTTCTTTGATGTTGGTGGCTCGTATATGTTTCTTATCACGGTTTCCTTGGAGCAGGTTGTGCTTTCTTGCTCAATAGAGATGGCCAGCGGTCCAGCACCATTTTCAGATATCGGGAAAAGGGCAAGAGGTACAGTTATTTTTCGCAAACATTGTATTGATATTGGCATCCTAATGAATCTTTAACCAGCAGACGCAATATGCATCAGCTTGCCAGTCCTTCATTGTGCTTCCGATTTCCCAGTTCATATTCGAGACAGATGCTCTGAAAGGAAAAAAGAATTGATTCACGTTATTGTTCTGCTTCCTCATTTTCAATTGTTAAGGCTAAATGATTTGCTATTAACTAATTGATCTGGTTAATGTACTTGTTCTTCTGTTCCTCATGGAACTAAGGTGGATGAAGGTACTATATTCTGTCATAATTTTTTCAGGGGTTGGTGAGATCAGGCATGCGATTTTAAGTACATATTTTTTGCTACATGTTGACCAAGTTCATTGATTTAGAGAAATCTCTTGATGCATCATACCTAAAAATAAATATTCATAGTCAAATGATACTTAACAACTACACTAGATTTCCTCTTATGAATTACCACTTGTTTGATTGATGCTACAGTTGAATAACTCCGACAAAAGGTTTTTCTTGTTCATTCAGTGTGCATCTATAGTGCCAGCTTGTCTAATATTTGCTTTAGTTTCACGATCATTATTGGCCGAAAGATCATATTTTGAACAATCAAGAGGTACACCTGATGATTATAATTCTGTGCTCCACATGTCTCTTCTCAGTCTGTCCAAAACCAAAACTATTGTTGTCTTGCTGTGAAAAGTTGTTGTCAAACCTTCATACCAATAATACATAGTTAATCATGGTGTTTCATCTACCAGACAAGAAGACAAGTGGCCTCAGGAAAATCAAATGTTTTGATAGAAACATGCTGAAATTCCTTGATACACCACAAGTTGGTTCACATAGGACTTGATGACCTATTACAATGCCATTAAACTTGTACCTAATCCCCCAAAATGCTGCCAATAATTCCTAGTGGTGTTCAGCATTTAATCTTCCTTAATCTTTTCTGTGTTTTGGATATGGCTAACGTTGTTAGTTTTAAATGCAGATCTGTTGACTAAAGATTATACCTTTGATCACAAGTTCACCCTGACGCTTCCGAGCTCAACTGGGATGGTGCACTCTCAACCAATTCTCTCTCTCTCTGTCTCTGTGTTCTTTTCTTTTTCTTTTTCTTTTTCTTTTTTTTTTTTTTTGGGGGCGCTGAACACATGATCTTTGTTTTGCCCCTTCCCCAAGTTAGGCATAGTGTATAGATTGAACAATATCATCTTATGAGGACCAGCTTACAACAATTACTTTCTTAAACGTCTGTACATTGCTTGCAGAAAACTGAAAGTTGGAGATCCCAAATTCTAGTTTAAGTAATTTGGACTAGCTTTTGTCTTAATAACTCTTTTCATCTTCACATGGTTGTTATTTATGCTTATACAGAAAATCATGATATCTGAACATTGTAGAAATACATGCATTAGTTGATTTCAAATTCTGAACATATTTGCATGGAAACAATTTTGAGTCCTTTGTTCTGGGGAATTAGTGCTGTAATTTGACATTATCTAAGTCATTAAACTGTTGAATGCTCTTATGGAGTTCGATTTTTGCATTGCAGGGACTTACAGCTACAGGTTTGAAAAGGGATCAAATTTTCGTAGGTGACATAAATACTGTTTACAAGGGTGAAAATACTACAGTAGATGTGAAAGTTGACTCATATTCGAATGTAAGAACATTGATGTTGTTCTGGGGACTTATTTTAAGCCCTCCCACTCATTTTTTTTTTCATAGCTAGTTAAACATCCATGCATAAAGGCTTCTTAATATTCTGGACTGATTGAATGTATTTATTTATGGATCTGCATTTCATCAGGTGTCGACAAAAGTGACTGTTTCTAGTCTCCTGCCGAGTACCAAAGCTGCCGTTAGCTTTAAAATACCAGATCACAAGTCTGGCAAGGTCAGTGATATGTCAGTTATATAGTAACAAATAGCGTCATGTGAGACTTTGCAACTTTGCATATATCATTGTTTCTTGCAGCCTAGCATCTTTCCTCCAGTTATGTTTTTCAATTATATGGCCTGTTGTCTGGTTTGTTGGTTTCTGTTTCTGAAGCAGAATCTATGGTTGTCCCGCATCCTTTGATTTTTTTGAATGTATTACATGATGTTCATTAATGTGTAGCTATCTCTATGGTTATACAAGATTAGATCGCCCAAATGGTGTTTTAAGCTTGTATCTTGTATGAACATCATTGTGGGGCATGAATTGGGAAAATATGCTGATTGGGATTTGTTGGGGATAGATTGATTGTCAGACATGAATCGCTAACTCCATTATCATACACCAGTTGGAGCTGCAGTACCTCCATCATCATGCGGCAATTGATTCAAGCATAGGTCTGAACCCAACTCCCCTTTTGGAGTTTTCTGCAGCAATTGGCAGCAAGGATCTCAGTCTTGGTGGTGAAGTTGGATTTGATACTGCTTCTGCTTCTTTAACCAAATATAATGCTGGGATTGGCTTGAACAGGCCAGATTTTTCTGCTGCAGTTCTTCTGTAAGTATGGTTAGGAGAACATTTTTTGCTACATTAGGTATTTACTATTCAGTGTTCTAATGTCAACTATGATTCATATAGAGTACTGCTATCTTTAAGTGTTCCAACGTTGACTATGATGTACATAGAGTACTGCCATCTTTAAGTGCTCCAACGTTGTTGTCATATGTCTCCATCTGCTAGAGGAATAGGTCTGTATTATATATGTGGGTATCAATGGGTGATTCCTCTTGATGTAGTAAGCCAGCCATGTGACTCAAAGACTTTAAATTGTTATGATAATACATCTAGATGAGGTTAGTACTTCTGCAAGTCAAAAGAAAGCACAAGCGAGAGTTGATTTGGTCGCATTGTCTTCTTGCCGTAGATTATTGTACTGTTACAGTTTCTTTTTCTGCATTCATTGCTTCTTTCTGGTTTGGCAATGTGTTTCCACAAGTTTGTGATGGTTTTTTGGTTGCTTATGTTAAACTTGCAGAATAACCAGCAAAATACCCTAAAATTGTGGCCCACCCCACTCATTAAGAGAAGGCTTTGTTATTTGTGCATAATCTGCTAGTGTAGAAAGATCTATTCCTTAGTGAAGGAGGCAATAACAGTTTACAGTCCGGTGGAGATATTATATTAACAATAACTAAGAAAAGAAGAGGGAGGTTTACCTGCAGAATTAGTTTTAAATCAAAATGTACCTGCAATGGATGAGATGTGGTGGAATTGACAGTGAGTTTCCAATGTGTTCTGCAGCAAGACTTAATTTTACTTGTCGTAGATCAATCAGCGGACAAATAATTTTGTGTGGTCCGTATTGAAAATTCTTAGAGTTGATGTGTTTGGCATTTAGATGATGTTTTATATAGCCTTAAACTGATCTATTATTTATTAAACTCTAATAGGACTGACAAGGGGCAAACTCTGAAGGCCTCCTACATCCACTCGGTGGACCCCTTCAATGCAGTTGCTGCTGAATTGACACATAGATTCTCCACTTTTGAGAACAGCTTTAGCATTGGAAGCTCTCACACAGTTGATCCATGCACTGTCGTGAAGACGCGGTTCTCAGACAATGGAAAGTTGGCCTTATTGAGCCAGCGAGAATGGAGGCCAAAATCGTTCATTACTGTGTCTGCCGAGTATGACTCAAAGGCCATCAATGCAGCCCCCAAGCTTGGTCTGGCTCTTGCGCTCAAACCTTAAAGTGGACGAAACATGTTGATGCTGCTTAGCTATTGAAATTGATAAATTTGTGGTTTTGCCCATTCTTTCAAGCCGGTGACGGTTTTGTTCTGCCCAGTTGGTGCTGGGAAACTGACGAGGGATAATGCATAAAAGCTTATAAAAGAACTATAGGGAAACAGTAACCCAATTTTGGAAAAGGTTTATAATCACAGATTATATTCTTCCACTGGAGTGTCAGGGCATCATACAAAGCCTGAGAAGACTATTCATGATTCAATTCATTTTCCTCTTTTCACATTTGTCTCTCTTGTGCTGGATCATTTGGTTATGACATGATCGATCTTCTTTTGGCTCAGATAATGTTCTTGTCACTGCATTTCTCTAGTTGCTTTGTTGAGTTCGCATACATCTACGCTTTTACCTGTGTATGTCCTCCCTTTGTTTATCTATCTGGTTGTAATTTAACATGAGGCTAGCTTCCGTCTTAAGTTCAGGCTTACTTGTTCATCTGCAATGAGATGATTACTCTTCACGGTACTGGTTGTAGTTTCATAACTGCGAATCATGAGCTAAGGTCTTTCCAGTTTTAGTATTGGCAGGAGGGTTTTGACTTTTGAGTGATTCATCTGAAAAGAAGCTGCGCAAGAGAAAAAAGTTGAGGTGTCGTAAATGAGAGATGGCCTTAGGGAATCGAGCTGAATACACTGTTGATGGAACTTCGACTGGCATTTATACATGCAGATTAGTCGGGTCGTAAAGGTCGGATTGAAAAGGGGTACCATCGATGCCAGTGAATGGTTTTGGGGGTGAAGAACAGTTACGAGATTAACTGGCCTTTCTGCTAGTGCTTCTTCAATGTTAACATGTCAATAGGTCAAGCAGGTTCAAATGATACTTCACTCTTCCTGCACGGCCAAGAGTTAGGACTCTTGTGGGTCGATTCTTGTTGAATCCAAGGCAATAATAATTGAAGATTTTTGAACGACGGGTGAGCAAATGGTTCATGGAAAAATTCATAGTTCGATTCATTGTGCTCGGGATTTGAAACCCTCAGTTGGAGACTCGAACAATAATTCTATTATGCCAAATAATATATAGCCCAACTGTCATGAAATCAAACAATGATTCCTTATCTAGAGCCTTATGTCTTTCTTTAGAAAAGGCACTCAACTAGAGTTGCAGCGGTCGGTACCATTGGTGATGCTTTTCGGCTTTCGGCTGGAGAGAAGTGATGAATCTGGGAACCATAGTGATCGACATCGTCCTCTGGCGCTGGAAGGTTAAGATCCAGAGGAAGAACGTTGCCCAGCCGTTTCTGATCCGAGCGCAGTGTTACCTTGAGGCTTGTCACCGAGACATGACGGGCACCCGCATTGAGCGCTCGGTGTCGCCTCATGTGACCTCCGAGAGCTTGACCAGACTTGAACCGCAACCCACATATCGAGCACTCACGCATCTTTGTGTTGACCTCGTCGTGACCAACGTACATCTTTGTGCTACCATGGCCGAGTACATGGCCTAGACTGTCATCACAATCTCTCTTGGGAGATGATTTCAGTAGCTTCTGTTGTCCCATGGACTTAGGCTTCTTCATGTGGCTGGACCTGTGGCCTCCTAGAGCTTGGAATGATGCGAACGCACGACCGCATGTCTTGCATTTATATGGTTGAAAACAACCTTTGCCGCTTTTCCCTTTGTTGTCGCAATTATATACTTCTTGGCCACCTTTTTCGTCTTCTACTTGTCTCGGGTCATTGCCTTGTGCCAAAAGAATGAGGCAATCCGCCATGTCTTCCTCCCGACGTTCCCTGGTACTGCTCTCTTCCATGTCGACCGAGGACGATGGGGACGACAAGATTGAGCTGTGATCATCGACGCCGCCACCCGACAGAGTAATAGTCGCCATGGCGGCCTCGACATGTGCGGGTGACAACTTTTGGCGGCGTTTCGTACGTTTTCCTTTGACAATTTGTGCGCGATTGGCCGAGCCCATGAACTGATTCATGTTGTCTCCAAACTAGGTGACAGAAAGTTTGAATTTTCCTTGAAAAAGAATATTTCTTTATATGCGTATATTGTCAGCTAGGTTTAATGGCCGCATTTAAATTCGGTTGAATTCGGGGAGATCTTGAAGTTAGAAGATCTCACGAAACGGCCTTTGTGCATATAACATCGGTCCATTAATTGTCCCAGATGCTAAATGGAAAAAACTAACATTGGAGTTACTTTCTTCGTTTTTATTTTTATTTTTTGCTTCTGGATACAAAAACTGTCTTGGACTTTAAATTAGGCTCGCATTATTCTGTCCCCCATTCCCCCCTCAAGTGGAATAAATGCTTCAAATTGTAATCCTCCATTCGCTCTTAATGATAGCTCATTATTGTTACTTGAGTTAATGATCTGCTTAGGACCCCATCGGGGGTATTCACCTTTCACAAACGGATATGGTTTATAGAATTTTTGGCTGAGACATATATTCATTGAAATGAAAGTGATGAAATATCTTTCAAAAATAAGGATTGATCGATATGGATCAATAAAATGTCGGAAATTTTTTTTTTTTTTTTTTTTGATTTTACATAGGAAAGCAAATGGCAAGAAATTTAAAAGTACAAAAACTAGAGATAATCGTGTCTAAATGGGTAAAATGTATAAAAGTAAAAAATAGAGATAATTTTGAATAAGAACATTGACTTACGTGATTAATTTGGATTATTTTATAATGAACACATTTGGGGTATTTATAACCCTCTATAGAAGAGTACATACGATGGATACAGACAATGATTACTTAATCTGAATAAAGAAATAACTTTCAATCTTATTAGTGGTTAGAAAAAAATTACATGATTTCCTATTATCTAGCAACACTTATCCACCCGAAATTATAAAAATCCCACAAATGTAACTACCAATTATATTATTGTGTCGATTCATCATTATTATCTTCGAGTTCCAACGCTTAGAAAACTCTACAATAGCTTTGTCGATTAGTGAAGTCTTTCGTTGATAAATTTCACTTTGTTCATGAATTTACTGGCGGGCGGGTTGTCAATTTTTCGAGTTTTCAACTATTCTCACCAATCTGTTGTTATCGACTAAGCTTGCCCCTTGTCGATAATAACAAAAAAAAAATTAGTCATTTTTGGGTGTTAACATATGCTCCTTTCAAAAGAATTGAATGATTATTTGATTATTTGAGTGTTTTAAATTAGATAATCAATAGTCATCATATACCTTCTTGTCATCAGCAAATTTGATTTTTCCTTATCGAATTGCCTCTTCTTTTTTTCTTACAGCAACACAATTAACTGTGTTATGGCTCTATAAATAGTGCGATTTGCAATATTGTTTGTTTTCAAAATTAAGAAATTACATGGCCTTTAGTTAATTTAATCAAGCCATTTTCAAATGTAAGTCAAAGATTTCGTCCGATTTATTAATATTAAACGAGTAAACCTGAATGTATATAACCCTAGAATTATTTTTTTTCTTTTATTTTAGCCAAGCTTTAACGATAGACAAACATAGGGCTTGTCAAGCACAAAAGTTTTCACTCTGGTAAATCCAAACTTTGACTCATAATATTCCATTAGAGCGACGATTTATGTAAAGTATCCATGTGACCTTTATCTCTATCTTTTGATAATTACTCATCGAAATCCAGATTCATGAATTCTTTTTCTAAAAGCGAAGTGAGGCATCTATTTTTATAAGAGGAAATTTTCTAATCAATCCTAAATCTATTGTATGAATCCCAATTAAATAATAAACCTTTCATTTTACTAATTGAATCCTAAACCTTTGTAAGAAATTTCAATTTTTGCCACGTGACGATATGCCACGTAAGACAACCGAAGATGATAGATCATCACTTTAGTGATTTTTAGTAAAAATTAACTGAAAGGATTTATTGGAACTTATTGCAAAGATTTAAAATTAAATTGATAAAATTTAAAATTTTTGAACTAAATTAACATTCGTAAAATATGTTTAAAATTGATTATATAATTTTTCCTTCAGGTAGGGGTTGGGAAAGGGTTGTCGAGTTATGAAACTATTTCGAACCTAACATTATGACAAAAAAGAAAAAGAAAAGAACTCTCGTAGTTCCACCACATCACATGTATTTCTTAAGTATGAAAGCATGACTCTAATATCAATTATAGAGAATATCAACATGAGCGTGTTGACGGATATATAATAATAGTATATATAAGCAATTTAAACCACACTATGTTGAAATAGTTCACACCAGCTATTGGAAGTCGACCGATGAAAGCAATGAAGGAGGAGTTTCCACCGAGGGCGAGCTGACTTAAAGTGGTAAGAAGTGACAGGTCGGGAGGGCGACTGCCATAATTTCCGGCAACAAAGGTCATTCACCCTCTGCAGAGATTTTAATTTTGAGCCATGTTTTCTTACTGTCCTAAGAAAGAAGGAAAATCAACTCCATCATGTTTCGATGGATGAGACACAAGTATGAGCATCACCAGCAACTATTTTGATTTAGTTTGCATGGAGGAAATGTCTATTATTTATAATCCACCAATCACATGTATGGTTGAAAAGAATTTTCTCCAATCCCGCCCTTTTATTGGTTCCGATCACATCTCTTTCCCCCTTTATCTATCATAGACAACGTATGCACTCGACCAGTTCTTGCTCTACTTTCTCATCCAGGTGCACTTGTTCAAGATTTGCTAGCTTCTTTCTTTGCGTTATCTCAATTCCTTAAATATGGTCCCTTAAGGCCAGCTTCTTACTAATGTGAGAATTAATTGAAGCAAGTATAATCCGTACTTACTATTCTTTAGTGTACTGTTCATCTTGACCAGCGTATTCTTTTGGACTAATGATGACGGTGAAGGCGGCCAATGCAAAAGTCCAAAGTCCGATCAAAAGCTAAAGATGATGATCAAAGCTTCGTTCAAAAAGCAGACACCACATGGAAAAAAGGAGGAAGCATTACTCATGAACTCTTTTGCAATTAGTAAAGAAATGTATTATTAATAAACAGCACAAACGAATGCATTTATTCGGTAATTTGAAGGGGGAAATTGGCCTATACAAAAGGGAAAATACTCCTTATTCGCACGCATCAATCTCAAAGTCAAAACTCATATCTACACAAAAAAATTCAAAGAATTGGGCTTGACAGCTTAATGTTCAGACATTCCGGAAAACAATGATAATGATAATGGAAGAAATCAAAAACCCTGGTTCATCTACTTCAACTAGCAGATGCAGCTCTCAAAAACCGAGCTTTGATGAAGTTTATCGACTCGACTGGACTGCCTCTTCGCGGCGCGAAGAAGCACAGAAAAGGCAAGCTCGCCATGGAGACCACCGTGCCCCGAACCTGGACTCAGACAAAAGATGATATGAAGTAATCAAACCTCTCCCATCATATGCACGCCTGACCCAATTATCTACATCGTCAAGGGGACCTCGACTGGAAGCTATTCCCCCGGCAATAGCGAAGCTCCATAGAAATCTGCCTCTCCAGCTGAAGTTGGCGATGGAAATTGGCGATGAACATCTCAGCCCTCCTGTCGACATCGTCCTCGGAGGGATAACTTATCGTCCTCTGAAGCCCCGACCCTCTCGAAGAGCCCGGTGAGTCTTGGTACTCTTTATCGTCCATCGACGCGCACGCCCTCAACCCAGGGCTGTCGCTGCAGCTCAGGAGCCGCTTGCTCGAAGGGCCACGCGCTGCCGAGGTGGAAATCCACCGGTGGAGGTCGAAATTCAATAGAAACCTCACCTTGTGGACTGCTCTTCTTAGGCGGCCAAGCAGCGGCCAGTTATCCATGTGCTTTTTGCGCTGGAGAACGAAGAGTCGGTCAACGATCGCAACTTTTCTTTGGCTTTGTGAAGGGAATGTTTCGGAAACTTTGATGAAGAGTGGGCTCTAAGGTTGCGTATTTATAGGGAGAGATCTGACTTATTTTATTCGTGGAAGCATGGGACTAGGAAGTTGCGAGGCAATTAAGAAAACAACGATGCGTGAGTCGAAAGGAGTCCGTGTTGTTTGATGACGTGTGGGAGTTGAAGCCCTGTTGCAAGGAAGTCGTCCAGAAATTTGGAATGGTCAAACCGTTTGACGAGTTCTTCGGTTGAAGGATCCTATTTGATAACATAATGTCCTTTTTTAAGGCAGAAAGAATTCAATCGATTCTCTGTATATAGCTTCAAATTGGACCATATGGAACTAAAATATGGGATTTGTAATGGACAACATATTCTAAATTGATGAGAAAGTTCTCTTCCTAAATCAAGAAAATTATCAAAAAATTCATAATTCTATTGGAATTATGTAAATTCAGTCTTAAATATTTTTTTTTTGCCAATTTAGTCCTAAATCCTTTTATAATTTGTCAATTTAGTCCATTCAACCAATTTCAGTAAAAAAATCGCTGATGTGAACGTTGCATATCCTATGTGGCACCTCCGGTATTGACACGAACAATACTTAATGATAATTAAATATTTTTTCAAGTCTTTAATTGAATTTTTCTCTATTTTTTCATTGTGGTTGACAAGGTTGTTGATGACCCTGGCCGACTAGGCAAGGTTCAAGCCCTGGCTAGAGGCCGTGAGGTCGAAGGCCACAAGGACTGACCTCGCAACCTCTTGCGAGGGCCGCCCTAGTCAAATCTAGCGAGGGTCACTGGTCACAATGAAAATACAAAAAAAAGAGGAAAAAAATAATAAAAATCCGAGAAAATGTCAACGCCAATTACACATGTAAAACATTTTGTGTCAGCATCAACTATTTCCAATCAAAATTAATCGAATAGACCGAATTAGTAAATTTTAAAAAGGTTTAGGACTAAATTGATACAAAAAATTGTTTAAGATTAAATTGATAAAATTGCAATGGATTTATTACTTTTTTTTAAAATCCAGTTAGACTTATTTTCACTCAAAAACTTAAGTCAATATGTTATGGGCTAACTATTAATATTAATGACTCAACACCACATCAACTCTCTAATATGAGATTTCTCTAACACAAATCTCCCCTCACATGTGAGCTCAGTATTAGGTTTGCTCCCATTTAATTCAAATATCCTTATAGGCTCACCTTGTTGCACCATAACACTCACCTACTTAGGAATTGCAACTATTGGCTCTAACATCAGCTATTGGGAGCGCACAGCAAAAATCAAATACCTTTACTTAAGGAGATCTCCAAAAGGGAGTCTAAATTTGAGCTCGTTAGCATATCCATAATTATCTCTAATATAGAAAATTATTATAGAGAATTATCCTACTCATCTCTAACACGTGGCATAACCGAAATTAGCATGGATCTTGCAATTTGCCGAAGAAACAATTTTTTTTTGGTTGGCTTCGGTCTTCTACAAACAAAAGACTAAATTAGTAATTGAACCACGTGAATTGAACTTTCACGTTCGTTAGTGGTTCGGTTAAATTCGCCAGGTGCTTAATTGGAAAGCCGTAACTCGGTCTATTGTCAAGCAAAGGATTTGACCATATTTATATATGCGTGAGACAGCTAGTGACATCGCACGATTCTTGCAAGAACCATCTTCTTCCTTGTCAAGCTTCGATTTCCCCTCATTAAACGTGCATGCATGGCCGTCGCAGTTTCATTCTCCACATATCAAAATTTAATTCATCGTTAACCTAACTCTCGCCGGGAGGTGAAATCAATGACGCATTTGCTTACCACTTCTTTACCAGCTCATCCTCAACGTAAAAACTATTCACCTTTCAAGATTTGGCTACTAGATTAACGCTTAGTTTGTCTCGCGAAAAATTAATGATTTGAAAAATAATTTCTTAAAAAAATTGTCAATCTCATTGCTTACAAAAAATGGAATGAACGATAAATATTTTCATCATTTACGAAAATATTTACACATAAATTATTATTGATAATGAATACATTAATTATTTCGAACTATACATATGATATCTTTTGAAAAATCTTTTAGAAATCATTCATTTTCTCCAAACAAACCGATCCTAAGCATAACTAGCCTTGTTCATCTCAACCTTGAAGATATATATTTGTAAATGAAAGCATGATTTAAGTACCTATGTTACATATATGTATTCATGTTTATATGAGTATGTATGTATAATACATGGTAGCTCATCCATGCATCCTTTTTTTTATCCATATCGAAAACCCCCATATTTTTTGCGAACACGTGCTATACTCGTTTACTTGGTAATCAAGTTTTTTACAATTGACTTAGACAGATAGCGATAGCTTGGATAATTGGTACTCTTTCATTTTATTTTTTTTAATACTTCAAATTTCTCTGTCCTCTTCAGAATTTCGGCTTTCTCATCTCACCAATTGGTTATTGTGTTTTTTTCTTTTTTGACCATTTGTGTACATGAGTTGTTCCTTCTGGTTTCCGCTTTCATGCACCGGTTGACCAATTCTTCTCTATGGCGAAGATAGACGCAGCTTCTTTTTTGGATTGACTGAACTAGGAGAAAATTAGCCCATAACTTTTAACTTATAAATAGTTAAAATTTTCATGTGGTTTATATGAAAAAAGAAAACAAATTACTATCAACTATACATGTGCATTGAAAACATTGTTAAAAAAGTCATAAATTTATTGTACAATAGCCATCAATCTTAAGCTTCAATTTAAGTCAATTTAGTCTTAAATCTTTTCATAAATTTTTAGTCATTTCAACTCATTTTGACCGGAAATCACTAACATGACTATTTAGTTAACGTTAACCATCCTATGTGATATGATCGGTGTTAACATAAATGATTTTTACAAATTCTTTAGATTTTTTTCTTTTTTTCCTTTTCTTTTCTTTCTTTTATTTTTTTTCCTTCTTCCTCTGTTGATTGTTGGACCTCAGCGATGGCTAGATATTAACAAGTTATAAAATCAAAAAAATTGTCAAGCTTTATCATGTAAGACGGCCGACGTTCATATTAGTAATTTCCAGCCAAAATTGGCCGAATGTATTGCATTAAAAAATTGTCAAATGGTTTAAGATTAAATGTGACCAAATGAAAAGTTCAGTATTGAATTAATTATTGTACAATAAGTTTTTAAAAAATTATCCCCGTGTGTGTTGCACACGAATAGAAGTCATTCTCTTTTTTTATTCATTTGTCTAGAAATGCAAAAAAAGTAAATATCTCCGTAACATAGCTATGATTTCTAATAATTAGACCAATGACATATGTAAACATCGTCATGACTTTCGATATGGTAATTATGAAATTCGAATGATTATAATTTCTCGATAAGCAAGATCCGCCATTCTTGTCAAAGATAGTAGAATGGAGTTGTTGGCCTAATGCTGCATTTAGCCGGTCCGGACGTATGCTCCATGACAAAATTTGATAACTTGCCTCAAATAACACACGCCCATTTATCCTAAGTTTGACTGTGGAATCACAAGCTCTCGATAATTCTAGGCTCGTGGAAGGAATATTTCCTTGCGAAGGCATTATGGGCTTCGTCAAATGGGTTGCACATCGCAAAAGGTGGATCAGGTACATACGCAACGTACAAAAGATTCCGACTCAGTCCAACCACTGGCGGCCCCGCCGCAAATTCTTCCCCAGATCGGAGTTTGTCGATTGAGTGCGACCACGGCCCTTGATTTTTCTTATGACAGCTCACATGGATCCAGATGATCAATAGTTGCGATCGATCCAAATGAGAAATTTGTCGGCTCCACGGAGTGAGGTTGAATTTTCGTTTTCCAGGTGTGAAGGTTATGAAATCCCCATCGGCCAATTGGTAAGGCAGGAACCGGACGAGCTGCCTACTTCAGCTGATTTTTACCCCGACTCAACGGATCTCACCTGTTTTATGGAGAAAAGAGACTAGTTGTAGCACGGTACGCTTTGCATTATTGTAGGCACATTTCTAGACTCAAGCATGACCCGCAACATTTAGGTCGAAAAGCAACGGTAATGTAATAAGAACTTTAGCTAGACTCTGTCGAAAAGCAATAATAATACCTTTCAAAAGATGAAGAATTCATAAGCATGTTTAGGGTAGTTGAGTCTTGATATGTTTCTAAAGACAGTCTATGCAATTTTCATTGATAAGTTCCTCTCAGATTGTTGGCGCTCAACTGATATTTGGCAAGCGTGTAGATTCATGCATCCAATGCACCCTACACGTTTATCCATTTATAGCTCGGGCACGTCCCTTATCCAAAGATTTGTAGATGAATTGTCATATTTTTAGTAATTCATAACTACTGGAGACCATATCTTACCACGTACAACATTGACAATTCAGTTCACTTATTGGTGCACACATACTTGATTTGGTACATGCAAGCCCTCCTATAAAGAGTAAGGTGAATTGAAACCTTGGGAAAATTATCAAAAGTAGTGTCAAACTTGCTGCATTTATACCAATTCAGTCATAAATATTTTCACAATAGTATTAATTTAGTCCATCAACCAATTTAGATCAGAAATAGTTGACGTAAATATATTTTTTAATTTTTTAATTTTTTTTTCTTTATGTTTTTGCCTGTGGCCAATAGCCAACCACTTGCAAAAGGAAAAGAGAAAGGAAAAAAAAGAAAGGAAAACAGAAAATTATTAGAAAATTATAAGAAAATCTCCATGTTAGCATTAGTTGTACCATATAAAATGGTTGGCGTCCATGTTAATAATTTCCAACACAAATTAGCTGGATAAACTGAATTGATACCATTGGAAAAAATTTAGGACTAAATTAACCAAATTTGATTTGATCAATTTAGTCATAAACCTTTTGTAATTTGCCAATATAGTCATTTTGGCTAATTTTGCGTAGAAAATCATGGACATCGACCATCTTATGTGGCAAAATTGGTACTAGCATGAATAATTTATATATTTTTTGTTAATTCTTTGAATTTTTTATTAGGAGTGCGCGGTTTGGTGACTTTCCATGTCCCGTTGAGGGGCGCGGGGAATCCATCTTGGGGTCGCCATTTATTCCTACTGCACGGACGTTTGCGATCGATCAAAAACTTCATCTCTCTCCATTTGCTGCCAATTTATAAGTCCACATAATTGAACATAGTGTTAAAATTTAAATATTTTTAATGTTTAGTGTTGTAGTTTTCGGGTACTGAAAATCAAAATAAAAAGGTGGCTTGAAAAGAGAAGTAAATTAAATGATAAACTTGGTTAGTTTCTTGCCGAATAGTGCGGAGCATTATTAGAAGGTTTTGACAATGCAATGGGCAAGGTTTTAACTTCCATCGAATATTTTATCATTTAGTCAATTAAAGGAGACATATGTTAATTACCATGTTAATTGATTATCTGACTTAAAACAATCAATTAAATTGTATGTAGGTACAGATTGTTAAATGCGCTTAATGACAATAAAGGGATGCCTGGATAGGTTCCTAGTTTTTATTTTTATTTTTATGTTTATGTATCGAAAATAGATTCCTGGGTTTTGCTTTTCTACTTGATCTAAATCTTGCTACGGACCAAATTTGACTTAGTTCGAAAGATCTGAAAATTTCATACATGGAATTCTATGACGGAAACATGCACTTTCAATTCACATACACTAAAAAGTCTAGAAAAGTCAGACAAGGAACAAGGCCTTTTTACTTTGACACGTGGGCGACGTTGAAAAACTATTTCACAAACGGGCTTAAGATTTGACATAGAGATTTTTATTTTTATTTTGATTGATGTAACCATGTTCTTCCCATTAGCAAATTGAAAGTTCTTAAGCCATACCTACCTCTCTAAAAAATAATTTTACTGTAAAAATCCTAAAAAGAAACTTCAACTCCTTGAGTAAATGGAAAACGTTATCTTCTTTATTCTTTTCTATCAACCCCCACCAGTTTGTAAGTAATCATTTCGCATGTGTCTGTAAGCACCCGGACACGTATGCATTCCTATATAGGCAGCCTCATTTGTCATGTCCATATTAGGTACTCTTTCCCTAGAAATCGCATGGTGGGCAATGTATCAATGGCTGTCCGCTCAATGCAAGGAATTAACTGAAGTATCTCAATGATGTAACCACGGTTAAGGTCACAATCAGTGCACCAGTTGAAAGATCGGAACCCCATGATTGAGCCATAAGATATTCTGTATTTTTACCTAAAATTCTGGCTCCAGGACGATTGAGAATTGCCAATCCCTTCATTTGGCAGGACCACCAAGCAAAGATGGCAACCGCTAACCAGAGGAGGAGAGCTTCTCGAGCAAACATGGAGGCAGACGCCTCGTCCTAATCCTGCATACCGCATATATGCTTAGCCCTAATCACGAGAGGGTCTGATGGGGGCGTTCAGCGCGAACTTTCTCGTGAACGGCAAAGCCGATCATTGCGTGCTCGCATTCAAGGTCAGGGCGTGGGGGACCGACAGGAAGCGTGATTTGACCCGAGAGAGTTTTTGACTGGCGTTCACACCCGAACGATACATGCTTGCAAGTCTTGCAGGATTTGCGGAGGACGACAGAAGCATGTATGGAAATTCGATGTGGGCCATGCGAGAGAGAGGGAGAGAGAAAGAGAGAGAGATTCGAATGATATCACTTTCATCGACCAACTGGAAACCACGTGTTTTGTCGTCCCAAGTGCCAAATGCAATCCAAGTAAATAATCAAGATTTCAACCTACTTTTCTAAGGCAGGACTTCATTTTAAGTTACCTTTACTTGCTTGCTATTTGTATAGAGTAGGAACCCTCCAAAGCGAGAGTAGAATAAATAACACGCAAACATTTGCTAATAATGTATCATGGTAAATTATTACCATTTTGAAAAAGGGCGATATGAACAGGTATCTAAATTTCATTGACATCTAGTTTCAAAATACTAGAAATAATGTGCAATTTACAAGGCAATATATGTTTAATTTCTTTTAAACAAGACTCATCTTCATTTGTTTCCCTTGCAACACATGATTAGAATGTCCTTTTTGATATAATGATATCATATAGCCTTGTTCAGTGGATGATGCAGTACTCAAGATCATTCACGTTATAAAAATCGTATTGTGATTAAGTTGATCTAACAGGACGAATCTAAGCAATACTAACAGGTTTTTTTTTTTGGAAAACTTTTGGGCATGTTGACATTTCTCTTGTGAGAAATCTAGGAGATTCTCTACCACAGTCCCTAACCTATATTCCTGTCCTTTTCTTTCATCTTGCTCTCTCCTTCCAAGTGCCTTCCATTACTAGAACAGTCATCACTTCCCTTCATATATGTACTTCTAAGTCATCTCTCTCTCTCTCTCTCTCTCTCTCTCTCTCTCTCAATGGAACATCAATCCAATCCATGGCATCAGAGCTCCTCAGCCAACAATCACAGGCAACTCAACCTAGAGCTCGGACTTGAGCCATGTTCACCATCCTCGTCATCATCACCAGCATCACTCCGTACTCTTGCAGTTCCTACAAAAGACAACAAGCTTTACTCATGCAACTTCTGCCAAAAGAAGTTTTATAGCTCGCAAGCACTTGGGGGTCATCAGAACGCGCACAAGCTCGAGCGAACCCTAGCCAAGAAGAGCAGGGACTTGTGCTCTGCTGTGAAACCTCATGCGGCAACCTCGAATGGTCATCATGTACGACCATCTCTTCAATCTGTGGTTTTTGAGAATCAGCCACGCTTGACCAGGCTTGTTGGGGATGATATGAGGTATGCTGGGACTAATCCGAAGTATGGTTCATCTTGGTCTCAAGGATACATCGAAGTTCCTGATCATGAAGGTGATCTCCAGGAGGATTTTAGCCAGCTCGATTTGTCGTTAAGGCTTTGATACGCAAGATCGGAGATGTGTAATAATCCAAGAACGCCGATCAACACATCTTGAGATATATAAGTGAAGATCTCGTTTGAGGATCAGAGGTTTGTGGGGTTTCGAGCATGTTTTTCTAACGAGATTTTTCGTATGTGCGGATCTCATTTCCTGAGACGTTAGTGTTCTACATAGACTTACTTCCGGGCTAATTCCCTTAATTCACATGGTAATTATTGTAGAATCATGGATATGGTTTCTAGCAAAAAGAATTTTAGATATGGTATATAGGTATGTCGTTCTTTAATGTTTAATACTCAATGTCCAGCTCACTTGATTATATAATAATATTTTCCCCGCTTTTCGTCTGGTGTTCTCCCTCGTGATATGATGTTGGTGAAAGTGCACGAACTCTTGCGCAATAATTCTTAAAAACACTTTCTTTGCTACAGCTATTTTTGACTGAATGTGTGGAAAATACTGCATAGACCATCAAAACAGTTTAGTTCTTTGATGTAGTGACCGTTTAATTTGTGAATTCTGAAAGTGATTAAGTTGAGCGATACCAGATAAGCAAGAAAGGCAGTGTATGATCGTCGCATAAGAGACTCTCCAATTTTGATTATTCTGATTACTCTATATGAATACATCATAAAACGAATGCAAAATTATATACCTATGATACTGCTTGAAAATCAAATCTTATCAATTCTCACATTTCGTTCATATTAACAATATTATTTAGTGCATTCAATCCAGATGAACCAACGGCACTACGTGTTTGGCCAATTGTTTTTTCTGCTGCCTGTTTGATCTTGCATCTCCATTACAAAGAACAAGCAGGGATTGCTATTCAATGATGTGAAGCAAACCCTAACCCCATTTCTGTCTTCTCTCCTTCAAGCACCATAATTGGCAGCCCCTACTGGAGATCTTCCACCTCTTCCCACTCGCGCACACAGAGAGAGGGAGAGAGAGGGAGAGAGAGAGGGTAAAGGGAAGTGGCGGTCTTAATTGATGATGGTTGGTGGAGGCATCGAGGCAGAGTTGACATGAGGGTGGAGACAAGGCGGCATTATGTGATAGAGAATCTTGCTTGTCAAAACGCATTTGGATTATGCACTATGAAAGTTGTGTATGCTCTTCTCAAATGACAATTTCAATTGACCTCATGAATTGAGATGTAGGGTCTCATCATTGTGTTTTTCGTTCTCTACGAGTAAATCAGCCTAGGTGAAACTTGTCATGGCCAAAAACGAAGAAGAGCTTGACACGGGCGAATCCTGTCTTTGGTACTTCGATAAATTCAACCTTTGATTTATGAGAATGAGACTTGTATCCATAGTTGACATTTGTCGATACATCGATGGAAGTACTATGGCGGAATGGATGATTTTTATACGCTCAAGACTCATGACCATGTGGATCATCAAATCTGAATTGAGTTTCTTTTTTTGGGTCATTTCAATCGTCAAGACAAATGATGAGGAAGAACCCATTAATATACTCTTGCGTGTATGATTCAAGTATACTTACAAGCAAGACGAATACTCATTTAAATTCAAATATATATATGTATGTATACAAACATACCTATATGTATAAGCTCCAATTTTGAGATTTACTTAGTTGGCCACAGTCTCATGATTTCTATGTGATTTGTCACGAAAATTTTCTTAGTAATTTCTTTGTTTTCTTGTTTTGGTTTAGTGGTTGAGTGGTATTCGGATCAATTTTGATGTATCTCAACTAATCCACCTATCCAAAACGATCTCAAATCATGTTTCTTTAACGCAAAACCCCCTTCACAAACGTTTTACATCTAGTTTAAGGTAGACACCCCATCTACCGATTACGAAAGCATTATGTCTGGATGTTAAGAAGATCGATGATACTGACCATCATATATATTTGTCAAACCATGAGTTGAAATTTGTTTATCTCCACAGTTTCCAACAAAAATCATTATGAGTCTTTGCACTGAAGGTGAAAACGAGAGTTTGCGAAACGCGTCACAGTGGCTTTTCAGCTTTCCTTTTTAGGGCATTAGGTTTCGCTAGAAAAGTTCGACCAAGCCCCATTAATCAAACAAGATGGGGCACTAATCAACAATGTTGCATCTGTTTAGGGCGAGTCATGATGATAGCACCTCTTAGATAATGTTTTTCACTTTTAGCTCACATCAGGCTTTCAGCGACAGTCTATTGGATTCGATTTATTTGGCGTGGACATGACTTAAACTTCCTTCAATGAAATAAAGCGATTAAACAAGTTCCACACGTAATAAACAACTAAGGGGACCCATCACACATCTTTTCGATTAGACTCCCTCCGTGATAAGCCCACGATAAAATGTTTCGATTGAAGAGTAATTTTTATAATGTAATTCAATCGAGGGGCTTTCATTTCAAGGGGGTCTTAGTCTAGACGATGGTCTTTTTTTCTTCTTTTGTAAAAATAAAATGAAAGGATAAGTTTTAAGGTGAATCATTATTTTAGTGAAGACCTCGCACTAGGAGTTTTGATGAATTGTATATTTGTTAACATCATATGTGAATCTAGTCATCAGTGTTGGAAGACTTTGCGTGACAGCTATAAACCTCCTGATTACAACTATTGTTTACTCTGAAATGAATAGAATTATATTGTTAATTGATTCTCCATGTGATTTAGCATATGCTCGCTTCATGGGAAGTCAAAGAAAATGCTCCCCCACAGATGTTCCGTTAGATTTCATTGGTACTCTACTTAAAATTTCTCAAACATTTTGATTTGATAGAAAACTTTAAGATGGTATCAAAGTGTGTGATGTGTGTGTCTATATATATATTCATCTGTGAATAACTTGACATTAAGTGGATCATACTCCTCTTCGATTTTGGTGAGATGGTATCTTCCACCTTTTAGATGGATTAAACTGAATGCTAATAGGGCCTCTGAAGGTAACCCATGATTTGCCGGTGCACAGGGTTTATTTAGAAATGAGGGGGTGACTAGATTGAGGGTTTTGTCACATTCATAGAAATATGTTTGTTGACACATGCAAAACTTTGGGCTTTATTGTTGGGACTCAATTTCGCAAAACAACTTGGATTTCATAAGATCATTATTAAGATTGACTCTAAAGCCATCATTGATCTTCTTAGTTCGGAGCTTATGATTAATAATGCTAGCCCTGCTTTACTTAAAGATATTAAAAAATTATTACACTCTCACTTTAAATTTAAAGTGCAACATAACTTTCAGAAAGGAAATCAATTTGCCGACTAGCTTACTCATCTTGGAATCAACAAGCACTTGGCTATTAGTTTCTTTTCATTACCTTTTACATGTTTGCTTCATGTTTTACTAAGTGATAAAATATGGATGGTAGATCTATAACGTTAAATTTTGTATTTGGCTTTAGCCCTTTTTCATATAAAAGATTGGGGTGAAATTCCTTAGTTAGTGTAATATGTCCGATCATATTAATCATTTTCAACGTTTGAAAAGAATCTTTATTTCATAGTTTTATATCATTTGCACGTGTAAGGGTATTATTGTACTTAATCTTTATTTTTGCTAGCATGGAAAAAATACAAGCCTAATATATGTAAAATCATCATGCCTTCTAGTACCTACATCAATGACATGGTTTATTAAGATGATGAGCAATATGATAATATGACGTTGAAGTCAAACCAATTTGTTTGTGTTTTGCTGAAAATTGTTGACAAAACACCTTTCGAAATGTGAGTCGATATGAGAATTAATGAAGAAAATGAAGAGCTCTTGGTTGATTCTTGGATAGGAAATGTGAATAGAGGAGAAAATTAATGATATGGAGACTAAAGGCAATCACGATCAACCATGTAAAAGGGTATTGAAATGTAATTATAACATTAAGATAAAATAAAACAATTGGTGATGATTGATTGATCGATGGTGCCTTGCTCAAATTACAATCCTAATATTTGTAGTTACTAGAAACGATTAACAAAAATTACAAAGAAAGCATATAACAACCTGTGTGACTACTAAGATTCAGAAACAAGTATTTACAAATGGTTATTAAAAGACCCATTACTCAACAATCATGCCTCATCACTTTCTTCGCATTGACGACTTTTTCACTGCTTGAAAACTCTTTTCCAAAAGGTTATAACATCTCATTTCTCGGTCATCATCAATAGTGGCTTTCGAGATTCATTGCTTCTATGAATTGGTGATCATGTTGATCGAAATTGTTGGCCTCATCACGTGAGAACTTATTTTGCTCTTAATCCATCAATCTTTGTCTCAGCTTCAATTATTTTGTCGATTGACCAAGTTTCATATGCCAACACTTCGTGACTTAATACTTAGCAATTTTCCTTTATACCTCTTGTCGGCAATTCCGCATCATCTCTGCAATTGTCCATAGTTGTGTTGTCTGACAAGGGAAAAAGAATGAAGTTTAGGGGTATTGTCTAAAGGCGGACCAACAACCCTTGATTAGACACAGAACTCTTCCAATCCCTTATCTCGCATAACGTGGGATTCATTTTAAGTTCGATTTAGCCTATGAATATTTTGTGTGGAATGGGAGTCGTAACTAACCTATTGAGGTCAACTAGAAATCAAATGAAACACGGGAGATTGTTTCACTCCCTATGCAACTAGAGATTATCGAGAACTTAATTATATAATAGTTTAATTAGCGCATTTTCGGTACCACTAAATTGGAAGGTGGTTATCTAAGTGGTTACGCAATCTTGATTGCCAATTATGATCCTAGAGGTATCAAAGTCATTAAGTGATCATGCATATGTTTTTGAGGAGTTCATTACAATTCTAAACTAGACCTAATCATTCCAGAAAAATAAATTAACAAACAAGCTATTGGAATGGCTTTTAAAGTAAACAACCAAGTATCAAAAGCATCTAAGTAAAAGTGTGGAAATGAAAACTCAACACCAGTCGAGTAAAGGATATACATGGCCATGTTATAGAGCTTTGGGATAGGATCCATCACGAGCTAAATGGAAATTTAAGTATTCATGAAATTACTCTAAATGTGTAAAGCTACACCATCCTAATCTACACAAAACGGATTATTTATAAAATACCAAAAAAAGCACTAAATTAGGAGATGACTTTAGAATATTAGAGAAATTCTAAACCTGTCAATTTTGCTCTAATTTAATACTAACCTAGACTTTTTGATTTTTTGGAAAATTTCCACATTTTTTTAAATTTTTTTGAAAATTCATTTTAATTCATTAGATTGAACTATTCATGATTTAAATGAACATTGACCAACTCATAACATGAATATCACACTAACCGAGCTCAAACTATTCAAGATTGGAACGTGGTTTGGACATTTCGTCGAGCTACTGGTGTGCATTAGATTACCCAGACCAGTTCCTTCAAGCCAAGTTCGTGACCTTCAACCTGGACCTATAAGATCTTAAGCTCAAACAAGGCATCATAGTTATAATAAAAATGCAGAGAACAATACGAACTACAAATTAGGTCCCAAACACACAATAACCTGATTAAACTTAGCCTCTCAATTACTGGTTCAACCTGTTTTTCCAAACCTGGGTTTGAACCCAGGTTAGACAAACGGTTTGCCTGCCAAAATTCAAGCCCCTATATCTAATACACTGAAGACTTCGAGAAAAATCCACGCCATCCGAATTAATGTATGTAATACAGGATTTCAAATGCAAGAAACATCTCGGATAATGATCAACTACACATGTCAAAATGACCTCGCAAATTGGCCTTCAAGCATGATCCACACAGGGTGACCATGAACTAGCGTGGATTAGTTCAGTTTTTTGTTAAAGTTCTAAGCACTCTCATGGCTCATACAGAGATTTAAAGACCAAACCAAGCTGACCTAAGCATCATTTGTACTCCTATATAACATTCACCAAGCTCACAAAGACGGATAACGCATTGAGTTTTCTTATATCATTAAGTTTTCCGTGAAATAAACGCACTCTTATTTAACATTTATATATCTTCAACTGTGCCTCTACATATGAGTTTAAATTTTTAGATTTACTTAGTTGGCCATACTCTCATGATTTCTATATGTTACAAAAATATTCCTGGGAACTATCCTGACCAATTTCTCGGTTCCTCAACTAATCCACCCATCCGGGCAATCTTAAATTAGTCTTCATTTACATGAACCTGCCTCCACAAACTTTTTACGTGGAGTTTAACATGAAACCCCATCTGATTAATATAGAGAGCAATACATTACGGAAGTTAAGAAGATCACTAATACCAACTACCAAATCTGCTTGTTCAATTATGCTTTTAGCCCAATTTTTGTGATCTCGCTTTATGAATTGTTGAAACTTTTTTTGTTCTTACGGTTTGATCAAGATACTATCAGTCTATGCAATGAAGTTGAAAACCAGAGCCTGTGTGACATGTGTCGTACTGAATTTTTAGCTTTCCTCTTTTGGGCATTGACTCTCGCTAGAAAAGTTCAAACAAGCCGTTTTTTTCCTCAAGATCGGGGACTAATCAACAATGTTGCATCTGTTTAGGGCGAATCATGATGATAGCTCGTCTTAGCCAATGTTTTTCATTTTTAGCTCATATCAGACTTTCAGCGACAGACATTAGTGTTCGCTGTAATTGAAGTGGACATGACTTCAGCGTTGTTGAATGAAACAAAGCAATTAAGCAAATTCCACACGTAATAAACAGCCAAGAGGACCATTACACGTCTATTCGATTAGACTCTCCCTATGATAAGCCTGCTGTAAATTGTTTCAAGTAAATATTCATATATAGGGGTGATCAGTTCCTGGTCTGATCCAGTCCCGCCTAAAAACCGGGGACCGGATAGAGATAATCGATTCTCAATTTCTGGGACCGTGGACCAAACCGACTAGTTTTGGAATAGGGGACCAACCGGACCGATCGATCCAGTCCGGTCTGGTCTGACTCCAATGAACCAAATCATTTGTTATCATTACAATGAAAAAAAAATATACGTCCATACATGCTTCCAAAAATATACATCCTCTAGTTCAAACACATGTTATTAGAGAGGCAAAAAAAGAAAAAAGTAGAATCCCAAATCAACAAAAGTTCAAAGAGAATGGAGAAAGAATTGGGAAAGTGAAGTAATAGTAGAATTTAGAGGGTTGTTCTTATCTTTTTTCTTTTTTTTGGTCTAATAAATTTAGAGGGTTGTTTAGAAATTTAAAAATAAATGAATAAAAATGATTGGTCCAGTCCTATCGGTTCGGTTGATCCGATTCCCACCTTGGAACCGAGAACCGGACCGACCAACCACCGGTTCCAAAAAATGGAAACCGGGGACTAGACCAACACTCCCTAGGACCGCCCATAACCGACCGGTCCGATCTCAGTTCAGTCGATTCTCATTGCATACCCCTATTTAGTAATACAAATCAAGCAATTTTCATATCAAGAGGGTCTCTAGTTCAGACGATGTTTTTTTCTTTAGTGAAAGAATAGAAATTATAAGATTTTCGGTGATCATCATTTTCAGTGAAGCCTTCCTATACACTGTCTATTTCTAACAGCAAATGGTGAATCTAGTCATCACTGTAGGAAGATTTTCCATGACATCTATATAAAGAAAATAGAGGATTGAGTAAATGAAGCATTGCTTTTCATTGATATATTGTCTAGTATAAATAGAGTAATCACCACCTATAATCACAGTGGAAGTCAAAGATAAATAATAACACATTTATCTACATGGAAATTAAATAAAAAATAAATCATAAAAAATCTCCAAATGATCAACTCGTGGCTACTCTGCATGATGTGTTATTTTAATTTGTTAATTTGTAGAAGATTTTGCATTATAATCATTTTGATTTTTTACCTTTTGATTTGTTACTTTAATACTCCCCTTCAAACCGGTCAATGGGGAGGACCAGAGATCGAGTTTGATTCGTAAACCGACAAACCTATCTGTAATAAATAGTCTGGTGAAAATTTTAGCAATTTGTGAGGAAGACAAGACATAACAAGTTACAATAGAACCAAGAGCAACATTTTCCTCAAACAAAATGACAATCGATCTTAATGTGCTTTGTCTTACATGAAAAATTGGATTAGTTGTGAGATATAATACTTAAAAGTAACGAAGGTTGATGTTAGTAGATCCCAATGTCACGTGGTATATATATACACCTATCAAAATGGGTGTATAACCCATTTATGACCCATTTAAATATTAAATGGGTCAGGCTTTCTTTTAGTATAACCCATTTATGACCCATTTAATAATATTTAAATGGGTCATAAATGGGTTATACTCCCATTTTGACATGTGTATATATAATGGATTTAAAAATTAAAAGGACTAAAATACATGGGTTGTTAATGAATTTGAATAAGTTTAAAATCTTTAAAAAAGATTATAAGAATAAATTTTCCTAAGTTTAGTTAGATAGAGAAATGTTTTAACAATATGAGTCGGGTCGGGTATGGGTCGGGTATGGGTTGGGTTGGGTATGGGTCAAAAATTTTATACTATGCTTAAATGGGTCATAAACGGGTTAATGGGTCAATTTGGGTCGGACCATTTATGACCTGACCCAAACCCGACCCGACCCAACCCACCCGTTTAACAGGTCTATATATATGAAATCTAAGTAAATTGAGCAGCTACAGAAGCAAGAGCCTGATATTTGGCTTCAGCTGTGAAGTGAGTCACAGTAAATTGTTTTTTAGTGCACCATTAAATACAATTTGAGCCAAAAAGTACAACTAGTGGTAGAATGTCGAGTGAATTTACACCCGATCCAATCAACTTTGTCAATGCGATTGCTTTGTAAGGGTGTGGATTGAGAAGTTTTTGGGATTAATAAGGTCCATCTAAATTCATTGAGCTTTTCACCTGATAAATATGGAGTGACATTCTAGATATCTTGATCATTTGCTGGTAAAATTATCTCCAAGCACAAAGTTAGAATTTCAATAATTCCGAAAAAATTTCCTTTCAAAATGCTAACTCAACGGAAGAGTACTAGGCTTTTAAGGTGTGCAACTACCAAGAGACCAAAGCCCATTTGGCCATCATCTGGACTCCTGCTTTGGAATCCCTGGACCTATTATTTGGGAAAAGGACATTAGAACTATTGTAACATTTGTACGACACTTATTTGGTGCTAATACTTTTCACCAAATCACTTAAGTGCCAAATCAGAGAACGTCTCTAGCAATAAATTCCTACAATTCATCTCACGTGGCTCTTTTTATGAAATATTTATTGTCTATGTGGCTTTCTTATAGAAAAGGAATTCCAATGCGGGTGATGACCTGGCCTTAAAACTCATTCTCTCTCATGTTCTCTCTTCTCTTTTTAATCCCAGAATAGAGATCGCTTGGATTGAAGCTCAATCTTTCAAGAAGTAAGGTCATCTTCAATGGAAACCAACCCACTCCAAATCGATCCCAAAAGCGATTTCTATAGCTCCAACTCAACCTTCTACAATTAGTGCAACCCATCCCCCTCCCTCCCAACCTCTCCCTTAACATTACCACATTCATCTCCACCTATTCCTGCTGCGGCTCCACCACCTTCAATGACGCCTCATTTGGCCTCCACGTCCCCTTCCGCAAAGCTCCAGCGCTCCATCGACTCCCTTGCTCTCGCATCTTTGCCATGGGCATCCGCAAAGGTGACATCGTTCTCCTCCTCTTCCCCAACTACATCTCCTTCCTCAATATCCCACTGAAAAAAATGCAATTCTAGTGAGACAAGTCACACAAATGAAGGAGACTTTTATTGCGAGTTTAGTTACTAATTTTACTGCAAATCCACGGTTTGTGTGGTTAGGGTTTGAAGAAAGGTTGAATTTCAGATAATCATGTGTTAATTGGTATTGTTTAGGGCTATTAATGTGACTAGGCAATGCTGGCGAGCCACATCGATTGGAAGAAATGTTAGAATATTGCCACATTGAATTTCTAGTGTTCCAAATGAGAGTTATCGCCAAAGTGATCATTTTTTTAGTGACATTTAAATTGATTTAACGAAAAGTTTTGACACCAAATTAAGTATCGTATAACTCACTTTTAGTGTCATTTTTTCCCTATTTTTTTACCAGGTCCACAGTAGATGGGTCAAGACTATTATTTTTTTTCCTTCTTTCGATAATTCAACACAGACGTTGACACCTATGGAATACCATGCAAACCTCACAAATCAGCTAACTCTAACCTTTTGGCCTGAGCATGTGGCCTGACTAGAGCGGTTTGCCTGAATTTAATGGAAGTTGAACGGCAAATCTTCTGCTTTTGTGCTCAAAATTTTCCGATGACCTAACCAACTACGTCAAACCCGAGAGATCGTGGAGATTATTATTTCACTCTCTATGTAGAGAGACAGAGAAATACAATGAGACACAAGGTGAGAACTAAGCAATCGATTTTTGGCCCATATATTTGCGCCAATTCGTTAGCTTCATTCAACTTGACTAAAATGATTCGAAAACATTCGTATGATGAAATCTTCATCTTGATTGTCGCATATCGATGCTTCTCGGGCAAGAAGTGTCAACGTTAGTAACAGCAAACATTGTCGTCGATGTGATAGATGTCCATGTGTTGCGGTCTTGTGATTGCCATGATGAGAAGTTTGTGAACAAGAGCAACATGCATTAAACACTCGAAAAGGACAAATTTTCAACCGTGAAGGAAAGTGACGATTCCTATGGATTTGTTTCCCCTCTGCCCTATCTGTCTGGGCAATCGTTTGATAGAGGTCGACTGTTTTAGAAAAAAAATAAGGAGACACCATCCCCTCATTATGAAAATTCTTAAGGCTCCATTCATTTTGCGAAAAATAACTTTCAAAAAAACATTTTCCGGATTTTCCGCCATTCGCTTCACGGAAATTAAACCGGTCATGGAAAACATTTTCCATAAGTGGAAAAAAGTCTTCTAAAATAGTAGAAAATATTTTCCACTTTTTAGGATAAGAAAAATATTTTCCTCGCTCACATTCTCTTATCTTACACCCATGTTAACATTTCTATATTTCTTCTCTTCTTCTTTTTTCCATCTTTAAAAAAATTCGAATTTTTAATCATTTTTCTTTTTCTTTCTCTTTTTTGTCTTTTTTTAAAACTTCTGTCTTGACTAGTCACCGACCATGGCAAAGGTTGGCAACTGACAAAAGGCTAGCCTCGAGCTCGCCGGTAGTGGGCGAGCTCGAGGCTCACCCAATCAGCGACAAGCCAAAGCTTCACCTCATCACTCGCAAATCTAACAAGCCCTCAAGCTCACCACTTGCTAGATAGGCGTGCTAGGTGAGTGTGAGCCTCTGTCTCGTCGATCTGGGGATTGATGAGATCGAGCTCGTCAGCATCAGATGAGCCTCAAGCTCACCTACGGCCGGTCGCCAACCGGCCAAAGAAGAAGATAAAAAGAAAGAAAAGAAAATTTATTTAAAAATCAATTTTTTAAAAAATCAATTTTTAAAAATAAAATAATAAAAAATAATTGAAAAAGGTGCATAAAGGAAATATTTTCCTTACCGAAGAGCGGAAAATATTTACTTCATTTTCATATTTTACCCGAACACCGGAAAATTTGCATTTCTTAGAAATTGACTTCTTGGAAAATATTTTCAAGAAATGTTCCATTTTTCACAAAACGAACGGAACCTAAATATCATGAGATTTTGTTTTAATTGACCCTGAATGCTTTATGTGCTTTACAAAGCCAAATAATCTCTTGCATGCTTATTTGGGTATTATATTTATATAAATTGCCATGGTCATATTGTTTAACGATCATTATAGTGATAGCTTTATTATTTATGAGAGAGGATGATACTCTAATATCCTTATAGCCTGATATAGTTCAGGAATAAAAAGTATAAATCAGCCGCTTTATATAAAATCATTTTGCAGCATATTAAACTTTTTGCAAGTTTTTTTTTTTCCTGAATTCTTATAAACTCAATGACCCGTAGAGAATCATTTGATAGTCCATCTCTGCGAGTATATATGATCCATCAGTCGGTGGAAGGACTTGCATCAATAATTTCGAATTCTTTGGGTGAAATTGCAATTTGTTCAAAATGTAGAATTGCTTAGTCAAGATAAGTACCTTCTTATCTTGACAAAAATTGGATACTCCAAAAAGTCCCACACATATGCTTATTACCTCAACAAGAGTAAATTTATACTCATTAAGCAGACTCATTTTCAAGGTAAATGTCATAATTATGATATTAATTATCTCTCTTTCTTACCGTCCATTGAAAGCCATAATTTGTTCTTCGTCGTTGTCAATTCAAATTAGCTATTGGACGAAAACAATTTTCAATACATGCGTTTGATTTTTTAGGTATGGGCATTAATGATTTCTTGAGATTTACAATGTTCGAGACCTATAAAAGGACGCTCGATGCAAAGAGTTCAATGCTCAACAAAATGAGATTTGAGCAAAAGACAGAAGAGAGATCAGAAAGCTGAAACACAAGGAGAGCAATGCATATTCATAACAAGATCATGACATGCTGCATTTTTTAGGTAAGTCAGAACATTGCATGCGGGTTTTGGAGGATTTTACATATGTGAAATCTGATGAAGCAGTTCTAACAAATTTGTCTGGAATTCTCGCAAAAATATGTAGAAAATTACCAAATTATGTCGATATATTACTATTGTGTGCTAGGGAGGACGCTAAGATCATTAAAAAGAAGGCAAAGACAGATCACCAATGTGACCGAGTAGTAGTTGTCTATTTATGATGGGGAAAAACGGGATAAGCTGCAATGTTACTGCTTGCTCTTTAACTGCAAGAACTTAGTTGGTGAGTAGAGTCTAAAGAGGTTATATGCCGAAAGGAACGACGTGAATGCTAGGACGATGCACGCGGCGTAGCCACAAATGAGCGCCCCACCTATCTGGACACAAAATCTGGTGTATCTGTTGCACAATTTCATCCATTGCATGGCCTTAGACCCTGTCACTGCTATAAGCGACGCCTCTGTCACAGCCGTCGTGGCAGCAAATACAATGTAGACGGCGACCTATAATATTATGGAAACCAAATAGGAGTACAAAACAAGTAATGTCGATCAATGATAATCCTAGTAATAACTGCATGTATAATGAGGGCGAAAACGGTTGACAGGAATGCACTAATAATACTGTTGGAAAAGGACATGCACAAAGATGTATAATGCGAGTAGTTAGGTAATAGCTAAATCCTTTACATACTAATTCTCATCGAAAAACCGGTAAGATTGTTTGGTGTAGCTTGGAGTTTGGTGCGACTACTCTGAAAGATAGGTTTTATAATTATGCGAAAATAGACTCAATCTCTCCTTCTTTTCTTCTTTTTTTCTAGTAAGAAAAAAATTCACGAAAAGTGGATGCTATATTGTCATTCTTGTTGTGCAAATTATGACTTTCTGATCTACTTAGGCTCCGTTCATTTTACATAAAACAATTTCTAGGAAAATGTTTTCTAAACTTTCCGACATTTGTTTCACGGAAAATGAACTGATTCCATCAATGGACAAAAACTTTCTAAAATAAAGGAAAATGTTTTCCGCTTTCTCACACCTTTGTTAGTCTCCACTTCTTTTTATTTTAAAAATAGAATTTTGAATTATTTTTATTTTTATAAATAAATTGAATTTCCATGAAACGAACCAAGCCTTAGTTTATGTTGATGCATTGCATAATTTAGCCTTTGATGGAGTCAAGTATGCCCTAAATATTCAGCAATCAAAAGATGAACTTCTGTTTATATTATGTAAATGATGACCATTTTAAATTGTCGTTTCCTATTTGATAAAGATTGAACGGTAGAGTAACCTCATCATCATCTAATTGTTTGTCCAATCCAATTCTCTCCCGAAACATCCACCCAAAATATTAAATAAACAAATACCAGTTACCTGATCAAGTTATCTTTTCAAAAAAAAAAAAATAATAATGAATTTAAAGAATTCCTTACATATTGAGCAAGCTATATACATGGGAACCAGAAGAAGAAGTTGAGAATTACCTGATCCAGCAAGAAATGGACCCAAGACAGATTTTTCAGAAGGGGGCTCTGTATCTCTCTCTTGCAGTAAGCTGAAACGGAGCATCTGCTCAGCTGAAGCAGATTATAACCAGCAACTGCTCCATCAATATACACCAAAAGCCTACCAAATAAACAACACATTTTCCCATCAGTTCTAGCAACATTCACAAAATAGAGACACAAGTAGAAAAATTTCAACAAATATGCGTGTGAGAGAGAGAGAGGGTATACGGGAGAGCATCCAAGTCCCTGAAAGTGGCTTTCTTGGCGTAAGTATACACGATGAACTTGGTCTGAGTGTCCATGGCGACCAAACATGCGGTCAAGACCAAGAACAAGATCGCACAAACTCTCAAGAAAGCTTCAGCTGCCGCTGCCCAATACCCCATGATTGTCTTTCCTTTTCCCTTTGCTTGCTGAACTTTTCTGACTCCCGTTTCGTCCTCTCCAGAGGCACCCCCGACCACCCTTTTAATGTAGGGACTCGAATTTTTTTATTTTTTATGCCGAGAAAATATTAAGTAATTGGCGTGGAAATGTCCACGCCGATTCCAAAGTTGTCTCCACAACTCCCTTTCGACTTAATGTCTCCTTTGTCCCGCCTCTTTCCTCACGCTTCAATGCGGTTCGAACGTTACTTCCAAGTCCATTAAAGCTATTAAATGTCCCCCACCTAAAAATAGGTACGATGGTCCTCGCCCTCCTCTGCATGCAGCCGAGAAACTTTTTTTTTGTCCTAGGCATTTCTTGATTTGCCTTTCCGAAAGAAAATCTCATTTTTCATTTTTCATTTTTCATGCACCCCTTGGATGCTAATCTTGGAGCTGGACTTGCACGTATGAGCGAGCGATTTCGAAGCATAGTCATGAAGAGAGCCACATTCTTGAGCATTTTCTCAAAAGGGGACTTGACATATTGTATGGCCGACGATTTTGTCTGTTTGTCGGAGGTCGTTCCGTTTCTGTAGGTGTGTCAAATCGCTGCCAAGTTTGGTCGATCGTTTCGTATGGATTGTGGCACTCCTACCTTCTTGAGTATTTGGTCATTAGCTAAAAACTTCTAAAAAGTATAGGTTTTCTCTTCTTCTTATTTCCAGCAGTGGAGCTTGGGTTAATGATCGATGTTGGAGACTTTGGAATCAAAAGCAACACTGGAAGTGATACTCAAAAGTTTGAGAACTACTATCATACGTTGTGCCATGCGCTCGTAGTATAACTCGTGTTTGGTAATGCATATTCTAAGGCTATAATTGTCGTAGAAGTCTTCACCGTGGCAAGGAGTCATGGTGATGGCGTGGTTTCGGTATCCATCCATATCTATTCCAGCTAGTACAGCAAGTGGACGTGCGGTTTGGGGGATTTTCGGGTTCAAGCTTTCAAAAATTATACGACAGTGTCCTTTGCGACGAGGTTGGTTTCTTGGTATCTTAGTAGTTTTGAAGATCCTCAATGTCATGCCGTAATTATTAAAAGGCAAATGTGGTTTGTAACTTCAGATGTGTAATCATCTCGGTGAATTAAAGTATAACGAGGGATGTATGACTACACCATCACGCAAAGTCGCACCCCACCATTACTGTTCAAATGATTGGATGGTTTAATTATAAAATTACATATTGGCACAGCACTGTTTACTCTAAAGCCTTGACCGAAAAAGTTTTGAGAACCCATTCAATATTGTGAATTCGCAAATGAGTAAAAAGGCACGAGGGATTGAATCGGGACCTCTTACCCTAATACCAATTTGAAATTACCTATGCAATCATTTGCTCTGGGTTAAGCGTCTTAGAGAGCGGGGTGGTGTGGTGTACATCTTTTATATGTTAACAATCTGTTTATCCATTCCATTACTTTTCATTGTTGTAGATGTGGCAAATAAACAGTTCCGAACCCTTTCATCAAGAATTTGTAAGGAGGAATTTTGATAGCATTTTCCTTTTTCGGGTTGAAATTTCTCTTTCGGAATTTTCCAAATTCAATCGAACGTATTAAAAGATACCTTGTTCAAAAAATTTCACTTCAGGAGAAAGCAGAACATGACAAAACATACTTTCGCTTTTTCCTGCATTCACTTCGAATGAGTGGTAATTTGTAATGGAACAGTTGAGAACTATGAAAGATGAATTAAATGCTTTTCAGAACTAACTTCTGCTATCATTTGACGGGATGGGACAGGACATCAAATGCTCGAACCCGGGTTACGTGAAGCTTTGCTCGTGACAGGGTCAACTTGGATGAATCAATCATGCAATACGAGAGAGAGAGAGAGGACCACAGCAACCTCTGGTCCATAAAACGTGTGAACCGCGTTCCTGAGCGATGTGCCATGAATACCGATCTTTATGAAAAAAAAAAAAAAAAGAAAAAATATCGAGCCCTTGCCTCAACCACCAGTTCAATTTATTGCATTTATTACGTGCTACAAGGACAACCCCCTTGAATCTTGCATCGAATAACTAAATCAAACACATCCCAATTTAGCCTGAGTACAGTACGAGGTGTTGGCGAATTTACTAGAGGCCCAAGACATAAGGCCAGTAGGCTCGGCACTGCAATAACTTTTTGCGGGATCACTTGAAGACCGTTCAATTAGTTCACGGAAGATGTGATGTAACACGAAGAGGTTGTCCAAACAAAGTTATTTTCAAGAAAATTGATTTCGTTCTCCATACTTGGGCGGGTTTCTGGCATGGTCAGAAAGCAATTTTTGGGGATTATCATCAGAAAATAGTCTAGTCCCCGTGTCGATGTCCTGGCGGGGCCGTACAACTATAATGGCAATTGCGTTTGTGGTGCCGATGAATTTCGGAAAATGATCGGATACACTATTCAAACCAAAACGAAGAAAGTGCCTTTACCATATCAAGTATCTCTTTTCTTTGGAAAAATTCCAAAAAAGGACTCTAAGTACTCTCAAATTCTCAAATAAGAGTTCGGAGTTGATTTTATTTTAAATAAGGGTCTAAAGTAGCTACAATTGTTTCAAATGAGGCCCGACTCTTTGCCATCAATCATCAATGCGCCCACCTTCATGCTAAATTTTCCGACCGAATCAAGGGCATTTTTGTCATTTGCCACTTTTTCTTCTTTTTTTTTTTTGTTTCATCTTCTTCATCATCGCCGGTGGCTAGCCGGCCACCAGCGACACCCACAGAGGGTTGGGCGAGGGTCGCCCTCGCCTGATCCGGCAAGGGCCACCCTCGCCGCCCTCAGGCGAGAGACGGCGAGGCCGTCTCGCCCTGAGGAGGCCACCTTGCGGCCATCCACGAGGTCAGCCCTCGTCGGGTGCAGGTGAGGAGCCCCTCGTCGATCGCGAGGTCGGCCCTCGTCCACGCGACCTCGTCGACCGCGAGGGAGGAGCCCCTCGTTGGCCGCGGGCGAGGGTGGCCCTTGCCGAATCAAGCGAGGGTGACCCTCGCCCAACCCTCTGTGGTCGTTGCCGATGGCCGGCCGGCCATCGGCGATGATGAAGAAGATGAAACAGAAGAGAAAAAAAGTGGCAAATGACAAAAATGTCCTTGATTCGGTCAGAAAATTTAGCCGGCTGGGACCGGTAAGGTCAGGCCCTCATTTGAAACAATTATAGCCACTTCAAGCCCTTATTTGAAACAAAGTCAATTGCGGGCCTTTATTTGAGAATTTGAGAGTACTTGGGGCCCTTTTTTGAAATTTTCCCCTTTTCTTTTCACACACTAGATCAGTAGACCATATCAAAAATCGTCTGATTCAAATTGAAACATTCAACTCATTTTTCATGTAATATATAGTTGATACATACCCGACCCAACTCGATTTTGGAAAATTCATATCTAAACTGGGGAGAGTATACAAAGTGAGCGAGCATGAAATCAAGTGAAAACAAAAAAGAGTGAAGGAGAGGGTCGTAGAAATAGGTTGAGTTTAAGGGCCTGCATGGTAAAACTTGATTCTGTTCCCGGGAACAACTAACTCTTTTTTTTGTTCCTAGGAGCGGATTTGGAACAAAAATGCGTTTGGTAAATTTTTTGTTCCCGGGAACAAATTTGTTCTTCGGAATAGGTTTGGAGTAGAATTCAGAATAAATAAAAAAGTTGATTTTCGCTCTCGGGAATAATTTTGAGAATCAATTTTTTCTCTTTTTTCTTTTTCTTTTTTTCCCTTCCCTTTCTTCTTCTTCTTCCTCTTCCTCCTCCCACCCCATCGCCGCCCCATTGTCACCCCTGGGCTACTGCCGGCAAGTGGCCGAGCGAGGTTCGGCGATTTCGCCGAAACCTCGCCCAGCCACCAGTGAGGCTCGAGCTCGCCCAGGCATGAGGCCAAGCCTCGTCGGGCTAGGCGAGCCTCACCCGGCCACCACCGACGAGCTCGAGCCTCGCCGATGACGGCCAAGAGGAAGAAGGGGAGAAAAAAGAAAATTATAATAAAAAGTATTAAAAATTAAAAAAATCAAAAAATCGAAAATTGTTACCAAACGCATTTTTGTTTTTGAAGTAAAAAATTTAAATAGTTTATCAAACACTTTAAATACTCCGAATTTATTCTAGGGAGCATAATAAATAAAAAATCATTTCTGATTAGAATCTGTTCCTAGAAACAGAAGTGTTACCATGCAGGCCCTAAGTAAGTCGTAAATACATTTAACACTATATTATTTTGAACTTTACTATTCTAAACTCATTTATGATCCATTTATTAAATGTAACTTACTCATATAACAACTCAACCCATCGTATTCCCCAAAACAAACACACCATAAATTATGCCAGCAATTTTCGCACATTACCGATGGCTAGCTCCTCCTCCCAACAGAAAAATAATGTAGAGCAATTATGTCACGAGAAAATGAGAAATAAACCCATTATTGTCTGTACAACAAAGTTTTAATTTATTAGATTCAAATCCAACCTGCAAGTAGGATAAAGCCCTAATCTATGGAATATAATCCTAGGAACTGGAAAAATTGAAAATATCAGAAAATGACTAGATTGAAGGAAAGGAACAAACAGATAAGTTAATATAATGATCGCTTGGTAACAACAGCAACATGCATCTTCGTTGGTTGTCCAAAACAAGCCCTACTTTCGCAGATGAGAGAAGCTCAGACTCCCGTGCTGGCTTCGGATCACATGCTCCATGTGAATATGATTGGATATAGATTATTATAGCTTCGGAGCTCCATCAACATTAAACTGCACCACCATGCAGTCTCTTCGATTAATCAATATTGAATATAATAAATAGACACTTTGACAGAGATCAGATCAGATCAGATTGTTTAGCTGATGCAATGTTACCCTTTATTGTTTGGCAGTTTGATTCTTTATAGACCTTAAGCAAAACTGAACTGCATGAGTGGAAAGAAGGGGTATAAAAAATCCATGGATCTTTACCTGGTTGATCATGACAGTAAGCTCATCATCAAGGAAACTCAACTTGTGGTGGTACACATCTCTCCCTTCTTCTGATTTTTCGAGGAATTGATGCTCAAGCTGGCCATTGTTGCTTTCTAATGATCGTACTGATGACAGATTTCTCCCATTGCTTTTGCCACAAGCAATCTGATTCCTTGAGCCAGAGCTTCTGCCATTTTCCTGATAGCAAATACTTGTCCCTCTGTCTGGTCCTTGAAAGCAAACTGATACCAATTAGTTGATGCAAAAGATTAAAATCAGAAGAGCATAAATCATTAGCATATTGACAGTATTGCGAGGTTGAGTAGGAGAAACACACATTTATAAGTTCAGTAAACACGAAGGAGATGTTAAAGGGTTAGAAGAACGCAGTTAATTTCAGTGGCAGCATTATGATTGTTACCAGATACACATTAGCACTAAGAACAAAATAAACGTTCACATTGTTTATACCAGTTTCGGATTTATGAACACGGTTGGTCATGGGGTCCATACGTGCATCCTTCATGGCAGAAACCCCACTTTGAATTAAAAAAGGACTTTGAGTGAAACCAGTTGGAAACGCATGAGGATGATTAATTGGCGTGCTGCTGAAACCACCTCCTATCTGAGGAATCTGGAATTCAAAGTTCTGAGAGTGACTTCCTGTCTGATTCTCCGGCTGCATATGTCCAAATTGCGAAGTCGAGAAGTTTAGTCTTTGAAACTCAGGCACAGCAATTTGATTGGTCATTGGAATAAAATTAGCTGAAGGTTGGTGCTCAAGCCAAGGAGTCTGCACTTGCTGCATTTGATTAATAAGACGCTCATGGGGTCTATACACTTGAAGAGCATTGTGATGACTCGGAAGAACATCCTGATTAACGCCTGAGAGGTTATTTGTTAGCATTTTGGATGTGATAGTGTAGTCCTTAACTGGGTTGATGTCGAGAGGCGGCTGGGCAATTCCTACTCTATAGGCATTGTCGTTGTTCTTTCGATAGCGGCCACGCCTAGTGTTTAGGCTCAAATTGGCTTCACTTGGGCTTTCTTGGTTCCGAGCTGCATTGTGCTTCTTCAGCATGTTTCTGTACTTCTATAATGTGGCACTGGATTAGTAGATTATTGATGGGGGCTTTGAAAAATAAAAATCAAGCATAGTGGAAGAGACTAGCATATAATGCTCACCTGAAGATGACTTGCGACATTTTCTCTAGTGAGTCCTGGTACATCCATGATTTCCAGTATTTGTTTCGGATATGCTGCTGATGAATTGCAGTATAAAACCTCAAGAATGTTTATTAATTGACTCGCATTTGCAAGATACATTTTCCTGACACTAACCTTACAATTAATCCTCTACCTTCATAATTTGTATAGAATTCCATCCCCCCTAAAGATTTTAATTAATTACCATCAATTCTCATAGTCAAGTGAGTACAAGAGAACTTACAATTGACTCCTAGATGCTGAACTGCATTAACGAATTTTAGATGAAGCTCGGGGGACCAACTGACCCTTGTTCTCTTACGCACCGAAGCATTGTTGTCAGCTTGGCAATTGGTTTCATCCTTAGCGTTTGCTAGTTCGTCCATGAGTACCGGTCGTTTCGTCCCTGTTGATTGTGGCGCTGTCTTTTCAACTGCAGGCCTAGGTTTTTCTTGTTTGCGTAATTGTTTCCTTAGGACATGCTGCCAAATGTTTTTGATCTCTTGAATCCTAACCGGCTTCATTAGGAAGTCCCGAGCCCCATGCAATATAGCCTTCATTATGATCTTCTGATCATCACTTGCTGATACCACTGAACAACAGTAACTTCCAATCGTGAGAGGATACATCATTGCCATGCTTAAGAGGAATCGCACCAGTACTGATGTCTAAATCTTAAAGCTTTTTCTCTAGAGAGAGTAAGAGGACTGAGGCAAGAAGTATTGGTGAAGGAAACGTACAAGAAGATTATAATTAATATCTGTATAGCCAAAATAGATCGACCTAAAAAAATTAGATACAAAATTTCAGCAACCAACGAGGTTGGAGATTGTATGTCCAGAAAGATAAATGTTTTTACTAGAATAGTAGTTAGTGTAGAAGTTCATGTAACCTAATATCACTTCCGGTGCAATAAATGGAACAAGTGATCAAGATGGACAAGATTTGTGACATTTCTACACAAGTTCTGTATCTTACTAATGACTGGAATGTCCATTTCAAGGCCGATGACCTCCACGAGATTGAAACCATCCATGTCAAGTGCTACAACAGCAGTGACGACGATATCATACTTGTCTTTGTTCTCTCTCAGCATTTCTAAGGCTTCCGTTGCTTTTTCTTGAGCTGTAACTGCATATACATACAAGTGAAAACTGCACAATCAGAACTTGGATTCTATTTTTGGTGCAGAAATATCTCTCATGCGTCAATTACCGGGATTCACTTCTTTTTGCCAAAGATGGTTAGAGCGAACTCTTAATGGATACATGTGTAGTGTCATACAAATCAAACGAGACTAATATTCCTTCTCTCAAGAATACTGACTGTAATCATATATAAAGAACCATGATTGTGAACAAGTCAAAGCCCAATTATACCAAAATTCGAGATGTTTGGCAGGATCCTATTACAAGATTCCATCAATTGAACATTGCATCTTAGTCAATGTTCTCAATCCTTAATAGACTGCGTCTAGCAATTAGCAACTCGTCCTTTAAAGAACAAAGTCAACGCATGACCTTTTGCTTGGAATTTCACTCGCTAACAAGGAGAGAAGTCAACTTAATGACATGACGATTGACAAACCTTCATATTGGCACTTCTTAAGCGCAGTGGCGAGAATCTTGAGACAAGCACGGTCGCCGTCAATGGCCATGACTCGCAGACCCTCAGGATATGGAACTCCATCAGCATCCTCCGGAGGGGCGGAACACGTACCCTTTTCACCAATCTTGAGCATATCCTGACCCTGAATACGAGCATATATCAAGAAAATATTGGGATCATCCGGTAGATCACGAAAATTCCACAAAAGAAGATCTTAAGAAACCAATTTATGTGGTTAGGGTTTTAGTACCAGTGAATGTTGGAGATCTAGACTGTAGTGATGGAAACTAATCGAGCAAGATTTCGTTGCTCATATTGAATATGTTTTCAAGTCTCACATAAATGGAAAGATGGGACTAGTGGAGATACAGCATATCAAGCGTAATCAAGAAAACGAGTGAAAACACAATACGGGAAAGATCTCACCATAAGTGTTTAGAGGCTAAAGAACAGGCAAGTGCTTGAATACAGAGAGAAAGTAAATCTTGGAAACTTGATTCCGTGGAGAGTTGGAGAGAGGAAAAGACTGAAACAGTTACTTCCAGAGAAACTCACAATTACAGAATAATCTAGAAGCTTTTCAGATTGATGATAGAGATAACAAATTGTTTCTTCAGTTTGGAAATCGTAACAAAAATCGCTTTCCTTCAACCGCCTATGCATGCTTGTTTGTCGATCATTTGGTTGAAACCAACCCAACTTTTTTGAAAAAGAAACAAACTTGTTATCTATTGTTAGAATTCGAATGCTCGTTTTACTCATACCATTTCAGCCAATCCTGTTCTCTGTTTCTACGCATACTTCAAATTCTTGAAGATTAATAGATTAAAACCTCACCTGCAGGGTCAAACACGAAATTTTGTTAGATTTTCCCCATAAAAAAGAACGATTTTTATAGGAACTTTCCTTTTAGCTGAAAAAAATGGTTGGCTTGACAATTCCATTAACCAAAGAATTTCTATTTTTTTTTAACTATAGGTGCATATAATGATATTGAGCAGGCGAATTTATTTTGGGTGAGGCCATGACTAGGGTGGCTTCACCCAAATTTGGGCAAGGCCAATGACCCTTGCTAGTAGCCAATGTGCTCTAGTGACCTTCGCCTGTCACATTGGAAAAAAAAAAAAGGAAGGAAAAGAGAAGAAAAGGAAAGGAAAAAAAAAGTGTCAACATCAGCGCTATCCATGTTAAATAAGATGACCGACGTTTGTGTCAACAATTTTAAGCCAAAATTGACCAAAATGGCTCAGCAAAACGTGAAAAGGTTTAGAATCAAATTAGTACAATTGAAATATTTGTGATCAAATTGGCACAAATACAATAAATTTAGGATTTTGTTTGAAATTATCCCACTTTGATTTCACACATGAAAGAGTGAATATATATTTTGTTAGATTTTACTCAAAAAAATATTTTGTTAAAGCTTTTATTTTAGCAGCAAAAGATGCTTGGCTTGACAAATGAAAGCATTCAAACAATTTTGCCAATAACTAAAGATAATTTTTTGGCTATAGGTGTATATGACGATAATGAACGTGCGAATCCTCCTTCGAGGGACAATTCTACTGATCCGTTTCCCAAAAAATGAATTTTTACTATGTTGGTAAATTTTTCAAAACGTTAGTATTAAAAAGGTTCCACAAAATTTATCAACTAATTTTTAGTAATTAATTGATGACTTACTCATACTTTTATGAATATTATAGATTGAAGAAAAAATAACAAGAAGTTGTTCAAATTGCTTCTTCATTTTGAAAATCATAACAACAAATGTTTATCCATTCAATCTCCTAACCAACAATATGCATGTGTAACAGACATGAACTTTAACCTAATGTACAATGTTGTCCCTAAATTTTTAAGTTATTTAGTGTAATCCCTAAACTTTCGATATATGTTTAATCAATTCATTGGACTCTAGGAAAATGATCAATGTTGTCCTTCTAATAATTCAAGCCGAGGGACAAGATCGAACATATACCAAAGTTCAGAGACCACATTGAAAAATAAAAAGTTCAAGGACAATATTTCACATTAAGCCAAAATTCATAGACAACATTAAATAAATTAAAAATTCAAGGATAATATTTACATTGAGCCAAAGTTCAGGAACCACATTGAAAAATTAAAATTTCAGGGACAACATTTTGTATTGGGTAAAAGTTCAATGACCACATTGAATAAATTAAAAGTTTAGAGACGACATTTTGCATTGGACCAAGTTCATGGGACTATTTGTGTAATTATCCCTTCAATCTAATTCTATAAATTGGAGAGTTCATGAAAAAGAACTACATGATTTCTTAATAAATGACTTATTATATATCAACCTCAAAAAGTAACTTATTATTGATGTGAAGAAAAATATTTTTCAACATAATGTAAGAATAAGTTGCACATTATCATTAAATTCAAGTGCCAAACATCGCAAATGTCAAAACTTAATATAGAGGGATTCTTAAGTGTCAAAAGTTTTGAAATTTATACTTAAGTGTCACCTTTTTTTTTTTAATTGGGACATTTAAGTCCAGTGAAAATAGCTAGAATTCCGACGTGACTTATGTTTAATAATATAAGTTATCAACGTGGCATGCTAGAAAGCTTATTCAACAATGAAGGTGCAAAACAACGTCATTTTGCTCCCAAAATTGAATTTTAATGTTAATATTAATTAAAATAAATTAAAAGATCTAAATTATTTATAAAAAAAGGAGAGGGTCTCTCTTTTTTAATAATAAATTTATTTTTACATTTAATTTAATTAATATTTATATTAAAAATCAAATTCATGACAAAATAATATCGTTTTAGGCTTATCTAGTCACGTCAGTGTAAAAAACGACATTGTTTTGAGCTTATTATGCCATGTCAATGCAAAAAACGGTACTGTTTTGAGCTTATCTCACCAGAAAAATGCCATGCTAGCAATATGGCGAAAATTTCTTATCGTTAGCACTTAAATGATCCATTCTTCTCCGATTATTGCACTTAAGTATACCTTTTAAAATTTTTGACACTTAATTATCCCCATATGCCAAGTTTTGGCACTAGGATTGTACTTCTTCCCGTTAAAATGAATAAAAATAGGTTTATCGTGATGAAGTTTGAGGATATATCCTTGATGCATTATCATATTGCCAATATCATTACGGCTACTAAGGTTACAGAAGTATATTAATTTAAGAAAAGCATTTGCTTAGATATTTATCTTTGGTTAGTATAATATATAAATATACACGACATAGTATTTACAAATAAAACCAAAATTACCTAATCATTCATATATAGATCCTATTTACTCTGAACAGACGCGCAATATTTTTCTTTTTTTTTTCTTTTTTTTTTTTATTTCATTACATTACAACCTTTGCTTGAAAAAGTTCCATTGATCACAATGGACATAATTAATCATGAACCATCTATAGCTACCTAGCCAATCGGAGGGTGCCATGCCATGGACCTCGGAGATCACCAGGAAATAGGTCCTTACTCTTTACAACCACGAGATTGAAATGCATCGGGGATAGGCAGCTCATCAATGATATTACTTATTAGCTAGGTTGCTGAAGTTACCGAGTGATTCTTGAGTCACTTTTAATGGAGACTAGGAATGTGACATCTTTGCATTAACTTACCAAGGTGTTATCCGATTTAATTTTGGGCCATCATATATCAGAACTTATGGTTTTATCACTTGGCATGCAAGCAAGCACCTTCCTAGGAAGTCATCCATTCTAGGAGTGCTCCCATCTAAGTACGCCTAATTTTAGAGTTCCAAAGACAAGTTTTGCCATTATATCAAAAGTCATTTTTGTGAGTCAATTCCAATTTTCACATATATATTTTAGAATTGTTCTTCCTTTGTTCAATGCAAAATTCAAGTTATTCTTACCCCCTTCACCTTCCAAAAAGCCAGTCAAAAGCTGCTCCTTGTCCAGGATCTCTAGTCCCAGCGACCACTCCCTAACCATACACTTACCAAGAGGGTCGCTTGTTATTCTTACCCCCTTCACCTTCCAATTTTCAAGATTATTGGACTGAATCATTACAAGTGATTCGCATGATTTGTCCCGAACCATACACTTACCAAGAGGGTCTCGCTTTAATACCAAAAGATATTATTACCCCAATTTTATAGGATTCAGGGTGTGACACGAGAGGAATCATCATAGGTTAAGTGTCAACTTCCAAACTTGTATAATCTTGAAAATGTTTGTAATTGGGTTCCTTTGGACAATAGGCCCTGCTTAGGCTCCGTTCGTTTCACGGAAATAACTTCTAGGAAAATGTTTTCCGGATTTTTCGACATTCGTTTCACAGAAAATAAATTCATTGGGGAAAATATTTTCCATAAAAAAAAAAAAATCTTCTAAAGTGAGGGAAAATGTTTTCCACTTTTCAAGTTGGCGAAAACATTTTCCATACTCACTCTCTCCTATCTCACACCCCCTATTAGTCCTCACTTCTTTCTTTTATTTTTTTTCATAAATTTGAATTCTTTGTTATTTTTTAATAAAATCGATTTTTTATTACTTTTTCTTTCTTTCTTTTTGCTGTTTTTCTTTTTTTTGGCCGATCACCGGCCACGGCAACGGCCGGCAACCGACGACAGTGCAAGCCGAGCTAGCCTCGCCAAACGGCGGCGAGGCTCGAGTGTCGCAAATCGACGATGCCCGAGTGTCGCCAGAGGCGGCAAGGCTCAAGCCTCGCCAGATCGACGACACCCGGGCCTCGCAAACGGCGACGAGGCAAAGACATCGCCGATCTATGAGGCCCGAGCCTCGTCGCCGTCTAGCGACGCCCGAGCATCACCAATTTGGCAAGGCCCGAGCCTTGCCGCCTTGAGCTCGCCTCACCGGGGCTGATTAGGTGAGCTTGAGGCATGGCCGGCCGGCGACCAGCCAAGGAAAGAGAGAACACAAAAAATAAATTAATAATCAATTTAAAAAATAATAAATAATGATTTTAAAAAATAAAATAATAAAAATTTATATTTTAAAAATAAAATAATAAAAAACCTATTGAAAAGAGTTTATAAAGTAAAATATTTTTCCAAGCGAACAGTAGAAAATATTTTCCACTTCAAAATCAAGTTTCACCCGAACACCGAAAATAATTTTTTGAAAAATATTTTCCAGAAAAGTAACCTTAAATTATTGTTGATTTGATTGAACAATATGGTATATATACTAAATATTTTGCTTCTCTCCACATTTCTTTGTCAATCGATTACGTAGAGACAGGGGTCTCTGCCACCTTTGGGCAGCAATTCAGACTTCCCCGCAACTACCTCCCAACCATGCTTAGTCCAGAAAACAATTATAATAAGACGATGATGATAACCTAACCCCAAAGCGGACGTCACCATCTATCAAGATAAATCGCATCCAAAGTCCATCACGTCACCCGATTAATCGAACTTATTATTGACTTGGTAAACCATGAGCATGTCTGGTGTACATCCACGGCGTGCGAATTTACACAACACTTAACGAATTAATGATATGAAGGCATATGTATGAACATTATCATCTTTTTTTTGGTTTATGTGCGTGATTTCATCACTTGGTCCTTAGAGTGCACTCCACTGGCAAGCCCTGAGGGAATCGCTTGGTGTCCTTGCAATAGTCGTAGATCATGTACTTCTGCTGGACCGACTTCATCGTCTGCTGGCTCGCCGGATCGAGTTGCTGGGAAAACCATGGGTATTTTGCCGCCGCGGCCGAGGTAGAAGGGCAAGAGGAGGCTCCGTTGGACCAGACGCACGCGCTTGCGTTGAAGCCCCTGAAGGAGGCAGTGAAAGGCGCCTGCGACCAATCGGTCTTCACGAGGCCGCCCCGGGTGGCCCAGTCCTCGGCGTCCCATAGGGTCGAGTAGAGGGTCATGGGCTGGCTCTTCGGGTACGCAACCCCTGCCGCTTCCAAGTTCTTGAACTCCCTTATTGGAATCCCATCCACATAGTACCTGGTTTTATAAGCAAGAAAGAAAAGAGACCCGTCATTCATTATGTCGTGAAGGACCTCAAATCGGTGTTCTTTTGATAGGAAATTTGCTTGTCCTAAGGTTTCATGATCAGGACAAGGGCTACTTACACGATGTGCAAAGGGTTCCAGAGGACAGAGTAAGTGTGGAAATCGGCTGTCGGGTCGAACCAGAGATAGAATTGCTGCTCCCTATTGCCTTTGCCTTGGCTGTACAAGTTGGTGTGGAGGATGTAAGGGTCGCCGCTCAGGTTCCCCAAGAACTCCAAGTCTATCTCGTCCCAGGTCGACCCGTCCGAGTGTAGCTGTGAAACAAGAACGACATGATTCGTGTTAGCACCATTCATCAAAATCCCTTTCGCTAACTTACATATTGATCCGAGAGAGATCGAGCGAGTCAATCATGCTCATGAGCTAGAATCTTCACGGTACAAAGATTCGAGTTTCTCTAGAGCAAAATTGAATAAGTTTATCGTGTCAGTTTTGAAAAAAGAAAAAAAAGGAGCTTAGACAATGATTTCTTTCTTTTTTTTATTTTCCAAACTGTACAAAAAGAACAGGTGGACTTACGTATAAGGTGGTGACGGTGCCAGCTGAGTTGCCGGGGACGAGCTTGATTTGCATGTCGAACTTGCCGTAGAGGTACTGATTCTTGGACTTGAAGCCGGAGCCAGAGGCCTTGTCCAGGGAGAGGGTGACGAGCTGGCCGTTATCCAGCACCTTGACCCGGCCATCTCCGAAAGTGACATCGAAATCTTGGTAAAAGTTACCGGCCAAAGCGACCACGGAGGAGCTGATGAGGATTGCCAACACGACCAACAAGGTCGTCCTAGGAAATGGGTTCGAAGCAATCGAGGTGGCCATCGGCAAATGCATGAGTCTCGCGGGTTTTAGTTGAAGTGGGACTTTTGTATGTTATGGAGGCGTGGGAAAGTGGGCGGTGGACTTTCTTGGGTTGTTTGAAGGCTGGGGATGGGAATTTATATAGAAGGATTCGGGCGTGTGCAGGGGAATGTTCCTCCACTTGCGAAATGGGAAAACGCAATTTGGCTAATTCAAGTTTGGTGGGTGGGAAGGAGGTGAAGAGGCAACAGCTGGACACCAAAAACCAAGGTCTAAAAAGCTCATTGCATCTTTCCATTTTAAATGGGTCCTCGTTATCATCATGAATGATGGCGACCAAAACAAAATTCATTTCATCAGCTACTCCAAAAGAACAATTGGTTCTTGTTCTTTTCGGAGTGACTTCTGGGAGGGTGTTATGTGGTGGTAACTTTTTGGGATGCTTGAGAAGCAACATGGGTTGCTTCTCCCCTGCCGTCCTCCTTCGTGGATAAGGAATTGAAGGCATCGAGTGCCTTGGTTTGGAGTCTGAAACCGCGTTGTATAAACTGGAAAGTGCAACACTATTGACTGACTAATCATGAGAGCCGGGGTCAGTGGGGCTGGCTCTAGCAGCGTCTGGAGCGCAATTAAAACATGCCAGATTAGCAAATTTTGTAATGGAGGCATTGATTACTTCGATAATGCTGGGGACCTTAGATAACCAGCATGGTCGTCCTGATCAACAAGTGGATATTTAAATAAGTTAATTGCAGTAGAAAACCTATAACCATCTTACACATCGCTATGTAAATTCAACCTAATACTCTAGAAAAACCTTAAACTTTAAGGGTAATCCCAATTCTACCCTAAATTTTTTTGGTGTCCCATAAAAAAGCACTAACTTTAAGTCCAATCTTAATTTTATTCTAAACTTTTTCTTTGTCTTATAAAAAATAATTAATTTTTACTTGAGTCACGAAGTTGCCCTAATTGACTTTTTGTTCAAAATTTTTTTGATAACCAAGAGATGAAAAGCTTACTAGAAAATTGTTCAAGCGTCTTGACCTGAGTGCCTTAAGCGTGAGCTCTCCAACCACAAGAGATGGAACACTTCCGAGCATGAGAGATTGAAGACTAAGTATAAAATCGAAGATTTCCGGATAGAAGGAAGACTCTCTTAGAAGTAAGAGCATTTGACGAAAACCAGCCTTAATTGCTCTAGTTTGGCTAACAATTCATCTTCAAAAGAAATTTTCTTGGAAATGAAATTTGAAAAAAAGAAGAAGCAATGATGTGAAAATCCCACATAACAAAGAGTGATTTTGCGCAGAGAATAACGGGAGCAGATATGAGACTCAAGTAATTGGTAAATTTTATTGAGATAAAGATAAGTTTAAGGTAGAATTGGTATTGGACCAAAAATTGAAAGTTTTTTATGAGATGGAAAAAAATTTAAGATAAAATTGGGACTAGGGCTAAAAATGGGATTTTCTTTTTAGGGTAATAAATTAAGCATTTAGACCGATTTTAATATTTTTGACATTGCTCAAAACTTTTTGTGATCTACACGCGTACAAGTACCCAAAGGCTAAAGCCCAAAATGCTTTCTAGAAAGATCTAGCCACGTCAAGGCCGACCTAAGGACCAAAGTCTTCGTTCCTAGGGGCATGTTTATGTGGAGGCTAGTTGTTAAAATATAGAATCCAAGTCGTTTCTAGAAAAATCAAACATTTTTGGCTGAGACTTAGCAATTTTTTTATAATTGATATCGACCTCGTGTGCTCAAAAGTTATAACCAAGTTGATCTATGAGTGGTGACATAATCTACCAATTAAATTACTAATTTTTATTTTTCATGTAGAAGATTTAGATCACAAATACATGAGAGGGACGTCATATTACATCCAATAAAAAAAATTTCCAATTAAGTCTCAGTTTGCGAACATACAAAGATGTACTTAAAAACATTACTCAATATCCAGCAAAGTTGAAAGTGATAGGGGCTTAGGAAAAAGTATTTTATGCATTGGTGAGATGACTAATCTAATGTAGTTGATATATCGCCATCAATTTTTGTGTTTGATATTTGAGATGGTTTCTAACTGGTTGATTTCTTTATGCATCACCGTCGCATCGTATGCAGTAAAAAAATTCTCAGGAGGTCCGGGGTTCCACCTGAGGACATCATCTGAAGAAGCTTCATACAAACAACGAGCAAAGTCCACCATAAACCCTTTTGGGGTGGGAAAAGATTGAAACCATAAATGCATATCCTTCTTGGGTAGTTGGCTGTCTTTGACTTTTTAACATAAATAGCCGTCGACCGATTTCACCTGTCCCGAAAGCATCGACGTACGTAGGTGCCTATCTAGGTGATATGTCTTAGGTTAAGTAAGTCGGTCCTAAAGCAAAGGATAGAGGCGCACAAGTCAACTGTCAATTGCCACATCTCACATTAACTTTAGCTAAGGACGACACGCGTTTAGTCCTACAAACCGCAGCATGTGGCGAAGAATGAATGGAACTGACCAAGATATTAAATATGAAGAGGCGCCTTCCTCCCGATGTTTTCAATGAGGAGAGGAATAATTTAATCCCAACCTAGTAATCATGGAAAAAGCTTTAGTGATCAGCTTGTTTAGTCGTCCTTTTCTTTGATAAGGTAAAGGAGAAAGCAACGTTTGTCTTCTCTTAGCTTGCTAGTATTTAATTGACTAATAACCTTGTAGCAGTAGTAGGTTGAATTGGCTTCCGAAAGAACTTAAAATATGGCTGAATAATGCCACGCATTCAAAGAAAGAAAGATATGCATTGCAATGCTTGGTGTCTCGCGCCGTGTAGGGACCCCTCATCCTCTGAAAGTGGGATTCTTGTCCCACGGTGGAGTTCCCCCTCCCCTTGAAAGTAGTCCTAAAATTAGTCGACGCTCCTTATATTTCTGTGTTTTATAGACAGCCCATCGAATTCACATACTATTACCATTTGCCTGAATACCTCTAATTATTAAACATGCTTCCATTGCAATGCGTGGTGACTTGCGCTGTGCAGGGGACAACAACCCACACCCCCCCCAAAAAAAAAAAAGAAAAAAAAAAAACCAATCCTTCGAAAGTGGGATTCTTGTCCCACGGCGGAGTTCCCCCTTCCCTAGAAAGTGAGTAGTCCTAAAATTAGTCAACACTTGCTTATATTTCTGTGGTTTATAGACAGCCCATTGAGTTCAAACACTATTACCATTTGCCTGAAACCTTCTAATTATGAAAAATGCATCTCCCATTTGAAACTGGCATTTTAAGCATAACACTAATGTATTGACATAAGTACCGTGTGGTGATTTCTTACATGTCGAGGAAGTTAAAGTGATGTAAATTACAGTCTAGTGTTCTCATTCCAATACGATAACACTGTACTGGACAATGTACATTACAACAGGGGATATGGGGGGTATACCAAGCTTAATTGTTGAGTTCAGTGGATTTTCTTCGAGCTGAGTATGAAGAAGATTCAGGATGACTAGCCCCCTCAGATTAGATGTCAAGGCGTGTGGTCAGGCCCCGACAAACCCGGGTCGGTGAACAAGAGGCACGAGATAAGTGCGAGGCTCTGGACAAGCACAAAACAGGCTCGGGAGTCGAACAAGTGTTGGCGCATTGATTCCTCTTTGAGCGGTCGCTTGGGTGACCATGCCATCCTCGCCGTTCTTCCTGGCTCCTTTCCCTTCCATCTCGCCATCTGTTGCTTCTCCTCCCTACTTGTCATTACCCTCTTAAATGCCTCCATCGGTCTGTCACCTCTTAACTCTCTGTCATTCCCATATATAAGGCGGGGACCCATAAGCCAAAGAAGAGAAAGAAGGAGCCAAAACACATTCACTCAAAAGATCTCCGTCGCAACACTTTCTCTGGATAAGTTTGTAGCTACTTCGCCCTCAATATGGGTTCTCCGTCATCCGAGGCGAAGGGTTTGGTTTTATGTGTACTTTCCGTGGTGGCTTGGTCATGCTTGTCGCTAGTTGCTCGAGCGAGTGATTTCAACAACGACTTTGACATCGAGTGGGGCAGCGGTCGGGCCAAGATACTCGATTCCGGAGATGTTCTCGCGCTCTCTCTCGACAAGGAATCCGGTTCCGGCTTCCAATCCAAGAACCAGTACATGTTTGGAAAAATCAACATGCAAATTAAGCTAGTCCCCGGGAATTCGGCCGGCACCGTCACCTCCTACTACGTAGCTCTTTGCATATATATCTACGTGCACAATCTTTTAATTCATCATTACAAGAGATTATGATGGTATGTGCTAACTGATGAGTTCGTTGTCGTGGGTTTTGTTTTGTGCAGTTGAAATCGGAGGGGACATCGTGGGATGAAATAGACTTTGAGTTCTTGGGGAATTTGAGCGGCGACCCCTATGTGATGCACACCAATGTGTACACCCAAGGCAAAGGCGACCGAGAGCAACAGTTCTACCTTTGGTTCGATCCCACCGCTAATTTCCACACCTATTCAGTCCTTTGGAATCCACAGACTATCATGTAATCCATTTTATTGTCATTTAGAATCCATTTTATTATCTACCAAATGACGCTAAAATCATATTATGACCGATTTACAAAAGTTGTACACATTGATATGACGAGTTTTGAATATACTTATCACATCATCTACTCATAATGAAAGGACTTCAATCAGTCTTACATACTTGTAGCTTTGCTTATCTCTCTCGAATCACACGATCATTTAAGGAATAGAGTAATGTTAGACCGAAATATTTGCAAAGATTGGTGTACAAAAAGTTATGCAACTATATGCTACTTCTTGCTCATTCTTCTGAAAGATAATTACAGTTGGTATGCTACTTTTATTCAATTTTCCAGATTATCCGTGGACAACACACCCATCAGGGAGTTTAGGAACCTGGAGTCAGACGGCGTGGCCTTCCCAAAGAGCCAGCCGATGAGACTCCACTCCACGCTGTGGAGTGCCGACGATTGGGCCACGAGAGGCGGCCTCGTGAAGACGGATTGGACCCAAGCCCCGTTCACAGCCTCCTATCGGAGCTTCAGCGCCGAGGCCTGCGTTTGGGCCGCCGGGACGTCATCCTGCAGCTCGATGGACCAGCCGGGGTGGTTCACGGCGAAGATGGACGCGGATGGACAAGCGAAAATGAAGTCGGTGCAAAGGGGTTACATGATCTACAACTACTGTACCGACACTAAACGCTTCCCTAGTGGATTTCCTCCTGAGTGTGCTGTCATGTGAGGGGCTTATGTGGTGTCATGTCATATGTGTGGCGTGGATAGTATTACAAGCATAATGGCAACCCAAGAGACGTGCCGACTTAGGATGTGTAGCACTTAATATGTATTTTGTGATGTGGCATTAGTCTATGAAAAAGGGAAAGGACCAATCTCATCAACAAAATAATGTCTGATGAGATCTGGGATGGTAATTTTAGGATATAAATAAAGGACAGTTTTATCAAAATGAAAAGTGCTCCTAAGGGGTTGGTGGAGTGGTAAGGGCTTGGGCTTAGTGGGTAATTGATCCCAAGTTCGAGTCCCTCTGCCCTCCATCTGATTATATCCTTGACTAACATGAAGGCTAGTCTGTGGGACCGGGTTAGTTCTCTTACGGCTGTAATGATTGGACGACCAAAGTTATATATAATATATACATATACTTGTCGTTTGTTTCTAAATGCCAAGTGTACGCGGCTTTTCCCCTTTCTCGTATTGCATCAAGAAGCATGCCCACGATTCATCCAATATCATTAGCAAGCAATCAAATAAAGAAAGATTATGATTTTCGATGTATTTATTTTTCTTATATTATGAATAGTCAACGCCATTGGAATTTAAATATTTTCTCCATAAAATATGCTCAACAAATACCTATATTGGACTTCTTAACAAACTCAATAATAGTATTTTGGCCGCCATGGGAGAGAACTCAATTTGAGTTGTCAAAATGGAAGAAGTAGGAGGAAACTGGGTGCACCTCTGACTGGTAAATCTCTAGAAAAAGAAAAGCTGGCAATCCATCACCTTTCCGTCAATAAAGAGTTCACGGGAAAGCAGCGACCGCTCATGGTAAAGCATGCAGCTGGCTGTGAACGGAACAGACGATAGAGCTCGTCACGGTGTAGGGGAAGCTTCGTGTCGTCTCGAACCGCGTCGCTTCACAATTTCTTATTTTGCATGGTGGATGTGGGTCGGTAGAATGTCACTGTTTGTCCTCTTCATTTTGAAAACTTTATTTTTTTATATCGGAAGCCAACTGTCCACAGCTGAGTTGGTGTAGAGGTTTGACCACCACCAATCCTTCTTTGCCTCTCCCCTTCTCAAACACGTTTTCTCCCTTCTCCATCATGGTCACCAAGCTATAAATACCATCTCCACATCTCTCCCATTTCATCAAGCATCGCAAACATCCCACATCTCCCTCTCATATCATTACATTTAGCAGCAGCAGCAGCAGCAGAAAACAGAACACGCCCAATATGGCCTCCCCTTCCGCTTCCTCAATTTGCATCACCACACTGCTTCTCGTGGTCGTTTCTTGGGCGACGTCTGCGTCCGCCCGCAACTTCTATCAAGACTTCGACATAACCTGGGGAGATGGCCGAGCTCAGATCCTCAACAATGGCGACCTCCTCACTCTCTCCCTCGACAAGGCCTCTGGCTCTGGTTTCCAGTCCAAGAACGAGTACTTGTTCGGCAAGATTGACATGCAGCTCAAGCTCGTTCCCGGCAACTCCGCAGGCACCGTCACCGCATACTATGTAGGTCTCCTTCTTAATCAGTTTGTGCCACTTTAACTTCAAGCTTCGTTCTTTCTTTCACGATCAGATTTTAATTTTTGTTGTGTTGTGATTCGACAGTTAACTTCCAACGGGTCAACGTGGGACGAGATAGACTTCGAGTTCTTGGGGAACTTGAGCGGCGATCCTTACATTCTTCACACCAACGTGTTCAGCCAAGGCAAGGGCAACCGAGAGCAGCAATTCTATCTCTGGTTCGACCCAACTGCTGATTTCCACACCTACTCCATCCTCTGGAATCCACAACGCATCATGTAAGAGTCTGAAACGCTCAAACTGCGATCTTGCTTGCATTTACATTGCATTGGCATTTACTCAAAAACCATTGTGTGCGGCTACTGCAGATTCTCAGTGGACGGGACTCCCATCAGAGAGTTCAAGAACGCAGAGTCGATCGGTGTTCCTTTCCCCAAGGCCCAGCCCATGAGGATATTCTCTAGCCTCTGGAACGCCGACGACTGGGCGACCAGAGGAGGGCTCGTGAAGACGGACTGGACACAAGCGCCCTTCACTGCTTCCTACAGGAACTTCAATGCCGATAACGCCTGCGTTTGGTCATCCGGGTCATCATCTTGCACTTCATCTTCATCTTCTTCGGATGGGAATGCATGGCTATCAGAAGAGCTGGACTCAACAAGCCAAGAGAGGCTCAAGTGGGTGCAAAGCAACTACATGATCTACAACTACTGCGCGGATGCCAAAAGATTCCCCCAAGGCTTCCCTCCTGAGTGCACCATGTCCTAGACGACACAAGACATTGATTTTGTAGAAATTTCTCTTTATTTTTTTCCTTTTTTGAGCCAATTCTATTCATCTGTTAATCTCTCTCTGTGGTCGAGAAGCAATTGATATTCTTTTATTCTTTGACATTTGTGACATTCCTATCTTTGCTCAATAAAACAGAAAATCATCTTGGATTCCATAGCATTGCTGTAATTCTCGGTGCATTTGTTTTCGCATGACCCTAAAGTCTAGTTCCAAATTCTAGTCATCTATCTACACAACAAATATTTCGGAAATGCTATTTCCACGGCCTATAAGGTTCCTTCCCCGGCTAATCTAGTAAAGTGACAAAACCACCAACAATTGAAAATGAGCGTATGTCAAAAAAAAAAAAAAAAAATATTCAAGATAAAAATAAAATTAATCTCTCACTATGACTAATTTGCACAATTAGTTCGGAAGCCACCGTGCTCGATTGAATTGATATGGACTAATAAGATGTCTCGAGTTTTGAAATGACATCATTGATTGTGTTGATAACCATTGACTTGATTGCATTATCGAGATGTCTCATCATGTGATTTGCCATCTCATTTTGTTGTTCCTCAAACAGCCTCCTCTTGGTAGCCACCAAAGTAGGATTTGCTGCCAACTCCATCCCCAGCTCTTCTCTAAGTTGTCTCAAGATGTTAACATCCCCAACTTGGCTTGTCTTTGCGACTATAGGAGCAGTTGAGGTCTTAGACTAGGTGGCCCTTTCACTAGGATTATTAGGCAGAGCTTGATGAGGCTTTGAGTGATTTCTTGTTCTTGGCTTGTTAATCTCATAATAAATCACAAGAAGTCCCATCCGGCATGCCAAAAGGATGTTTTGCTGGAATTGAATTGACAACAAAATACTTTTCACCAAAATTAGTTCTTGATTTTATCACGAGCGGATGTTGTGTAACACTTCTAGACAAGAGTCCTATCAACGGAGCACAAGGAAATAGATAGATATACTTTAGAAGAATTTAATCGACATTATGATACACATAATTTTTTCCATAATTTATCCAACAACAAAGTCGGTTGAAGATACAACTTAAATCAACGACAAAGACCTGAAAGATGTTATTAAGATACACTATAGAATATAATCAACAACGAGATATTTGGAAACTATAACTAGCATATTGGAATTGAAAGATAATTAAAATATAATAAGTTTTATCTGTTTGGTGCAAGAGAGGCTTACGAAGAGTACATGCAGCTATTTAAAGGGGAAAATTGTCCAAAAAGTCCTAAACATATTATATTTTTGCTAATTTAGTTCTAAACATTTTAATTTTATCAATTCAATCCTAAAACATTTCACTTTTTGCCAATTGAGTCCATTTAGCCAATTTTCGCTAGATATTGTTGACGTAGATGGCTAGCATTGACGTGGCATTTTTAATAATATTTTGAATTTTTTATAGTTTTTTCTTTTTTTTTGCTCTTTTTTATTGGGTTTTCAGATGTGATCGGTAGAGGTGTCAATATGGGTTATAAACCCATATTATAACTCACTTTTTAGTTAAATGGGTCACATATGGGTCAAGTGAAAGTTAAATATGGGTCAAATATGGGTTAAGTGAAAGTTAAATATGAGTCAAATATGGGTCAAGTGAAAGTTAAATATGGGTCAAATATGGGTTGAGTGAATTATTAGGTAGACACATCATCTTTCTCCTTCCATCCCTCTCCTCTATGCGTTCTCGACCTTTATTGCCGATCCGATGAGGTTCACTCAACAATAATTAAAAAATCGATTTTTAAAAAAAAATTATTTTCCTCAAACTATTTCAATTTAAAGTTATCCACATTTTTTTATTTACTAATTTTTTTTATTTAATTTACTTTATAAATGTGATGTGAAATTTTTATTCAAATAATTTATATGTAAAAATTTTAAAGTGGACTAAATAAGTGGGAGTAAATTTTCTTAAATTAAGTTAAATATTAATATGTGTTGGTAATATGGGTCGGGTATGGGTTGGATATGGGTCAGGTCGGGTATGGGTCATCAAATTTACATTACATGAAAATGGATTAAAACGGGTTAAATGGGTCGATGTGGGTCGGACCATTTTCGACCCGACCCAAACCCAACCCGACCCACCCATTTGACACCCCTAGTGATCGGTAAGGATCGACTAGCCCTCACCTATGGTTGGTGAGGGTCGACAGCCCTTGCCTGTGGCTAGCGAGGGTTGGCCAAGAACCCTTGCCTGTGGCCAGTGAGGGTTGGCCAGCAATCCTTGCCGACCAGATCCGAAAACAAAAAATAAAAATAAAAAACCAAAAGAAAATCAAAATATCATTTAAAAATGCCATGTCAACACTAGTCATCCATGTTAGCAATTTCCGATCAAACATTTGCCGGATGGACTCAATTAGCAAGAAGTGAAAAGGTTTAGGATTGAATTGGGAAAAAGTAAAAAGGTTTAGGATTGAATTAACAAAATTGAAAAGTTTATGATTAAATTAGCAAAAATGCAATAGGTTTAGGACTTTTTGAAAAAATTTCCCGTATATAAAGCCTACAAAACACAATTACAAATGGAGGTTACAAATACTATTAGACAATTAAATCGACTCCATTATTAGATAATCACCATGACGGTTCATTGACTTCATGACCTTGACATTAGTTTGTTTCACTACATTGGCAATTACTTTCTTAAAATCATCGACTCCACTATTTGTCATTTCCTTCAAGTTGTCGATTTCCCAAATTGTCACTATTATGATCGAATTATGTTTATCGATTAAGTTTGTTGCTTGTTGATAAGCATCCAAAGTTGGTCATTTTATTTGTGTATAAACAACTCTCGGGGCATATGTGGATCCTTTGGGTCCTCCCGTCCCCTCCACTATGAGATTCACCGACATTAGCTGGCGGAAAAGCACCGAGAGCTCATTATAAAAGCATATAGCTGGCGGTGAAGAGATGATAGAGCTCGTCTCTGTGTGGGGCTGTTGTGTTGTGGAAGCTTCGTACCGTCCTGAAGCCGCGTCGCCAACTCTCAGCGTATGATGTGGGTTGGTAATGTCCTCTTCTTTTGGAAACCTCCTTTTATATCGGAAGCCAACTGTCCTCAGCTGAGTTACAGTGTTTTGAGGTTGACTCCACCACTCCTCCTTGTTCGCCAATCCTTTTTCTATCACACGCTTTTCCTTCTCCCCTTCTCCATCTTTGGCCCAAAAAGAGCTATAAATACCATCTTCAACTCTCTCCCATTTCATCAAGCAACGCAAACACCCACCTCTCTCTCTCTCTCTCTCTCCCCCCCCTTCAGTGTCTCCTCTTCAGTTTGGAACTTGCGTCTCTTCTCTTCAGCAACTTGCCAACTACAGCAGCAGCAAGCAGAACACGCCCAACATGGCCTCTCGCTCCACTTCTTCGCTTTGTACCACTACGCTTCTTCTCTTGGTCGTTTCTTGGGCGACGTCTGCTTCCGCCCGCAACTTCTATCAAGACTTCGACATAACCTGGGGAGATGGCCGAGCTCAGATCCTCAACAATGGCGACCTCCTCACTCTCTCCCTCGACAAGGCCTCCGGCTCCGGCTTCCAGTCCAAGAACGAGTACTTGTTCGGCAAGATTGACATGCAGCTCAAGCTCGTTCCCGGCAACTCCGCTGGCACCGTCACCGCATACTATGTAAGTCTCCTTCTTAATCAGTTTGTGTTCATGCTTCGTTCTTTCTTTCACGATCAGATTTTAATTTTTGCTATGTTGTGATTCGACAGTTATCTTCAAACGGGTCGACTTGGGACGAGATAGACTTCGAGTTCTTGGGGAACTTGAGCGGCGATCCTTACATTCTTCACACCAACGTGTTCAGCCAAGGCAAGGGCAACCGAGAGCAGCAATTCTATCTCTGGTTCGACCCAACTGCTGATTTCCACACCTACTCCATCCTCTGGAATCCACAACGCATCATGTAAGAGTCTGAGACGCTCGAGATGCCATCTTACTTTGCATTTACATTGCACTGCACTGCGCTTTTCTTTGCGGCATTTACTCAAAAACCTTTGTTTGCCACCATTGCAGATTCTCAGTGGACGGCACTCCCATCAGAGAGTTCAAGAACGCAGAGTCGATCGGTGTTCCTTTCCCCAAGGCCCAGCCCATGAGGATATTCTCGAGCCTCTGGAACGCCGACGACTGGGCGACCAGAGGAGGGCTCGTGAAGACGGACTGGACACAAGCGCCCTTCACTGCTTCCTACAGGAACTTCAATGCCGATAACGCCTGCGTTTGGTCATCTGGGTCGTCATCTTGCACTTCAAGCACTTCATCTTCTTCGGATGGTAATGCATGGCTATCAGAAGAGCTGGACTCAACAGGCCAAGACAGGCTCAAGTGGGTGCAAAACAACTACATGATCTACAACTACTGCACGGATGCCGAAAGATTCCCCCAAGGCTTCCCCCCCGAGTGCAGTATGTCCTAATCGACACAAGACAAGGGATTTGTAGAAAATTCTCTTCTTCTTTTTTCTCTTTATTTTACTTTTTTGAGCCAATTCTGTTCATTTGTTAATCTCTCTGTGTGGTCAAGAAGCAATTGATATTCTTTTATTCTTTGACATTTGTAACATTCCTATCTTCACTCGATGGAACAGAAAATCATCTTGAATTCCATAGCATTGCAGTGATTCTCGGTGCTTTTCGCATGACCCTGAATTCTAGGTCCAAATTCTAGTCACATATCTACACAGCAAATATTTCCACAATGCGATTTCCACGACCTATGAGGTTCCTTCCAAAACTAATTAGTGACAAAACAGCCAACAATTGAAAATAAACATATTCAAGATAAAAGCAGATTAATCTCTCACCACGATGAATTTGTAGTTCGAAAGCCACCATGCTTGATTGGATTGGTATGGACTTATAGGATGTCACAGGCCTTGAGATGACATCGTTGATCATGTTAATGACCATTGACTTGGTCATGTCGTAGAAATGTCTCGTCATGTTGCCATCTTATTTTGTATTCTTCAAACAACTCTCTTGGTAGCCACCAATGTAAGATTCGCTGCCAACTCCATCACCTGCTCTTCTCTAAGGTGTCTCAAGATGTTAATGTTCCCACCTTGGTGTGTGTCTACCACTGCAGGAGCAACTTACGTCTTGCACTGTGTGGCCCTTTCACCAAGGTTGTTACCCACAGCTTGATTAGGCTCTGAATGATTTCTTGTTCTCGGCATTGTTATCCTCATAATAGACCACAAGTAGTCCCACCAAGTGTGTCGAAAAGATATTTCGCTAAATCCTCGATTTTAATATGAGAATGTGGGTTCTGTGATGCTTCTACATAGGAGTCTTATCAACAGAGCACAAGGAAATAAATAGATATATTTTGATGGAATTTAATTAACTTCATGACACACAAAACATTGGAAAATTGTTCAAAAAGTCATAAACCAATTGCACTTTTGTTAATTCAGTCCTAAATCTTTCAATTTTGCCAATTGAATCCATTTGGTCAATTTTGGTCAAAAATTGTTGACATAAACGGTTGGCGCTAACATGGCTTTTTTTTATAATATTTTAATGATATTTTAATAATTTTTTGAAATTGTTATGCCTTTTTTTTTTTTTTTTACCTTTTTTTTTTGTTTTTGGTTTGAGAGAGATGGTTAGGGAGGGCAGCCGACAACCCTCGCAGGCCACAAGTGAGGGCCGGCCGACCCTCGTTGGTGAAAGCAAGGGCCTTCATCGACCTTATCAACCCCAAGTCTATCAAAAAAAGTAAAAAAAAAAGCTTGAAAATTTCAAAAATTTTATTAAAATGTCATTAAAATATTATTAAAAAATGACATATCAGCAATTTCCGTTCAAAATTAGCCAAATGAACTCAATTGGCAAGAAATCAAAAATTTTATGACTGAATTGGTAATCGAAAGGTTTAGAACTTTTTTAACAATTTTCCCCACAAAACTTTGCTGAAATTTATCCTATGACAAAGTCAGGTAGATATACAACTTTGATCAATGATGGAAGCCCAAAAGTTATAAATAAGATACACACCGAAATTTAATCAACAACGAGATATCTGGAAACTACAATTAAGAAACAAGAATCAAAAGATAATTGAAATATAACAAGTTTTTATCTATTTTGTGCGAGAGAGGCTTTAAAGCCAACAATCAACAAATGGAGATTATTACATGACTTCATTAATAGACAGTTAACAGTCACCTTGACGGTTAGTTTATTTCACTATGTTGACAGTTACTTCTTTGGTAGGTGTATCCAAAATTGTCGAATCCACTATTTGTCGATTTTTCCAACTTGTCACTTTCTGATCAAACTATATTTATCGATTAAGTTTGTCACTTGTCGATAATCAATAAAAGCTTTTTTTTGTATAAGCAGCTCTCGAGGGATTTGTCGATCCTTTAGGTCCTGACATCCCCTTGATTATGAGATTCACCGACATTAGATGGCGGAAAAGCAGCGATAGCTCATGAAAAAGCAATTAGCTGGCGGTGAAGAGATGATGGAGCTCGTCTTTACGCGGGGAGGTGGGTGTGTTTGGGAAGCTTCGCATCGTCTCAAAATACAAAACCGCGTTGCCTCATAATTTCTTTATTTGCATGGTGGATGTGGGGTTGGTAATGTCGCTGCTTGTCCTCTTCTTTTTGAAAGCATCTTTTATATCGGAATCCAACTGTCCACAACTGAGTTGGTGCTTGAGGCTTGACCCCCCGCCAATCCTTCTTCGCCTCTCCCCTTCTCTCACCTCTACCCTAAAAGTGCCACTTTACTCTGAACCATTTAAAAATCGCCACCCTCGGTCTCACGGGTCATTAAAATATCACCCCTACCCCCGTTTTCTCTCTCTCCTCTCTCCGTCCTTGCCGCCCCCTCTTACTCCCACTAAACCATCATCGGAAAGACCATTCTCCGGTTGGATGAGGCATCGCTTGTCTGCCCATTTCATCAACCAACACAAGCCACCGCGCGACCTCCACCTCCACCTTGAAAGAGTGCCTCCACCGTCGTGAAGTTCGTCGGTCGAATGAGGGGATGGCGAAGAGGGAGAGTGGCGAGAGAAAGCGTACTGGGGATGAGAGAGGAGAGAGGAGAGAGAAAGCAAGTGCAGGGGTAGGGGTAGAAGAGAGACGAGAGAGAAGAAAGAGGAGAAAGAAAGGAATTTTCAATAACATGTGGGACCTGAGGACACGTGGCGATTTTTGAATGGTTCAGAGCAGAAATGACGTGGCACTTTTAGGGTACCTAATATTTTCTCCACCTGTCACACGTTTTCTCTCTTCTCCGTCCTTGTCACGAAGCTATAAAGACCATTCTCCACATCTCTCCCATTTCATCAACCAACACAAACAACCACATCTCTTTCTTTCCCCGCTTCAGGTCCTCACTCTCGTATCATCTCATTAAGATTTGCGTCTCTTCAGCAACTACAGCAGCAGCAGCACCAAACAAAAACACACCCGATATGGCCGCTCCTTCCACTTCCTCGCTTTGCATCACCACGCTGCTTCTCGTGGTCGTTTCTTGGGCGACGTCTGCGTCCGCCCGCAACTACTATCAAGACTTCGATATAACCTGGGGAGATGGCCGAGCTCAGATACTCAACAATGGTGACCTCCTCACTCTCTCCCTTGACAAGGCCTCCGGCTCCGGCTTCCAGTCCAAGAACGAGTGCTTGTTCGGCAAGATTGACATGCAGCTCAAGCTCGTTCCCGGCAACTCCGCTGGCACCGTCACCGCATACTATGTAAGTCTCCTTCTTAATCAGTTTGTGTTCATGCTTCGTTCTTTCTTTCACGATCAGATTTTAATTTTGGCTATGTTGTGATTCGACAGTTATCTTCAAACGGGTCGACTTGGGACGAGATAGACTTCGAGTTCTTGGGGAACTTGAGCGGCGATCCTTACATTCTCCACACCAACGTGTTCAGCCAAGGCAAGGGCAACCGAGAGCAGCAATTCTATCTCTGGTTCGACCCAACTGCTGATTTCCACACCTACTCCATCCTCTGGAATCCACAACGCATCATGTAAGAGTCTGAAACGATCATGATGCCATCTTACTTTGCATTTACATTGCACTGCACTGCGCTTTTCTTTGCGGCATTTACTCAAAAACCTTTGTTTGCCACCATTGCAGATTCTCAGTGGACGGCACTACCATCAGAGAGTTCAAGAACGCAGAGTCGATCGGCGTTCCTTTCCCCAAGGCCCAGCCCATGAGGATATTCTCGAGCCTCTGGAACGCCGACGACTGGGCGACCAGAGGCGGGCTCGTGAAGACGGACTGGACACAAGCGCCCTTCACTGCTTCCTACAGGAACTTCAATGCCGATAACGCCTGCGTTTGGTCATCTGGGTCGTCATCTTGCACTTCAAGCACTTCATCTTCTTCGGATGGGAATGCATGGCTATCAGAAGAGCTGGACTCATCAAGCCAAGAGAGGCTCAAGTGGGTGCAAAGCAACTACATGATTTACAACTACTGCACGGATGCCAAAAGATTCCCCCAAGGCTTCCCTCCTGAGTGCACCATGTCCTAGACGACACAAGACGTTGATTTGTATAAAATTCTCTTTTCTTTTTCTTTTTTTCCTTTTTTGAGCCAATTATATTCATTTATTACGAGAAGCAATTGATAATTCTTTATTCTTTGACATTTGGAACATTCCTATCTTTTTGCTGGGATTCCATAGCACATCTGTGATTCTCGGTGCATATGTTTTCACATGACCCTAAAGTCTAGGTCCAAATTATAGTCATCTATCTGCACAACAAATATTTCGGCAATGCTAAATCCACGGCCCGTAAGGTTCCTTCCACGGCCAATTCAGTAAAGTGACAGAAATGCCAAGAATTGAAAATGAACATATCCAAGGAGAAAATACGTTAATCTCTCACTACAACGAATTTGCACAATTAGTTCTGAACCCACTGTGCTCAATTGGATTGGTAGGGACTAATAGGATGTCTCAAACCTTGAGATGACATCATTGGTCGAGTTAGTGACCATTGACTTGATCACGTCACAAACATGTTTCATTATATGATTTGCCATCTCATTTTGCTGTTCCTCGAACAGCCTCTTCTCGGTAGCCATCAAATGGCCCGCTTGTTCAACTTTACAAGGGCCCATTTGGTTCAACTTTGGGGAAGTGGATTTGCATTTCTTCAAGCATTTTTGGTTCAAGGGGCATTTGGTGAAAGTAATAATGTTTCGCAAATTGTGATGAAAAGGAGTTTTCCAAAATGACTTCGGCGTAAATATCGTTTAGTAAACCATACATTTGAAAGGGCTTTTATTAATTTAAACAAAGGCAATGATAGGATTTGTTCCAAAGATGAATGAAAGGCTTCCCTTTTTAATCAACCTTGGCAATACAATGTTCAGCATAAATTGGAACGGTTTAGGGCCCTATGGCTATAAGCTTTAGTGCATCTTTCCTCGCCCTCAGCCCTTGGTTGGTGTTCGTTCCTTCTAATTCTGCTTGTTAGATTCCTTCCTATCCTAAACGTAGTAGGAGAAAGGATCATCGCCGACGACATTGTCCGGTAGCCAAATCTGGCCACTGGCATTGGCTAAGGTTGCAACATAGGCTTGACGAAGATCACATGAACCCCATGTGGCGATGAATGACCTCCGGATGAAGATTTCCAAAAAAAAAAAAAGAGTCAAAGGATGGTTGACTTACATTTCCCAAATGTCGAAAGCCCAAAGTAATCCCCATCTACTTTGGGCTTCCACATTCCAAATGCAAGCATTTCATCAATGAGGTCTTAAAAAATTGAACCAAACACTTAACATTTTTCCCAAAGCCCCTTGGGAAAGCTGAACTAAAAGGAGCCAAAGTAGGATTTGCTACCAACTCCTTCCCCTGCTCTTCTCTAAGGTGTCTCAAGATGTTAACATTCCTAACTTGGCTTGTCTCTACCACTGCAAGAGTAGTTAAGGTCTCGAACTGGTGGCCCTTGCATTGGGGTTGCAACCTATAGCTTGATTAGGCTCCAAATGATTTCTTGTTCTCAACATTGTTAATCCACATAATAAACCACAAATAGTTCCACCAGATGTACCAAAAAGATGTTTCGTGGAATTAAGTTAACAACGAAATACTTTTAACCAAAATTAGTTCTCGATCTTATTATGAATAAATGTTCTCTAATGCTTCCAGATAGGAGTCCTATCAACGGAGCACAAGGTAACATATAGATATACTTTGAGAGACACAAAACTTTACTATAATTTATTCGACGACAAATTTAGTTGAAGATACAACTTTAATCAACAGCGAAGACCTGAAAGAAATTACTAAAATACACACTACAATTTAATCAATAGCAAGATATTTGGAAATAACAACTAGGAGACAGAAATTGAAAGACAATTGTAATATAACGAGTTTTATTTGTTTTGTGCAAGAAAGGCTTGCAAATAGTACATGTGGCTATTATTCCTTTCAATAGACAGTTTCATTGACTCCATTATTGGATAGTTTCCTTGACAATTCATTGACTTTACAGCCTTGACGGCTACTTTATTTCACTATGTTGGCAATTACTTCCTTGATGGGTATATTTGAAACGGTCGACTTCATTATTTGTCATTTCCTTAAAGTTGTCGATTTCCCAATTTGTCACTATTATGATCGGATTACCTTTATCGATTAAGTTTGTTGCTTGTTAATAAGCATCCAAAGTTGGTCATTTTATTTGTGTATAAACAACTCTCGGGGCATATGTGGATCCTTCGGATCCTCCCGTCCCCTCGACTATGAGATTCACCAACATTAGCTGGCGGAAAAGCAGCGAGAGCTCATTATGAAAGCATATAGCTGGCGGTGAAGAGATGATAGAGCTCGTCTCTGTGGGGGTGTTGTGTTGTGGAAGCTTCGTATCGTCCTCAAGACGCGTCGCCAACTCTCTGCGTATGACGTGGGTTGGTAATGTCCTCTTCTTTTGGAAACTTCTTTTTATATAGGAAGCCAACTGTCCTCAGCTGAGTTACAGTGTTTTGAGGTTGACTGCACCACTCCTCCTTGTTCGCCAATCCTTTTCTCTCACACGCTTTTCCTTCTCCCCTTCTCCATCTTTGGCCAAAAAAGAGCTATAAATACCATCTTCAATTCTCTCCCATTTCATCAAGCAACGCAAACACCCACCTCTCTCTCTCTCTCTCTCTCTCTCCCCCCCCTTCAGTTTCTCCTCTTCAGTTTGGAACTTGCGTCTCTTCTCTTCAGCAACTTGCCAACTACAGCAGCAGCAAGCAGAACACGCCCAACATGACCTCTCGCTCCACTTCTTCGCTTTGTACCACCACGCTTCTTCTCTTGGTCGTTTCTTGGGCGACTTCTGCTTCCGCCCGCAACTTCTATCAAGACTTCGACATAACCTGGGGAGATGGCCGAGCTCAGATCCTCAACAATGGCGACCTCCTCACTCTCTCCCTCGACAAGGCCTCCGGCTCCGGCTTCCAGTCCAAGAACGAGTACTTGTTCGGCAAGATTGACATGCAGCTCAAGCTCGTTCCCGGCAACTCCGCTGGCACCGTCACCGCATACTATGTAAGTCTCCTTCTTAATCAATTTGTGCCCCTTTATCTTGAAGCTTCCTTCTTTCTTTCACGAACAGACTTTAACTTTTGTTATATTGTGATTCTACAGTTATCTTCGAATGGGTCGACGTGGGATGAGATAGACTTCGAGTTCTTGGGGAACTTGAGCGGCGATCCTTACATTCTTCACACCAACGTGTTCAGCCAAGGCAAGGGCAACCGAGAGCAGCAATTCTATCTCTGGTTCGACCCAACTGCTGATTTCCACGCCTACTCCATCCTCTGGAATCCACAACGCATCATGTAAGAGTCTGAGACGCTCGAGATGCCATCTTACTTTGCATTTACATTGCGGCATTTACTCAAAGACCTTTGTTTGCCACCATTGCAGATTCTCAGTGGACGGAACTCCCATCAGAGAGTTCAAGAACGCAGAGTCGATCGGTGTTCCTTTCCCCAAGGCCCAGTCCATGAGGATATTCTCGAGCCTCTGGAACGCCGACGACTGGGCGACCAGAGGCGGGCTCGTGAAGACGGACTGGACACAAGCGCCCTTCACTGCTTCCTACAGGAACTTCAATGCCGATAACGCCTGCGTTTGGTCATCTGGGTCGTCATCTTGCGCTTCAAGCACTTCATCTTCTTCGGATGGTAATGCATGGCTATCAGAAGAGCTGGACTCAACAAGCCAAGAGAGGCTCAAGTGGGTGCAAAGCAACTACATGATCTACAACTACTGCACGGATGCCAAAAGATTCCCCCAAGGCTTCCCCCCCGAGTGCAGCATGTCCTAATCGACACAAGACAAGGGATTTGTAGAAAATTCTCTCTTTTTTTTCTTTTTTCTTTTTTACTTTTTTGAGCCAATTCTGTTCATTTGTTAATCTCTCTGTGGTCAAGAAGAAATTGATATTCTTTTATTCTTTGACATTTGTAACATTCCTATCTTCACTCGATGGAACAAAAAATCATCTTGAATTCCATAGCATTGCAGTGATTCTCGGTGCTTTTCGCATGACCCTGAATTCTAGGTCCAAATTCTAGTAACATATCTACTCAACAAATATTTCCACAATGCGATTTCCACGACCTATGAGGTTCCTTCCAAAATAATTAGTGACAAAACAGCCAACAATTGAAAATAAACATATTCAAGATAAAAACAGATTAATCTCTCACCACAATGAATTTGTAGTTCGAAAGCCACCATGCTCAATTGGATTGGTATGGACTTATAGGATGTCACAGGCTTTGAGATGACATCGTTGATCATGTTAATGACCATTGACTTGGTCATGTCGTAGAAATGTCTCGTCATGTTGCCATCTTATTTTGTATTCTTCAAACAACTCTCTTGGTAGCCACCAATCTAAGATTCGCTGCCAACTCCATCACCTGCTCTTCTCTAAGGTGTCTCAAGATGTTAATGTTCCCACCTTGGTGTGTGTCTACCACTGCAGGAGCAACTTAGGTCTTGCACTGTGTGGCCCTTTCACCAAGGTTGTTACCCACAGCTTGATTAGGCTCTGAATGATTTCTTGTTCTCAGCATTGTTATCCTCATAATAGATCACAAGTAGTCCCACCAAATGTGTCAAAAAGATATTTCACTAAATCCTCGATTTTAATATGAGCATATGGGTTCTGTTATACTTCTACATAGGAGTCTTATCAACGAAGCACAAGGAAATATATAGATATACTTTGATGGAATTTAATTAAATTCATGACACACAAAACATTGGAAAATTGTTCAAAAAGTCATAAACCAATTACACTTTTGTTAATTCATTCATAAATCTTTCAATTTTGCTAATTTAATCATAAACATTTTCACTTTTTTTCCAATTGAGTCCATTTGGCCAATTTTGATTGGAAATTACTGACATAAACAGTCAATGCTGACATGGCATTTTTTTAATAATATTTTAATGATATTTTTTAAAAAAATTGAATTTGTTATGCTTTTTTTTTACCTTTTCTTTTTTTGGTTTGGAAGAGATGGCTAGGGAGGGCGAGCTGCTGACGTTCGTAGGCCACAAGCAAGGGTCAGCCGACCCTTGCTGATGAAAGTGAGGGCCATCACCAACCCTAGGTGTATCCAAAAAAACAAAAGAAAAAGTAAAAAAAAAAAGCATAAAAATTCCAAAAAATTATCAAAATATCGTTACGATATTATTAAAAAATGACACGTCAACAATTTCCAGTCAAAATTGGCCAAATATACTTAATTAGCAAGAAGTGAAAAGGTTTATGACTGAAATGGTAAAATTGAAAAGCTTAGGACTTTTTCAACAATTTTCCCCACAAAACTTAGCCAGAATTTATCCTATGACAAAGTCGGGTAAATGTACAACTTTAATCGACGACAAAGGCCCAAAAGTTATAATTAAGATATACACCAAAATTTAATCAACAACGAGATATCTGGAAACCATAGTCAAGAGGCAGGAATCAAAAGATAATTGAAATATAACAATTTTTATCTATTTTCACAAAGAGTATACGTGGCTATTTAAAGCCAGCAATCAACAAACAGAGGTTATTACATGACTTCATTAATAGACAATCAACAGTCACCTTAACAGTTAGTTTGTTTCACTGCGCTGACAGTTACTTCTTTGACAGGTATATTCGAAACTGTCGAATTCACTATTTGTCAATTTTTTTCAATTTGTCACTTTCTGACTAAATTTTATTCATCGATTAAGTTCGTCACTTGTCAATAATCATTAAAAGGTTTTTATTTTATTTTATTTTTCTGGAGGGATTTGTCGATCCTTTAGGTCCTGACATCACCTCGATTATGAGATTCACCGACATTAGATGGCGGAAAAGCAGCGAAAGCTCATGAAAAAGCATTTAGCTGGCGGTGAGGAGATGATGGGGCTAGTCTCTACGCGGGGAGGTGGGTGTGTTGGGGAAGCTTCGCATCGTCTCAAAATACAAAACCGCGTTGCCTCATGATTTTTGTATTTGCATGGTGGATTTGGGGTTGGTAATGTCGCTGTTTGTCCTCTTCTGTTTTTGAAAGCATCTTTTAATGTCGGAAAACAACTGTCCTCAGCTGAGTTAGCGACTGACTCCACCCATCCTTGTTCGCCAAAACTCTTCTCTCACGCGCTTTCCCTTTCCCTTTCCCTTTCTCCATCTTTGGCACGAAGCTATAAATACCATTCTCCACATCTCTCCCATTTCATCAACCATCACAAACACCCACATCTCTTTCTCTCCCCGCTTCAGGTCCTCACTCTCATATCATCTCATTAAGATTTGCGTCTCTTCAGCAACTCCAGCAGCAGCAGCAGCAGCAGCAACAAAAGAACAAAACACGCCCAATATGGCCTCTCCTTCCACTTCCTCGCTTTGCATCACCACGCTGCTTCTCGTGGTCGTTTCTTGGGCCACTTCTGCCTCCGCCCGCAACTTCTATCAAGATTTCGACATAACCTGGGGAGATGGCCGAGCTCAGATCCTCAACAATGGCGACCTCCTCACTCTCTCCCTCGACAAGGCCTCCGGCTCCGGCTTCCAGTCCAAGAACGAGTACTTGTTCGGCAAGATTGACATGCAGCTCAAGCTCGTTCCCGGCAACTCCGCTGGCACTGTCACCGCATACTATGTAAGTCTCCTTCTTAATCAGTTTGTGCCCCTTTATCTTCAAGCTTCCTTCTTTCTTTCACGATCAGATTTTAATTTTTGCTATGTTGTGATTCCACAGTTATCTTCAAACGGGTCGACGTGGGACGAGATAGACTTCGAGTTCTTGGGGAACTTGAGCGGCGATCCTTACATTCTCCACACCAACGTGTTCAGCCAAGGCAAGGGAAACAGGGAACAGCAATTCTATCTCTGGTTCGACCCGACCGCCGATTTCCACACCTACTCAATCCTCTGGAATCCACAACGCATCATGTAAGAGCCTGAAACGCTCAAGATGCCATCTTACTTTGAATTTACATTGCACTGCACTGCGCTTTTCTTTGCGGCATTTACTCAAAAACCTTTGTTTGCCACCATTGCAGATTCTCGGTGGACGGAACTCCCATCAGAGAGTTCAAGAACGCAGAGTCGATCGGTGTTCCTTTCCCCAAGGCCCAGCCCATGAGGATATTCTCGAGCCTCTGGAACGCCGACGACTGGGCGACCAGAGGCGGGCTCGTGAAGACGGACTGGACACAAGCGCCCTTCACTGCTTCCTACAGGAACTTCAATGCCGATAACGTCTGCGTTTGGTCATCTGGGTCGTCATCTTGCACTTCAAGCACTTCATCTTCTTCGGATGGGAATGCATGGCTATCAGAAGAGCTGGACTCAACAAGCCAAGAGAGGCTCAAGTGGGTGCAAAGCAACTACATGATTTACAACTACTGCACTGATGCCAAAAGATTCGCCCAAGGCTTCCCTCCTGAGTGCTCCATGTCCTAGACGACACAAGACATTGGATTTTGTAGAAAATTCTCTTTTCGTTTTATTTCTTTTTTTGAGCCGATTCTGTTCATTTGTTAATCTCTCTCTGTGGTCGAGAAGCAATCGATAATTCTTTTATTCTTTGACATTTGTAACATTCTTGTCTATACTCAATAAAACAGAAAATCATCTTGGATTTCATAGCAACGCTGCGATTCTTGGTGCATAAAATTTCGCTCCAATAAAATTATTGCTCCAAAATAACTTCCTGTCAACCCCATAACTCCACAATATCATAATTCATCATTCTCATATTTCTCAAAGCTTAATAACTCAAAAATCCGACTTCATGGCTCAATTTTTTACAATACTTCTAACTTGTGCCCTAAACTTAAGAACTCTAATTAGATGAATTAACAGTGCGAGCGCTTATCGAGCTTTGCAAATCGAAGTAAATATGACTTGGTGAGATTCCCGTGGCGTGGCGTATATGTGTGAGTCTCTCTCTCCTCTGCCTGAGCCCTCAGTCCCTATAAAGCTGAGTCACTTCTTTTCATCTTGGTTTTTTGACCGTTCAACTGTTTTACTTTTTGACCATTTGACCCGATTTGGTCAAAATGCAAATATTATAGTCACACCATAAGGCGCATCCATAAATTAATTTAGGGATGTCATTATATATTATTGAAATGAGACACTCTCTAGTAGATGTGTAGTTTGAGGACAAACACTACAATAGTTGGTAGGCCTGTAATGACCTAGTCCAACGAGGGCAAGGAGTAGTTGCCTGGCCCAAAGAACTCAAACAAAAAGCAACTTCTGGCAAGTTCTTAGGGTGGTGAAAAAAATAGGAACAAACTAAATTACGCACCGAAAAGAGGGAGAGTGTACATGGAATATAATTGTGAAAATTGAAACTAACTCACAGAGATGTCTTTTAATGTAATAACAAGTTTGCTTTGAAACTCCAAAGTTAATTGTGCTTAGTTTAGAGCACTATCAAGATGCATAACATCCTAGGGAAATTTCTTCTTGAACGGCAAAGGACAAAACCGTGAGACTTAAAATTGGACGGGCAAAAACAACAATAACTTGAGTAAGTCAATCAAGAAGCATGCTTAGTTTAGAGCACTATCAAGATGGATGACCTCCTAGAAAAGTGCAAAGGACAAATTAGTAAGACTTAAAATTGGATAGGCTAAAATAACAATAACTTAAGTGAGTTAATCAATGAGTGTACTCAGTTTAGAGCACTACCAAGATGCACATCTTCTAGAAAAGTGTCCTCCTGAATGACAAAGGACAAAATTGTGAGACTTAAAATTAGACGGACTAAAACAATAATAACTTGAGTAAATTAATCAAGAAACGTGCTCAGTTAAAGCATTATCAAAATGCATGATCTCCTAGAAAAGTGTATTCATAAATGGCAAAGGACAAAACTGTGAGACTTAAAATTGAACAAGCTAAAATGACGATAACTTGAGTAAGTTAATCAAAGAATGTCAATACTGTCATATCAAAAAGGCTTCCAATTTCAATAATTATATTCCAGGCGTACTCTTCCCATGTCAAGTTTGGAATTCCATTTATTCATGCTCCTTCTAGAAGTCTATCAGAAATTGCTGCTTATCTGAATCCTCTGACCCAGCAACCACGCTCCACTCTCATTGGATCGGATCATTGCAACCTTGACTATGAGAACCTACATTAGCTGGCGGAAAAGCAACGAAGCTGGCGGTCAATAGATGATGGAGCTCGACTCCGTGTGGGTCTGGGCGTGAGGGCGGGGGTGTGTGGGGAAGCTTCGAGCCGTCTCAGACCGCGTCCCCTCAAAATTTCTTCAGACGACGGGGGTCATTATGTCGCTAGTCGCCTGTCTTCTTCTTTCTAGAATCATATTTTAATATCAGAAGCCAACTGTCCACAGCTGAGTCGACGCTGAGGTTTGACTCCCACCCATCCTTCTTTGCCTTTCTTCCCACACACGTCTTCCCCATCTCCATCTTTGGCATGAAGCTATAAATACCATATGCACATCTCCCCCATTTCATCAAGCAACAGAAACCCCCACATCTCCCTCCCTCCCTCTCTCTCATTCGGTGTCTTCCCTTCAGTTCTCACTCTCATATCATCCCATTGGAATTTGCGTCTCTTCAGCAACTCCAGCAGCAGCAACAAAAGAACAAAACACTCCCAATATGGCCTCTCCTTCCACTTCCTCGCTTTGCATCACCACGCTGCTTCTCGTGGTCGTTTCTTGGGCCACGTCTGCTTCCGCCCGCAACTTCTATCAAGACTTCGATATAACCTGGGGAGACGGCCGAGCTCAGATCCTCAACAATGGCGACCTCCTCACTCTCTCCCTCGACAGAGCCTCCGGCTCCGGCTTCCAGTCCAAGAACGAGTACTTGTTCGGCAAGATTGACATGCAGCTCAAGCTCGTCCCCGGCAACTCCGCTGGCACCGTCACCGCATACTATGTAAGTCTCCTTCTTAATCAGTTTGTGCCCCTTTATCTTCAAGCTTCCTTCTTTCTTTCAGGATCAGTTTTAATTTTTGCTATGTTGTGATTCCACAGTTATCTTCAAACGGGTCGACGTGGGACGAGATAGACTTCGAGTTCTTGGGGAACTTGAGCGGCGATCCTTACATTCTTCACACCAACGTGTTCAGCCAAGGCAAGGGAAACAGGGAACAGCAATTCTATCTCTGGTTCGACCCGACCGCCGATTTCCACACCTACTCAGTCCTCTGGAATCCACAAAGCATCATGTAAGAGTCTGAAACGCTCAAGATGCCATCTTACTTTGAATTTACATTGCACTGCACTGCACTTTTCTTTGCGGCATTTACTCAAAAACCTTTGTTTGCCACCATTGCAGATTCTCAGTGGACGGCACTCCCATCAGAGAGTTCAAGAACGCAGAGTCGATCGGCGTTCCTTTCCCCAAGGCCCAGCCCATGAGGATATTCTCGAGCCTCTGGAACGCCGACGACTGGGCGACTAGAGGCGGGCTCGTGAAGACGGACTGGACACAAGCGCCCTTCACTGCTTCCTACAGGAACTTCAACGCCGATAACGCCTGCGTTTGGTCATCTGGGTCATCATCTTGCACTTCAAGCACTTCATCTTCTTCGGATGGTAATGCATGGCTATCAGAAGAGCTGGACTCAACAGGCCAAGACAGGCTCAAGTGGGTGCAAAGCAACTACATGATCTACAACTACTGCACGGATGCCAAAAGATTCCCCCAAGGCTTCCCTCCTGAATGCTCCATGTCCTAGACGACACAAGACATTCATTTTGTAGAAAATTCTCTCCGTTTTTTTGCCTTTTTTTGAGCTAATTCTATTCATTTGTTACTCTCTATCTGTGGCCGAGAAGCAATTGATAGTATTTTATTCTTTGACATGTGTAATATTCTTGTCTATACTCAATAAAACAGAAAATCATCTTGGATTTCATTACGTTACTGTGATTCAGTGAGTGGATACAACACATAACAGAATTGATTGAAAGAAAAAGGATTGTACAAGCTAGCTCCTGCCTCGAGCATGAAACTGATGACAGAATTGATTACGCTGTTGTAGCTCAGAAGATTTGATAAGCGCTACATTGAGCAAGTTTTGTTTTTGAATCCAACTCCAATATCCTCATCGAGGAACCAATTTGGCCAACATTTCTTACTGATCCTTCTGTTTCCCAGAAGTACCAAACTTAGACCACCGATCATCAGATACCATCTGACCAAACAATCTCGCCAACTCTGCAAACTCAGTGATCATCCTTGTCTCCAACCTAGAATTAACCACAATTTATGGCTGATCAACCTCAAGTCAACCAAACTTAAAGAGCATGGTGCCTCGAACTAGAATAAAAATATCGTGCAATATGCAACCTGCAATCCCTCCTCAACTGATCGTACTCTTAGCTGAATTCACGAACTCTTATGTTAAAAAGCTTCAGGGACTTCAAACTTCAAATATAGCAATCATCCATATGTACTTCTGAGCAACAATAGTTTGTCCTCTTCTAACTCTCCTAACTCATGAACACTATCGCAACTTGAAGCCACATTGCATTTTACAGTCCAGAATTCCTCGCTCACTATTGTCAACCTTCCACTATATACCAGTTACAACTCGAATAGCAATGAGAGAACCTTATTCCCACTCTTCAAAATTGTGTCACCTGATTCAACCAAAAGAATGTGCAAGCTTATCGCCATGGAGACAGGCTACAATAGAGGAAATTCAGTACAACTTCTGTTTCCTATTTTTCCATTTAAGCAAATATCATATCTAGTAACTACATGAGGACTTTATTACAATTCAAACCTCTGTTCGACCACATAGCCAACCACTCCTGATCATCTGTTGCTGACAAAATCATGTGGGACAGCTTCACCTAAAATCTGTTCCTGATAGTCTCTAAAGTCCTATGTTTGTCCCCCAATATAAAATGCCTAACCAAGGAAGAATCGGTATAATGCTGCTGCAAATTCAATACACCAGAACCTGAAGATTAACTACTTCCAACTAAACAAAATCCATTTCAATCTTCTTTTCCCTGCTAAAAGATTGCACTGATCACCAATAAAAGAAAACCCATTGTACCTATCCTCTCCTACCATTCCTTGCAAGTCATCAATATGCCAAGTTTCTAGAAAAAGGTGATAAAAATCGAATCTTTTACATCAGACAGAAATGACAAAGATACAGAACGCGAATAAATTAAAAGAAATAAAAAATCGGACAGAGGGAAAGATAGAAAGGACCTGAAACGGAGGATTTCGGGTGCCTCTGCAGGAATTTACTGTGCGGAATTCTCTCCATCATCTCAACTTACAATATTCGTCAACAGAGTTTGATTGGAACGAGGTGAAGCCCAAGGAACAGATGACAAAATTCGATCCATTGCAAATTTCGCCCAAAAGTCAGTGGTGATGTTTTCTTCTTCCCACGTTTACTTTCGGCTTTCTGTTTTTGTTTCACATGAATTTTTTTTAGAAGGTGCTCATCCTACAATATCTCTGCCTAAGATTCTTGAACATGATCGTGAATGTGACAAAGATTTATCTTTTTTCTATATTTTCCTTTAAATGATAAAAATTGAATTGTATTTGATTTTGGACAATCCATTTCCTAGATCTTGACATTCGTAAAATATAATGCGCGGGAAGAATGCATTTACGGGGTGTCAATTGGGCCGGGTTTTCATGATACCCAACCTGACCCAAAAGCCTAGAGGGACTAGACTGACCCAACCCAAGATCTGAATATTATATAACACAATGACATGGGTCATGTCGGACTCGAATATCATAAAATTCCATTGAATGGACAAATCAGAAATTTATTCAAAGCTACTCTAGATATAGGGGTTTAAAAAAAGCTCATGCCAGGCCGACCTGGCCTGGCTCAACCCAGCTTGGCCCCAACCTTATTAATATTAACATCTAAAACTCCCTACCTAAAGAAAACTAAAGCCTAGTCCCAAAACACTCTAAATTTTAGGGCCAGGTACGGGCTTTTTTGAGACCCTTAATACACATACGACAATGCCCCTTAGAGGCAGAGGGCCAAGCAAGGGGAATGACGGGTAAGAGAGATGGAGGTTTGGGCTCTCAAGGGATCTGTGATTTTTGAGGTCCCGACATCACTTATGTGGCATCTATCATTAACTCATTTAAACTATTGTTTGCTTTGACTTATTCCATTTCGAATCTCATGATTTTGCCTTTTGGCATACATGCGTTTTCCTAAAAGGTCATTCATTCTAGTAGTGCCCTAGTCTGAGCACAATTAACTTTAGAGTTCCACGTATCCGGATTAATTCAGTTGAGATATTGTCCGATTTGATTCATCTCATTTGAAGCTCACAGTTTTGTCTTGCCTATTTGGTATATAGGCATGTATTGTTTTTAAAATGTCACCCATCCTAGTAGTGATCTAACCTAAGCACACTCAACTTTGGAGTTCCAAAGCAAGGGTTATCGTTATTATCACACTCCCAACTCGACAAGAATGAGGACAATGACACAGTCATCCTTTCTCCTAACAGACACATCCTCAAACATAACCGACATTAACCTATCATGTAAAAAATATATATCCAATCAAATATCCGATGAAACAGAAAAATGGTATCAGAGTTCTAAAATCCATTAACACTTTATATTTTTTTCCCAAATTAAGAAACTAATCCTCAACCTATACTATTTCATAATTTTTTTAACTATCTATATTTATCCACAATTCGACTACCAAAAATTTCCCGTCAATATCGCTCTCACACTACTTGTCGCTAGCTGAAGAATCGAAAAAGATTTAGGAGAAAATGGGTGAGCAACTATAGCTCAGATGAGTAATGCATATCTCTTCTAAATAAATCGAGCACTCACAATGCATATTTACAAAACCATAACGAAACTCAATAATCTCAAATCCAATTGATAATATATGTACAATTTCAAATAAATTTTATTTACTTTCAACAAATGTACATTCGTATACAATCGAAATGAAAAATGAAAAATGCGGTCACTTGAATATTATGATATTAAATTACTCATTATTTTCAGATATTGTGATTCATGCGCATACAACACAAAAAGCAAGTTATATCTTTTCACAAAATTTTATAATATCAAAAATCATCTAAATCAACAACATTTAATTATTCATCAATGATCTATTCCATTGATCAATCTCATATCAAATCAAAACGAAGACGATTCATTCTATCAACTAATTTCAAATTACATGTTAATGGTTTATTCTATCGACAAAACTCATGTTCAAATATCCAATTATAATCATACATTACACTCCATGACAAAGCAACTAAGATTTCCCTTGGCATGTTCTCCACAACCCTGAAGGATATCCTAAAATCATTATGCATATCCAGAAACCCCTAACCAGGTTCATAATGATATTGACGACCAAATTATCATCCTCTAATACGAGAATCAACATCCAGAATCCATCTCATAAATCAGTTTCACAAACCGAATCAAATCACCATTCGCAACTCAATTTATCAAATAAATGCTTTTCATAAAGTATTTCACAAATCAATCATATAATCATTCTCAACTCCACTCATCAGACATAATATAAATATTTCACAAAACATTTCTCATATCATTTTGGAATTCAATTCATAAATCAAGTTCACAAATCAGGATATATATTTCCCAAATAATTTTCAAATACCAAAATGTAGTAAATATGCGATCTAAATTTTATGCAACAAATATGCTTTAATAACTCATACGATACTCAATCAATATTACTTTCAAGACATGATATGAGTTCACAAACTCATAAAACGGATAACATCACTTGAGAATGCCCAAAACATAACTATATGCACCTATAATATCGTAATCATAACAATTAAACGAGAGTTGATGTGAAAACCAAGTAAAATAATACAACAACTACAAATCGGCTAAACTATGCTTAAAACACTAAGAAAAACAACTCCTACACGTCAACATATCACACACCCAAGCGATTATTCAAGCTATTCGCAACACAAAACTCACACATAAAATGATAAAATTTCACTCCAACAAATCCGTTACTCCAAAATACCTCCCGTCAAACCCCATGACTCCACAATATCACAATCCACCATTTCCATGAATTCTCAAAGCTCAATAACTCAAAAAGCCAGTTTTGTGGCTCAATTTTACAAAACTTCTAATTTGTGCCCTAATCTTAAAAACCATTCAAATTAGACAAACGAAAAGTGCGACCACATACTGAGCATTGCGAATTGAAGTAAATAAGACTTAGCAATATCCCCATGGCATGCACACACGAGTTTTTCTCTTCCCCCACCCCCGGCTTCGGGGCAGTGCCTCTCGGTCCCAGTCCATTCTTTTTTATCTTCTTTTTAGGCCGCTCAACTTTTTTTTTTACTTTTTGACCATTTGACTTTGACTTGGTCAAACTACAAGTATTATAATTACATCATAATCATAAGGCACATCTATGAATTAATTTAGGGACATCATAATATAACATCAAAGTCAGACTCTCTCCAGTAAATGTGTGGTTTGAGGCAGGCCTATAGGCCTATAAAGACGGTCTGACGAGGATGAGAAATAGTCACCCGAGCCAAAGAGCTCGAACAAAAAGCGGCTTTTGCCAAGTTTCTAGGATGGCGAAAGAGGTGGGAACAAACTAAATTGCACCCCAAAGAGAGGGAGAGTGTGCATGAAATATATTTGTAAAAATTAGAATTAACTCACAGAAATATCTTTTGACGTAATAGTAAATTTTACTTTGAAACTCCATAGTTAAGCGTGCTAAGTTTGAAATACTACCAAGATACATGACCTTCTGGGAAAGTGTCTTCCTAATGGCAAAGAACAAAACCATGAGACTTGAAATTAGACGAGCTAAGAGGACAATAACTTAAGTGAGTTAATCAATGAATGTCAATACTGTTATGTCAAAAAGCATCCGGTACCATATCAGGTATAGAATTCCATTTATTTATGCTCCTTTCGTCATCTTAGAAATATCCCAGAAATTGCTTTTTGTCCGAATCCTCGCAACCACTCTCCACTCCTATCATATCAGATCATTACAACCTGGACTATGGGAACCTACATTAGCTGGCGGAAAAACAACGAGAGCTCATGGTAAAGCATGTAGCTGGCGGTCAAGAGATGACGGAGCTCGACTCTCTGCCGGTGTGTGGGGTGGGGGGGATTTTGGGGAAGCTTCGCCTCGTCTGAGAACGCGTCCCCTCAAACTTTTTTTGTACGACGTGGGTCATTATGTCGCTATTCGCCTGTTTTCTTCTTTCTAGAATCATATTTTAATATCAGAAGCCAACTGTCCACAGCTGAGTCGACGCTGAGGTTTGACTCCCACCCATCCTTCTTTGCCTCTCTTCTCATACACGTTTTCCCCATCTCCATCTTTGGCATGAAGCTATAAATACCATCTGCACGCCTCTCCCATTTCATCAAGCAGCATAAACCCCCACATCTCTCTCTCTCTCTCTCTCTCTCTCTCTCTCTCATATTCAGGGTCTTCCCTTCAGTCCTCGCTCTCATATCATCCCATTAAAATTTGCGTCTCTTCAGCAACTCCAGCAGCAGCAACAAAAGAACAGAACACGCCCAACATGGCCTCCCGTTCCACTTCTTCGCTTTGTGCTACCGGGCTTCTTCTTGTGGTTGTTTCTTGGGCAGCATCTGCTTCGGCCCGTAACTTCTATCAAGACTTCGATATAACCTGGGGAGATGGCCGAGCTCAGATCCTCAACAATGGTGACCTCCTCACTCTCTCCCTCGACAAGGCCTCCGGCTCTGGCTTCCAGTCCAAGAACGAGTACTTGTTCGGCAAGATTGACATGCAGCTCAAGCTCGTACCCGGCAACTCTGCAGGCACCGTTACCGCATACTATGTAAGTCTCCTCAGTAATTAGTTTGTGCCCCTTGGTCCTCAAGCATCGTTCTTTTTTCTTGATTCGATATTAACTTTTGCCATGTTGTGATTCTACAGTTATCTTCAAACGGGTCGACTTGGGACGAGATAGACTACGAGTTCTTGGGAAACTTGAGCGGCGATCCTTACATTCTTCACACCAACGTGTTCAGCCAAGGCAAGGGCAACCGAGAGCAGCAATTCTATCTCTGGTTCGACCCAACTGCTGATTTCCACACCTACTCCATCCTCTGGAATCCACAACGCATCATGTAAGAGTCTGAAACGCTCAAGATGCCATCTTACTTTGAATTTACATTGCACTGCACTGCGCTTTTCTTTGCGGCATTTACTCAAAAACCTCTGTTTGCTACAATTGCAGATTCTCAGTGGACGGCACTCCCATCAGAGAGTTCAAGAACGCAGAGTCGATCGGCGTTCCTTTCCCCAAGGCCCAGCCCATGAGGATATTCTCGAGCCTCTGGAACGCCGACGACTGGGCGACCAGGGGCGGACTCGTGAAGACAGACTGGACACAAGCGCCCTTCACTGCTTCCTACAGGAACTTCAATGCCGATAACGCCTGCGTTTGGTCATCTGGGTCGTCATCTTGCACTTCAAGCACTTCATCTTCTTCGGATGGTAATGCATGGCTATCAGAAGAGCTGGACTCAACAAGCCAAGACAGGCTCAAGTGGGTGCAAAGCAACTACATGATCTACAACTACTGCACCGATGCCAAAAGATTCCCCCAAGGCTTCCCTCCTGAATGCTCCATGTCCTAGACGACACAAGACATTCATTTTGTAGAAAATTCTCTCTTCGTTTTTTTTTCCTGCTTTTTGTGCCAATTCTATTCATTTGTCACTCTCTATATGTGGCCGAGAAGCAATTGATATTATTTTATTCTTTGACGTTTGTAACATTCTTGTCTTTACCCAATAAAACAGAAAATCATCTTGGATTTCATTGCATTACTGTGATTCTCAATGCACATGTTTTTACATGACCCTGAAGTGTAGGTTCAAAGTCCCGTAATCGATACAATAAATATTTTGGGCAATGCTATTTTCACGGTCTGTAAGATTTCTTCCATGGACAATTAAGTGACAAACTGTCCCTGATTGAATATGAACATATTTAAGATGAAAATGCACTAATATTTCTCACTGCAGCCAATATGTGCAATAACTTGAGGGATGTAACTTTTTCTCGCTCCTTGGATTTTGCGCCACACGCAACACCACCATTGGTACAATAGGCATTCTACCAGATGCATTAGATTCATCCATGTTCTTTCGTAAACAATTTGAACCACAGTAATGGTTTATGTATAAGAACTGTACAAGGAGTTGGGCATGCCGTTACTACATCCTCGAATTTAAATGACTTGCCCCAAGAGATGGTTGCCGAACACCTTTCGAAAGGTGCAACGCCATTCTTTACAGCAGAAACTGCTGCAAAAAAATTATATTGAACAGATTTTCACTATTCTGCACATGGTGAGTTGAAAGATGATCGACCAAACAACAATGGTGTTAAATCAGAAAGAAAAAGTGGCTGAACTTCAGCACAACGTCTCTCTCTCTCTCTCCAAACCATGCAAATATCCAGGCGCTTGGACAGACAACCAAAGCTTTAGGCCACTCATGCAATGAAAATCTTAGACAGGAGAATCAAAGCGTTATCTTCACGACATCTTTTCTCTTTCAAGATTCATCCAACCTCTTTATTTACCAAAAAAAGATTTATCAGAACATAGTTCTGGTTTATTTGCATATAGATACAAAGGAAATTTACAATCAGTTGCCTAATCCAATCAACGCATCGGTCGGCATTTAAACATAGAACAAGAAGGAAAAACCACTTCATTCTCCCTCCTCGATCCCAGCTTCTCTGAGTACTCATTAGAAGCATCCACCTAACTGCAGAGCACAAGAATCATAGCAACAAGTCCTTAACGCAATATAAAGTGAAAAAAGTTGCAACCATGTTCTGCGCTGATATGAACTGATGACATTATTAAACTTTACATGGTAACAAAGAAGTGTATCAGAAACAGATTCATGCTCGCACTATGTTTCCAATCTTTAAATTGATAGATCGGTAGCTCGTACTGCAACAATCAGACTACATTAACTACACAGATCCTTTAAACCCTCGCATGCTACTGTTACCTTTGCTCAGTGAGATCCATTTAGATACAAGGAAGAAGAATTTAATGAGAAAAGGTCCAAGTTGGACAACAAGTAAACTCATTGATTCCATAATGCATATTCGCTCATTGTCAAGGAATAGAGTAAAATTTCAGTTGGCTATGAAACCCCACTGTAAGAGATACAGAAGTACCAAAGCTTTCTGAGCACAATAAGAACACTCAGGCTTAAATGAGATGATTCCTGTTCATTTTTGCTCACCAGAACAGCTTCAATTTCCTTATCTGAGACAGGAGTACGTTTTGGCTGGAGTGAAGCTTGCCCTCCCACTGCCATGTTGCTTGGAGGTGCTGGTACATCCGACCTCGAAGCAGATATCTTTGGAACGTTTTCAGTGCTCGAAGCAGCTTGGGTCTGGGATGCAGATCCTATGTGATGGAATAAAGTAGTTGACTAATTAAAAAGGCCCTTCATATCATTCTTCAGAAATAACGTTCATATAAGTACATGAAACTTAGAATGTTCATGACAGAGTTAATCTTCGGTGAGTGGATACAATCCAGACCAAAATTAATTGTAAGAAATGGTTTTCCCAGACTAGCTCCTGCCTTGAACATGAAACTGATGAGAGAATTGATTAGGCTGTTGTAGCTCAAAAAAGTTTGTAAGCGCTATGTTTAACAAGTTCTGGTTTGTACATAAAATTTGACTCTGATATCCTCATGAAGAGATCAATTTGGCCAACATTCCTCACCAGTCCTTGCATTCCACAGAAGTACCAAACATAGAATAGTATCCCACAACCAATCTATCACGTTACCATCATGACCATTGGCCACAACATCATTACATTGCTATCATGACCAGACAAACTCTCCAACTTCTGCAAACTCAATCAACATCCTTGTCTACAACATAGTATTAACCACATTATATAGCGGATCAACCTCAAGTCAACCAAACTTTGGAGCATGATGCCTCAAACTAGGATCCAAAAATCATTCAGTGTACAACCTGAAATCCTTCCCACAACTGAGGGTACTCTCAGCTGAATTCACAGACTCTAATGTTAAATCGCTTCAGGGACTTAGTATTTTAAGGGATAAGTGCTTTGGAAGTCCTAAAACTTGTCAACAAAGTGCAATTTAATCCTAAAACTTTCAAAAAGTGCAAATAAAATCCTAAAACTTGTCACGAAAGTGTGATCAAATCCTAAAACTTTCAAAAGTGCAATCAAGTCCTAAAACTTGTCAAATTGATCAAATCATCCTCTCATTGATGGCACTTTTTGAAAGTTTTAGCCTTGATTGCACCTTTGTGACAAATTTTAGGACTCAATTGCACTTTCGTGACAATTTTTAGGACTTTTAATGCACTTATCCCATATGTTAATGAAGCAAACATTCATATGTACTTTTGAACAACAATAGTTTGTCCAACTGAAGGAAGAGGCATACTTATTGCCCGTGGAAAAGAGCTAGCATAGAGGAAAATTAGTAACAACTTCTGCTTTCTAATTTCCCATTCAAGCCACTTTCACCTCTAGTAAATCATGAGGACTTTGCTACAATTCAAACCTCTGCTCAAAGACATAATCAACCACAACCGATCATCTGTCGCCAACAAAATCACGTAAGACAGCTTCACCTAGAATCTGGTCTTGATAATCACGCAAATTCCAAACGCTATTCCAAATTCACAATCCATAACCAAGGAAGCATCAGCATAATGCTGTTGCAAATTCAAGAGATCAGGTATACATATGTATATCTTCCAACTATAGACGAAATCCATTTCCATCTTCTGTTCCCAGCTGAAAGAACACACTAATCACCAAAAAAAGAAAAACCCATCGTGCTTATCCTCTCATCCCACTTGCAAATCATCAACATGCCAAGTTTCAACCAGAAAAAGGCGATAAAGATCGAATCTCTTAAAGCAGAAACCAAACATAAGCCGAACAGAGAGACGCAAAACCAATAAATGGAAACAAAAATTCGAACAGACGGGCTGAAAGAGATAAAAAGGGGACCTGGAACGGAGGATTTCGGGTGCCTCTGCGGGAATTTGATGCGCGGAATTCTCTTCATCTTCTCAACTTGCAATTTTCGTCAACAAAATTTTATTGAACAGACAGAGCAACCGCGAAGCCGAGAAAGGGGAAAGGAACAAAGAACAGAACAAGATCGATCAGATTGAGAGCCCATTGGCCCAAAAATAATTTGTCTAGGCCTGGCCCATGTTGATCCAAGGTCCACAATGACCTTCACCAAGCCCAATGAAAATGTTATTTTGCTCCTCTCGAAAAAGAAAATGATTTTCAGATGATAAAGATCACGACTGATTTGGATAAAAATTCTAAATATAAATTGTTATACACTTTCTAAAGGTTTGAGGTGCTCTTTGATGATCCTAGAGGCTAGATCACCAATAACCTTCACCAAGTTCAAGTTTTCACATTTTTTTTCTCTAAATTGTGATTGATTTACAATTATCCCTATTGTACCAATGTCACATCTTAGGGAAATATTTGCGGAGGAAAGATATTGAAAATCACAAAGCTAACGGAGAACATAGAATTGATATGCTAAAATGATGAGGTATAGTTATAATCCATGTGTCATGATGTATATATCATCCTTTATATTGAAATTTTATTCGTAAATCATTAAAAAAAATTTCTTCTGAGATTTTTTCATTAAGGCACTCACGATGATACAAATAGATCGGCAATGCCTTTTCTTCTTAAACTCTTGGCTTTTATCAAATTTCTTGTTAAGGTTTAAGATTTTGATTTTTCTGTCTGATTCTCTTATGTTTTTGAACTTTTCGAATTTTATCAAATCTAAGTTCTCTCAAATTTTCTTTCTAACATTTAAAATGAAGATAGCTTCTTGATGAATCCCGTTAGATTTCAAAAGTTATGAGAAAGTTTCTGCCAATCATCCTCCATACAGGCTTAGTACTCTCATTTGACCGTGCAGTGATTATTTTATTGAATCATAAGAGAGGGAGCATCATCGCCATGAATGCTTCTTCCTTTAAAAAAATAAGAAAAGAAAAACCTGCCACCCTCCTTACTTGTACTGAGGTAAAGCTAGAGAGGCACCAGCAAAGCATTTCAAATAATTTTCATGGGAACTGTCACCATCACTGTCTCTCCACTACTCTAGATACATCCTAGAAATAAATAAACAAACAATTGCTACACATCCTGTGGTGGCCTTCGAGTCGATTTGGTGAGACCTCACCCTAATGTTTTCGTCTCGTCTGTTGCCGCTTATGGCCGCCAGCTGCTGCCGATAATCACCTGCCCGTTTGGTACCTGGTCTTGACCACGACGCTGGATAAATATCATCATTGTTGGCTTGAAATTATTAAAGCAGCGACAACGCGTTGCGCAATGGCCCGGAAGGAGGAGAGACTGTTCATCAGAAGCGCTGTCTTGGATGAAAAGTTGGGCTTTGACAGCTAAGTGTACGTGATGTAATAATAAAAATTGCACCTTTTGCATGCAACAACTGTGTACAGCTGAGCTAACCTCGACCTTCCTATGACCTTCCTTCGGCTTCCGCACAGGGAATCGATGAAACCTTCATTTGCTTCACCATCCCTCCCTCCCCAGCATAAATAGCCATCGTCCCATTCATTTGGATTCATCCTTTCTTTTTCACTCATCTCCTTGGGTCTCTCATATCAGTGGTTGTTCTTGAGCACTAGCCTGTTGTCATGGCTTCTGCCGCGTCTGCAATGATTCTCTTCGCTTCCATTCTGCTCAAATGTTTGATGGTTGCATCTGCTGGCAACTTGCAACAAGAGTTCGACATAACCTGGGGGGATGGCCGAGCTCAGATAGTCAACAATGGAGATCTCCTCACTCTCTCTCTCGACAAGGCTTCGGGCTCCGGCTTCCAGTCCAAGAACGAGTATCTTTTCGGCAAAATCGACATGCAACTCAAGCTGGTCCCCGGAAACTCTGCCGGCACCGTCACTGCATACTATGTAAGTATCCGCTGCCACCCCCCACGATAAAGAAAGGCTCAAGCTTTGCCTCTATATGTTAATAGCCGTTTGTGATCTTTTTGCTGATACATGTGTCTACGCATTGCAGCTATCCTCAAAAGGGTCGACGTGGGACGAGATAGACTTCGAGTTCTTGGGGAACCTGAGTGGCGATCCATACATTCTTCACACCAACGTGTTCAGCCAAGGCAAGGGAAACAGGGAACAACAATTCTATCTCTGGTTCGACCCGACTGCCGATTTCCACACCTACTCCATCCTCTGGAACCCGCAACGCATCATGTAAGAATCGGGACAATTTCAAAACGCAATCTCGCTGACATTGTACACATTCTCGGCGGTACTTATTCACACGCTTTCTGTGGTGCGCGCTTTACAGATTCTCAGTAGACGGCACTCCAATCCGAGAATTCAAGAACGCGGAGTCGAGCGGCGTTCCGTTCCCCAAGAGCCAACCGATGAGGATTTACTCGAGCCTGTGGAACGCGGACGACTGGGCGACCAGGGGCGGGCTGGTGAAGACGGACTGGTCGCAAGCTCCGTTCACGGCTTCGTACAGGAACTTCAACGCCGACGCGTGCGTTTGGTCCTCGGGGTCGTCGTCTTGCGGGTCGAGCGCCACCACGAGCGACGGCAATTCTTGGCTCACGCAAGAGCTGGACACGACCAGCCAGGAGAGGCTGAAATGGGTGCAGCAGAACTACATGATCTACAATTACTGCTCCGACTCCAAGAGGTTCCCTCAAGGCCTCCCTCCAGAATGCGACCTCTCTTAAAATAGAGAGAGAGAGAGAGGGGAAAGGGAATGCTAGGATTTGAACATAGGACAATTCTTTCATTGAATTTTCATATTCTTGAATATGTTTGACCATACCATATTCTTTTATGTAATATTCTTATCTTAGTCGATTAGTTTGCCTCCTTTGGCAATCCAGAACAATGAAGAGAGAAATTTAGCCTTGTAAAAAAGAGTATTGGCTTATCATACAAGGAAGTCCATTTTTATTGATTCATTTTTTCCTTTGAGCATAGCACATTTCTTGCCACTTAATTGGTATGTGCTTCATACCAAAAGAAAAAAAAAAGAAATGGTATGTGCTTGTACGGTTGGGCCATGAAACTTTTTCTTTTTATAAAATCAAGCTCTACTTGTTTTGTGCAACCGCATTATACCAATTGTTAACTACATCCTACCAACTTAAATTAATGATGTGAAATTGATGATGCGGTGAAAATCGATAAATCACTGTGATGAATTTTTATTCTAAATAAAGTCAAAAAGGAGAGAGAGTGGGGTTGGATGACAAATTGCCGTGATTCGACAAAGATTCAATGACCGTCTCCGGGCAAAGAAAATCATGTGTCCATGTTAGCATAAATTTCATTCATCGCTGATGCATCAAATAGGAAAGCACTTTTCCCTCTCTGGCCATGGGCATTCGCCTTCACGAATTTATTTCACATAGGATTCGACCCAACATGAGTATCTAACTAGGATGTGATCGGGAGTTCTTCGATTAGAGTTATCCAACCCTAGGGACCCTGACCGCAATCCCTGCACCGTTGACCCAAATGCAAACCCTGCGGCAGCCGATGTCCATGAGACGATTGATGCCATTCAGACTTGCCTAAGGCCTATACCTGAAAGTGAACCATTGATGCCGGAGTCAGGACGGACATCGGGCCGAAACGTCAAGAGACAAGGGAAAAGAAAAAACATAGCACGAGGGAGGACTGGCTATTACCGCCTTGCATGTTCGGAAATTAAATCGACCCGGTCTCCCCCCCACTTCGTGTGGTGTCAGGCAATTGCTTCTGTTGTTGGGCTGCGACTCCGAGCTCGGTCTCTAATCTAGTTGAAACAAATTCATATGAAAATCTCGCCGCGCCGACTCTAAATTCAGTAGTCCTTTGTTCACCCTTCTCCCTTCTTCAAAGCCTTAATTTTCGGGTTGCTAGCGACAGTGTTCTTGCACATTTTTCGGGGCAACGAAGACAAACAAATGGACGATTTTAGACTGTTTCCTCTTTAGGCTCGCATCTGCCATGAAGTCACATGCACCAGCCCACGCATAAAAATTTCCAGCAGCCACGCAACCGTCAAACACTTCGAATGTGATGAGCGTCACACACCTTGATTAGATGTATGACCAAGGCAAAGAAAATGCGAAGAGTACTTTAGTCAGATTCAAGAATCAAAACATGCACAGACTAACATGCGATGATAGTATCAGTACGCTTGCACCTCTTGGCCGAGAAGGGCAAAGCACCGTAGATCTCCGATTTCTTACCTTCCATTTTAAGGTTCATCAGCAGAAGAATGACTGAAGAACATAATTAAGAGAAAACAGAAACTTTCCAGTAATCACTTTGGTAGCACCAAAACTCACTAACTTGACAAGCAGCAGCAAAAATGAGACGACAGAACATAGTGAAAATAGGAAGTAAAAGCAGAATACCTATTCATCGGTCACATCTTCACACGATTACATACCTAACAAATTAAACATGGGATGGTCAAATGCCTAGAAACCGAAAACATTGTCAATCTGGCCCAACAATTAGAAGTACATTTAAGAAATCCCTCACGAAAACACATACTTCATAAATGGATAAGCCTTCGAGGACTATAAATAGAAGAAACTGACTGTACAGGCAACTGTACAAGAGACGTCCACATAAAAGAAGCAGAATCAGCAGAGATCCCTCACAAACCCGGGCCACGAGAGGCCCCAAAGACAATTATGTCGGCGTCAGCAAAGAGCTGCCATGAATCCTAGAACAAGAAACGCCCCATATTCAGAGCATAAACCATCTCTGGGACCCTTTTTTCCAGTTTTAGTCATCCAGCTCAACAATTTGTGCCCGCCTCTCAGCAGCCTTCTTCCTTATGAAAAAGCCCCATCTCATTGCTGCCTTAATTTTCAGCCAACCAACAACCGCTTTGCCTGAACGGGACCGGTCCTCATCAAATGGCTGTGGTGACGGCATGTAGTTAGAGAACCCATAAGTATCTTCAGGAACACTAATGTTGGCATGACCTCCCATGCTAAAGAGTCGGAGTAAATGCTGCATGTCCTCATTCTCCAGCATCTCATGACTTCGCATGCGAATCTCTTCTTCCGTCAAAAACTCAATGTCTCCCTTGTCCCGATTGTTTGACCAATCATCAAATGGAGTCAAGGCAGGCATCTGAATAGATGAACCAGTTGCCTGAAAACCAGCAGATAGAGGTGGACCAAGGGCCAAGCCAACACTGTTGTTATTTCTTGAACTTTGTGCTTGGTTGCTAGCCAACTGGTCTTGTGGCACGTATGAAGTACTAGTAAACTGAGACCGAGTATTAGCATTTGCAAGCTGGGATGGGGTTGAGTATCTCACCGCCATGTCACCATTATATCCTGAGAGGGACAGAATACAACAACCACAAGGTAAATATTAGATTCATATAGTTCCAAGCCGCCTGGCAAAGTAGAAATCCAATTCCATGCAAGATCGTCGCATATAGCTATGTTCGACTGTGAGTGATTTTTGAGTGCGTGTTGCAATGAAGATGAGTGGGGTGGAATGGGGTCAGGCTGAGAGCATAAGGAGGGAGATCAAAACAATAACTGAAAGATGCCATAAGAACGACAAATAAAAAGCTCCCTCAATTTCCTTTTGGTCAATGCAAACATTAAGACAATCACAGAGACATTTCAGTAACTTGTGCTGGATGTCGGCCGCATTAAAGAGGCAACCACCAACCTCAACAGACAATGTAAAGTGCCTCATCAAAAGACAATGCATAAGTTCCTAAAAAGCGGAGATCCATATAATTGGAAGGGAAGGGGAAAAACACTTGTATTCTAGATTCTGGTATATGCATAAAGAAGAGTAGGCATGGGATACAGAATCATCTATTAAATGCATTTCTAGATGAAATGCACCATCTGGGGAAGCACCAAATAAATGATAGTTATGTGATCCATTATTAGCATCATAAGAATGAAAGATCCGTATTGCAGAAACATGCATGCTATGCTTGTGGAGCTTCAAGAGGACAAGAAAACATCTTAGGTACAAGACCTATGATCTTAGTGTATCAAGTTTACATTCAAATCAGAAAGTTATTACTGCTACCAATCTAAAAATGACATTCTTATCGTTATACTACTGGACCCTCACTTATCTTGAAATGTCATATTCACTGAAGACATAAGACAAAAATAAAAACGATTCACTTTAAGACAAAAGAACCAAGAACAATGTGGTCCTAATCACCTCAAATTCAAAATCTCCTAACTACCTTTTCAATAACACAATCATGAAAGCTGTAAAGATCAGTAGAGGCTATTTGCATGGAATTTCTAAAGGAATGATTAAGCAGGAATAGTAGATGACAGCCTCATAACTTTTGCTGTGTACTTTACATCTTTCTCTTAATAAAATTATGCATTGAGAATGACCCAAACTTAAGACATATTTCACTTATCGTTTAATAAGATAATGATTAAACTTCTCAGAGGGCCTTTACATTCAATAGTTTCAGAATGCTGCATATTACACCATCTCGTTAAAGTATAGTACTCCATTTGTTCTTGGAAACTTCCAATCCAACAAAGGAAACAGAACATGGAAACTGAAACAAACAGAGGTCAGTTCTACTTTTTCCTGTTGGGCATCAGACCAACCAAATCAATAACTGGTGGCAATATCAAAATTCCACTTAAAAGTATATTGACACTCGGAGCTTTCATTATTTCATTGACCACTTGAATACCCAAGATTTGAAATCAAACTCTATGCTGGAGAAATTTTAGATGAGGATTAGTATGTGCTTCAAATCACGCTCAATCATTTTCTACAGAGAAAAAATGAGAAACAAAGCAAGCTAAAATTATTCTCATCACATAGAAAGGCCTCAAGGGACAGATATCTAAAGCCCCAACTAATATGCAGCAAGCATTACCTCCAACAGGTAAACCTGAATCTGCTGAAGGCTGTTCAGATGTAAATGAAACAGGCATTCGTGGTATCTGCAGCTGATGATCTAAAGCATTAGAGTATTCTACCGCCGCCATCTGTGGTTCATTTCTAGAAGACCTCCTTACTTGCTTGAAACCTAATAAAGACTTGCCATCGTACTCTATAACTTGATCCCAATTGTCATAAGCCTTCTTCACCAAAGTATCTACATAGACCTGCAACAGATTGGCGCAGTTTCACCAATTCCATGAGCCAACACCGTTCTTTTATGATAATTATTGTATAAAAGAAAACAAGATACTAGCAAAAGAGAGTGTTAAAGAAATATGAAAAAGAAAGAGAAGGAATAAAGAGAGAACTCATCAACAAAGAGAACAGTTCTAACTCAACAAGAATAACAGTCTGGTCAAATAAGCTGTAGAGGGAATATGATCTTCCAGATTGAAGAAAGACTGCTATCTAATTTCAGTTTTTAAACTAAAAAGTGGCTAAAGGAGAACGGTAAGGCGAAAGCCTCCCAGCTGATGTAGAGTAAGCCCAGCAGATGAGGAGTAAGCATCACATACCAGATTCACAATATTGTCAATGGCATTTGGAAAGAAAAAAATATGCTTCTTCACCAATTCGTTGTTTATGTTTATGTCAAAAAGGATGCATAAGAAGATATATATCTATCTACCAAGTTAAAGGATGGATCATACAAAACTCAACAGGCTTGTACCTTGCAGTAGAAGGTTTATGGATAAAAAAGAGTCTAGACAGACAATTAAATTTACAAATACACAAACCTTCTGACTGTCAGAAAGAGAATCAGCAGTCTGATACTGGTCCCCTGTGATGAAGCCATTCAGCTCATAGATGTTGTTAAAAACCACTCCAACATTTCTGTTATCTTCGGCATAGTAAACATAGAGCTTTCCGCTAAGGACACAAGTCTTAGCATGGTCCAAAAGAGCCTCCCACATCTTATTTGACATACCACTGCCCAGGATCTACATGAAACCAGAAGAATGTTTCAGTAACAAATTAAAGTGTAATTCTTATCAAATTATGAACTTACATTCCGCAATCTCTGAGGGTCCCTAACAACAAGGCGGAGGAAGTCTTCAACTGAAAATATACGATTGTTATTTAGCCTCTTGTGAAAGGAACCATCCTTGCCAATCTTTTCCAGTCTCCATACTTCGTCACTTAAAGCAGGTGGATAATGCTTTTTGTACACTGTAGGGATCCAAAGCAACATACATAATCATAGACTGTATGAACCAAAAAAATTTGAAAGGTCAACAATAGAGTTATTACATTCTCCTCTGTGATCCTTAACAGTAAAAGCTTCTGTTTTAGCCTCACGAATGCGGATGCCTTCACCAAATCCAGGGGCAACCTTCAAGCCTAGCCTGAATTTTCTACTCCTAATCCAGCTGGAGTTATCTGTAAATGTCAATTCCCCAAGGGTTCCTACACCTTCCTTGAGTGTAATTTGCAATTCCCCTGTCAAAAGTGGCCGCTTCCCTTCACGCTCTTTAACAACATGGCTTTCAAATTCTTCTTGGGTCCATCCCTCATCATCTTCATTGTTAAAATCACCTTCAAGCACAACAACATCCAGTTTCACCAAGGATTCTGGCCCAGTGGTGACAACATGGCCAGTATTTGTATCAACTATAACTACATGAATTGCAGCACCCTGCTCCCCCTCAACCTTCCCTCCTGTGAAGAGTGGAAGAGACAACCGTGATTTGAACTGCAGCTGCAAGTTTCTTCCATCTGGACCTTCAATTCGCCTGGGCGATGCTCTGATATCAAATTATTTCAAATTAATGTTGTGACCTCTGGACTAAAACAATTTGTTGTTTGTTCATGTGAACGCACGCACATGGGTTGGGGGGGAGGGGTGTGAGAGAGAGAGGGGAGAGAGGGAGGGAGCAGAAGAAGAACAAGAACAAGAACAAGAAGAAACAAATAGAACAAAGCAAAGAAAATTTCCCAGAAAGGAGATAATTAAACCAATTTAATGACAAAAGGCCACACCTTCCATTTAGTCTAGGAGGCCCCATCTTAGCCAGTGCTCGTTCAACTTCCTCACTGACCTGCTCAGAATCAATTACATGAGAAGTAAGGAGATGCCAGGACATAATATAGTGATACTTGATCTATCACATCAAGGAGAAGCGCAGTAACCTTCTTCTACATCATGTTATGTTTCAAACAAAAGAAATTGACAGTATTAAAGCCAAAAAAACTCAGGCTGTTAGAAACCATATAGAAACAAGTGACTATGGGCCATAAAAATGCTGTAAATCCAACTAATGATCTTCTCCATGTAAATGGAATGTCAACTTACAGTAAGTATTGCCTTGAAATAGAAAAACTATCTCCAGTTAAGAAGAAGAAACAACTGTATTCCTTTTATCAAAATGCAACAAAGGCACTTTAATTACTAGATACAAGATCAAAATTTTAAACCACGTGATCAACTGTATGATATAAAAACCAAAAACACACCAAAACATTTAAATTCAAAAACCAAAAAGAGCGCTGTATCTTACAACTCTACGAAGGATAGGTTCCAATGATGAACACAGCTTCTGTAAACTGTCAACCTTGAGAGCTTCTACAATTACACTGCACAATTTGAAGTCGAATAAAAAAATTGCATTTACAAGATATAAATAAGTATTCAACCAACATAATCACCATCCAGTATATTTTGCAGAGAACTTTGATTAAGGTACCAAAATGCAAAATTTGCAGCCGTAGAGCAATTCTAGAGTTATTGTATGTAGGAATGACATTCTGGAGATTAAAGCAATGTGAGTAATGCAGCTCAAGTTGAGAGAACAAAAGGGTGCATATAAATATCAAGAGATGCTTGAGACAAAACACACTGGTGATTTGAGAACAAGTAATATAGGGAAGACCTGCCCTGGAAAGAAGCAATGCAGATGAAAATCCCCAGAGAAAGAACAAAGTAAATAAATGATGAAGGAAACCATGAGACCAGAGCTGACACAGGAGAGAAGCTGTAATTTATTATCTTAAAGCAGATGGAAACTCCCCAAAAGTCAAATAGTTAAAAGACCAACCTGAAGGGAGTAAGGACAAAAGAAACAAAAAAAACCTTCACAAGAACAATCTCAAACGAGCTAAAACTGAGGACACAAGTTTCTGAAACATGACATCACCTCCCTGCTCAAAGCTATTTATTATGCCACTGTCATATCCTTCCTTCAGAGTTTGCAATAGAATTTCCGATAGCTTCAAAATATATGGCCTTTTCAAGGTGAAGTACAGCTAAACATTTTTTTCGGCAAAGGCCCCCATAAGTAAAATGAAATTCGTGAATTTCGGAGGATTCACTGGCTGGAATAACATAAAATCAGCTTCATTCAAGGAGGAGGAAGAGGAGGAGGGGGACAAGGACATATTAGGATAGGTCAACATGCCATTTAATGTGGGGAAAACCTTTAATGCTTCTGCCTGCTGCAGTAGAAGTTAGCGAAAAATGCCATTTCAAGAAGCAAAGAGCCCATGGTTCATTTCGACTTGATAAAAAACAAAAATTTCTAAGTTGCCTCACAACCATCGCCTTGACTAAATTCAATGTGAACACACGGGACCTTCTCAAAGTACAATCTTGCACAAGAAGGCGGGCATGCTGAATGAAAGACAAACCACACTTCACAGAAGAGGTACCGACGAAGGAAGGGGAGGAAGGAAGGTGGGGGTGGTACCGCCTTACCTTGCAAGAGCGGGCCGCTTTCTCTCCTGCTGCTCATCTTCCCCCTCCAAGCTCCTTTTCCCTCTGTTATTCATCGAATTGTTTCTCTCCATATACCTAGTCTGTCTCTGCATTACCAGCAGATCTACACAACACAAGAATCGACACTCCCATCAGCTTCCTCCATTCAAATCCCCACACACACACATCCCCAGAAGTGGATCTAAAAAACAATCCCGCTCACACTTCACACGCGTCAAACTCCCGAAAAGGGGCAAACCACAAAGCCCACCCACAATCCCACCAGTCGAACGCGCAACAGCAGAAGAAGCAATCAGAAACCCCCAAATCGCACGCACTGTCGCGAGACTCCAGATCTCAACTCACCTCACTCGCCTAACTCAGCTCGGATTAGAGCTCAAAATACTCCGAATCGAAGCGAGGAGCTCGCCAATCAGTCCACCCGATGTTTGGGGGGGGCAGGACGAATCGCCGAGCTTCGCTCCGTTCATCGAAGTAGCTCAATCCCGACAAAAAAAAAAACACGCACAAAAGGGGACGGACAGAACATCGAACACCAACACCGGACTGCACAGTACAGAAAGAGAGAGAGAGAGAGAGAGAGAGAGAGGGGGGTGAAGACAGATAACCTGAGAGAGCGCGCGCGCGCTAACGGAGGCGAGGCGGTTGGTGGAGCAGGAGCGAAAGAGAGAGAAAATCCGAACACCTTCCCGAGAAAATCGAAGGGGACTGCACAGTACTAGGAATCCGATTGGAGCGAGAGAGAATGCGAGCGAGCGAGAGAGAGAGAGAAAGATGGGATTTCTCAGGGCGCGTGGGGGGGACCGTCTGCGGTAGGCGAGTCTACGCTCGGTCTCTTATGTGGTCTGTGGCTATAAATATCCAAAGTCCACTCTGACGACTTGTAGCTGGGTCACTAGCAGTAATCTGCTGCTACACGGGTCTACCCCAATCTTTACTGGTCCCCCATCCGCAGCCGCCCCCCCTCAACCCGTCGTCGCCTGATCACCACCCTTCCTTGCTCTCGATGATTCGTGATCGTCTGATCCCGTGAGCCCTTCCCTAAAAATCTCGACGACAATTCCATCCATGATGTTCCTGCACGAAACGTGCCATAATAAAGGGCAATTAGGTACTTTTATTTGGCGCAAAAAGGATGGGGGGTATCTTTTCTTTTTGGCCCGATGTTTAGGATGAGAGTTGGGATCCATGATGTGTCACCAGCGTCCCAGGATCGTCCGCGGGCGCCACCCAGCGCCCATCCTGACCGTCGAACCCGGACGCGATCCACTGCGACTGTGCTCGCCACGTCAACTCGCGGATCATTGGTCCCCTTATTGTCAAAAATGTGCTTTGCTTTTCCCCAAAACAAATAGAAAAAAAAGCTTTGGCTTCGAGAATCCGATTGGACGTCAGGTGCGCCGGCAGGGGCGGACGTCACCTTGGGGCATAGCTGGCTACTGGTTGTCCTCGAGCGAAAAATTTTATCATTTGCCCATCCGTACGATTCCATTCGTCTCGTTCCGACCATAGCAACGTCGCATTATTTATGCCACCCCACATGAGATAAAAGGACAACAGCAGTACAGTTCTACTTAAGGTAGCCGAAATTACTCCATAAGCTACTAGAAATTAGCATAAAGGGGGGACCGAGTGATTCCCACATGGCGAAAACTCGGGATATTACAGAGATTTATCTCGGGCGAGTCGATTGCTAAAACAGGAAAGTAGCTGCTGGGTTGAACAAGGCAACCCCGCCAGGTGCCCAATGAGAAATCGGAACATCGAAAGCCTGTACAGAGGAGGGAATGTGGATCGGGCGAAGAAGATTACTTCGCGTTCACAACAGCGCTCGTTTCCACATTTGCATGGACTCGATAAAATTCCTCTAGGTTTTTCTGGAGTTTGACTAGCAGCTGAGAACATATCTCGGGGGAAGTGCAGGGACCACACATGAGATAGATGACATTGCCCAGTGGCCTCATGTACACACCATCGTCGCGCAGCATCTGAAGAAGAGCCCTCGCGTATAATGAAGCATACCTGCGGAGTCTCCATCAGTTTAGAAAGATGTATTCTGAAGCACTGGCCCGACAACGCCGAATTGACAACACATGGGCATAAAGGCAGATGCAAATCTATAGAGGATTCTTGAGAAACAGCAGAGTAATCCCTAATATAAATCTCTGAGAGAACAGGATCATCAAGACGATGTCATAAAGAAAAAGACCTCGACTTTAAATGGCTAATGTCGGCCAGTGCAAGTTGAGATGAACAGAGACCTAACTCCCAGCAAACTAGCAATTTCCTATAATCATAAGCAGGAAAAGTGATTTGCCTTGTGATTTTACCGATTTCTCTAACATTGACAAGGGTGGCATCGTTTGCAGAAGGTGCTCACTACAGTATCCCCAATGAAACATCATTATGTGCCTCAATCATCTAGAGGATGAATAAAGACTTCAACTGAGTTCATTGAGTTGGAAGTGACACGGTGACATTGCTTCTCTACAGTAGATTAAGAAGATTACCCAGCATTGGAGCCTTCAGCTTGGAGTTCCAGGGCAAAGAGAGTTCCCAAGGAAACAACTCTTTGGACTGCTGGGTGAGATGAGATTTGTGCGATTAACTCAGAATCCCACAACTGCCAAAGCTCAAAAAATGCATATCATTCAATTATCTGCAACGGATAAGCATATAAATAGGAATGGATAGGAGATGATGCTGTTAGCAACCCTGACCGCATCATTAACTATCCAAGCAAACAAGACAGAAAGTTGTCAGTTGACAAGCATATATATGCTTCTCAAATGTTTGTTTTCCCCATGCTTCAATTATATCTAGAAAAAGCGAATCCTTTACTCATTAAAGTCATACTCTCGAGAATAAAGAGGAATTTCTTTTACCTCTTTAAGCACCTTCCCTTGAGGAATGACATTGTGGTTCATCTGCGGATCTTTGAACCACTTGATGGATTTAGTGGCTGCTGCGCACCCCACAGCATGTGCAGTGTATGAGTGTCCATGCAAAAGCGCCTTCAGCTGTAACAAGAAAATTCAAGCATTTGACTCCCACCATGGATATATGTATGGTAGTTTTCTTTTGATAGGCAAAATGGGCAAGGTGACTTGCCAGTATCCAACCACACATTTAAATGTACAAACATCCCATGGAAGACATTAACATTACCTTTAAATTCAAACTAACTAGCATGCATTTTCCACTATTAGATTCAGCAAAAAAATAGAGCGTGAAATAAAGAAGAGGCTGGTAACTATCTTCTCTCAACAAAATGATGCTTTAAAAGTGCAATGCTTGCTATAGAGAAATCAAGACATCTGTGGCATGCGAGATTTCGCTTTAAAAGGATAGAGTGAATCCAGGAATTCAGCAAAAGATAACTCAAATACATAAGAAAAACCAGAATTCAGTTAAAAGCTTAAAGCGGCACTAGAGCTGATAAATGAGTCATATTAAGAATGCATGAGTAAAAGAAACTATCAAAGCTATTCTGTAAGTTGAAGTGCAGCACGAAATTTATACGAGACAAACATCGGCACCAGGTGCTACAAAGTTTCACTAAGTGATAGCAGCCATCAAACTCAACGAACAGATTTAAAGCATAAACAAAACCATAGAGCATCAGTTACTGTGCATTTTACATAGTATGGTCTATAGATCATAATTAAGAAAGTAGTACCATGAATCATGAAAAGATGCGAGTAGTCAAAATGCATCAATCAGGAAGTAGTCAACGCCTTATCATAAATTCATGTTATGAAGATACCTTTGATTCCCCAAGAAAAGCAGTAAACACAGCATTTGTCGCCAATGTGACAGCCAAGGGTATCATCCCACCAGTCATCAGTTTTGCAAAGCACGCTATATCTGGCACACATCCAAGCAGTTCTGCAGCAGACTGGGGAAACAAGTAAATTACATCCCATTCCAGTTAGAGAAATCACTGAACAAGCAAATGAAAAGGTAAAACATTTGTATTCAACCAACCTCTGTTCCCAAACGCCAGAAACCAGTGAAGACTTCATCAAATATTACTGGAATCTTTCGCCTTCGGCACTCGTTAACAAGTACACGTTGAAAAAGTGGATCAACCATGAGCATTCCTCCAGCTCCTTGTATGACTGCAAAATTGATTCGCAACAATTAATGATATCCATATATTCCAAACAGCACATAACATACAATTTTGTGCTTTGGCCTTTTCAACTAAGACAATTGAGCTCTAGCCAAATTGCAGCATGACTGGGAAAACAAGAATGCAAGATTAGGTCATTCTGACTCAGGGGAAACAGTTTTACAAATCAAGGCACTGAAACTCAGTTCACAATCAGCAAACAAACATTACAACTTCTTAAGAATGAAAAAGCCCATCAGAGTAGAAGGAATCCCATTATTAGCCCCCAAAAAATGGTGTTTACCACTATATGGATACCCTCATCTTTAACGCTGTGAAACTAACTTTATTTCCATCCTGAGGTAAAACTGAGAGAGAGAGAGAGAGAGAGAGAGAGAGAGAGAGAGAGATGATGATGATGATGATGATGATGAGACTATGCAAATTAGCAAATCAACCCTATCCCTGACCCGAGGAAAAAAAGCTACTAAATTAAGATACATTTGACCGTGGGAGAGATTTCTTGCCTGGTTCTATAATAAGTGCCCCAATGTACTTAGATCCCATTGATCCTGATAGATGTTGAGATATGTATAATGAGTATATACCAGAAAGATCCGATTCATCCCTGCTCTTGCAGAAAATTTCATCACGAGAACTGAACACTGCACAAATTGTAAGATCCAACTTAATTATGACCTAGTGACAGAAAGCAAAACAAAAGGAAATAACTTTTATAGGTGAATGCATGGAAGATAACATACTCATTTTGTCAAATTCATAACTTTTATTATGTATCATCGTTGGCAATGAAAGCTTCCAAACACTTCTGTGCAAAAAAACTGTAGGAGGATCCAGAAAAAGACCTCTCCCAGTGTACCTGTAAAAATTAGTGAACTTCATTTTTAAATAAACAAGAACTCAGAACTTGCTGTAATTTGTTCTTGCCTGTGGCTATGCATAAGGCACAAACCAGGAAAACTGCCACTTTGCCAATAGAGAAAAAGCAAAATGCATGAATAGCCAAGAACAGCAAGTCTAAAAAATTAAGGAAACTCTTAAGCAGATGTAATCAACATTACATTAAGACTAGGCCACTCTAAATGCATGCCATAGTTCCTCCATTAGGATGATTTTAAATTTATCAAGTTCCAGGAACACCTCACTCCTGTTCTTTATCCTATAGATCCCAAACAATTCATACCAAATGCCTTGATGTAAGCCTCAAAGTTTTACGACTGACTGACAAACAAGTAGCATAAACAATCAAACAGCATATTATTATCTAACTATATAGACAGACTATTACAAACTATATTAGAATAAAAATGGAGAATTGACCTGGCTATCTATCTTTCATTAGGCTCTTTAAGCTATGCCAAACAAGATTTATGACAGGCAGGAGTAGTTATGCCAATGAATTTCTACAAAATACGCTATAGCTCCCTTTCCCCACGAAGCTAGACAGGACAGAAAGGGGAGAAAAAGAGAGTCAAGTTACATTTATCCATTGCTTCATCCATAGTACAGTGACCAGTTCAAAATACAGGGAAAAGTATTTTCCCAAAAAAATAGCTGAAAGCCAACAGCTATAGAATGAATACATATTTTTCAAGGGAGAAGAAAGAACAGACTCTTTCAATATGTTCATGAACAAATGCCATACCATGGTTGCTGAATAAAGCCGGTATAGGATGATGGCGATTGAGCATCCATAGCACCTAGAGTATCTCCATGATAAGAACCCTTGAGAGCTAGAACCTGCAGTAGACGTTTAATTTGAAAACATACATCAAACATGGACCCGACGATATTACAACTACAAAATTGCATGGATTGTTTGGTTCATAGAGTGGAATGAGATTGGATTAGAATGATACAGACTATAGGCCCTTCTAGAGTTGAAAACCTCACATTATCATACCAGAAAGACAGTGTTCTATGCAATATAATATCCATAATTCCCATAAAAAAAACATGCAAAGTTATAGAGATTTGCGCCTAGTAAAACAACTAAAATTGATTGATAGAATTAAGGAGTAGAAAACGAACCAAGGCCAAGAGTAAACAAAGAGTAGACAAAGACCAAAAACTTTTGGTTTTTAAATCAACAGTGACTATTAGAGCACATATAATCTCCAAAAGATATCCTCAAAAAGAAAATGAAGCAATGCACACAGAGTGCATTAGACCAGAAAACAAGTAAGCAAGCCAACTAGAACCCTTTTATTAGAAACATGACGGAAGAATGAAACCTACCAAAAGCTCTGGCTGTTTTTCAGAAGCATCACCAATTGAAGTTTCTGAAAGAATTCCTATATCAACACAAAACTTACGGAAAGCCATCTTGAGAGCAATCTCAATAGCAGTAGATCCATTATCCGAGAAATATACTCGTGAAGCCCAACCTGAAAAGGTAGATGCATCCCCCAGTTACAAATAATGAGCACTATAAGTCCACTAGGTGCTCATGTGTAAAAGATGTAGGCTTTTGCCTTAACAATCGAGGAGTGCACTAGGAGTCTTGGTTGATATAATTTTGTACAGTGATATAATTAAGTAGCATAAGCAAAAGGGCTCAACCTTAAAGCACACTAGTCAATCAAACTTCAAAAAAGAGCATAATAATCATTTAAATACAACGTGATTCAATTGAACTTCTATATACTCAGGTAACATAAGACACCCAAAAGGAAAATAAAAGAGCACCAGAAGAGATGCCAAAGTCATTAAATTACGATCGATCGCTAAGATGGTGCAAGAATATCTTCTGACCTTCTCCAACACCACCCAACAGAAGCTCTGCACATTCTAAGGCTGGCTCATAAACATTTTCTGGGAACATCACATGCCCAAATCTTGCAGCAGCATAACCCATATCCCTTGCAAGCTCAGTCTGTAAACACCTAAACATGTCCACATTAAAAAGAAAATTCAGGAGATCTATCACAATGCACAAGAAACACTACAAATGAGAAACACCTCAAAATGTAAGCAAGAGAATCAAGCAACCTGATAGAGTCTATGCATTGTGATATTTGTGTATCTTACTACCATTACATATTTTTTAAGTGAACCAAGAGGCATGGCACAATAATGGGACTATATTAACCTTCTCTGCTTAAATTGATAACAGTTAATAGAAATCATTTCCACTCCATTGCTTCATATGCCAATTTTCGACAGAAAACATACAAAAATTTTACTAGAAAAAATAAACCACACTCACACTAAAGTCTGAAAAAGGACAGACAAACCAGAATGCACAAAAAAAGATAACCTGATCATATGGGACTCATTAAGTACTAATTCTAGGGCTTTATTTCTTCTCTTTCTCCTCTACTTCAAGGATTATTAACCAGATAGTCATTCTTTACTTGGTACTTACATGTTAATAAAGAAAGACTGCCCAGATAAATGTGGATAGCAGGGGGTTCATATGCGTTGTCTAGCAACCAATAACAATTAATCCTTGTTTAGCAGGGGGGGCACTCAAACAATTAATCCTTGTTTAGGAGAAGCCAAATTACCATCACACAAAAATAACTCAGGAAGCAATTCACTAAGGAAAATGTTAAAGAGTGCCCCTTGAGCACTTCTTAACCGCTATCAATTTATCAAATGTGCTTTTGAAATTTAAAAGTTACCATATGAGGTAATGATCTTATTATAATATGTAATTTTCCATTTTCCAAGTGTATTGGAACGTGTTATTGCCACTTTTAATTGAATTAAATAGTGGCCTAGGGACACTTGTTAACAAGGCCCATTTACTAATAAGCATCCTGCTTCGAAAGTCCATCAAGTGCAGAAATAATTGCTGGATTTATCAGAAATTCTTCTGGCATCTATTCAAATTAACCACTAATAAGCACACACATGAATAACCAGGCAGTAAGAATGACCTGTAAGGAAGCATTAGGTCCTTGGGTCCACCAACTTGCGCAAGCATCGAACATTTGGTTCAAAGATTTATCATCTTGATCCTACAACAAGAAAATGAAGTCACTTTTTGCAATCCTTCATAGAGATGGCGGTAATTAATTAGCAATACATTTTCTATTAAGAGACAATTTCAGGAAAATATTGGTACATGAGGATTTCAGTAGGGACAAGTGCATGTTTGCATTTTTTTTTGGGGGGTTTCCAGTTGTAGGAGTGTAACTATTATAATCAGAACACAAGATAATTGAGACAAACCTTGAAAACTGCAAAGTTTTCACCATACCGTGAATCAATCACAGTAATGCCATCTTCCAATACAAGTTTATGCTGAGTGAAAGGCCACCAGAATATATCTCTTGCCTTCTTAGGCATATCAAGCAATGTCTGCATTCGCTCCAGATAAGATGACTTCATTATGTTCTTCAACATATCAAATATGCTTCGAGAATCGGTGAACCATTCCATCAGGTCATTTGAGAGATCTTCTGGAACATGTGGCAGCACAAGCACTGGCACCCTATGGCAATTATGAAGAGAATTAAGCTGGAAAGTCATTTTATGCAGTGGGCCAATTGAACAATTTGAAGCATGACTCACACTCCCATTGTAAAGATTTTCAGGATGCAGCATATATTTTAATGAATGAAACTAGAAGCCTCTGGCATAGATAATAGTAACAACTGCAAGTACCTATTCCGAAAATAGGCCATCAGTGGCTCCTCATTTAGAAGCCCATGATCTTCAAATACAACAGCAACCACATCATATCCTCGAATTCTTAAGCTTTCATAAGCTGAAATTGTTGCTGATATTCCACCTAGTCGTCCATCTCCAACAAGAACAGCAGGTAACCTGAAAGGCCTAAACAAAAATTGCACAAAAGAGGTAAAAAACTGATTCAGGAAGATAAATGAGAGAGAAAAATGTCAGTTCAGTAACAAAGGCATCGTGCCACGGAACAACACAGTGTATAGCTGTATCATAACACGATTTTACTAAAGAGATGGTTCATTACTGTAAGAGGATCAGCAACAGATACATAATCGATTAGGAGAGAAAATAAAATATTTAGAAGAGTCTTGACTTGGGCAAAGAAGATAAAAGAAAAATGATTTGGAACGTATACAATAATTTAGTATATAATAACACGTAGGTTGGTTTGAGCATCTAAGCCCCTGGGGGGTGATCACCCCCTTCAGCGCCCTTGGGTCCATCCTGAACAAGGATCAACCGTGAGTACAATAAAAAAAAAAGAAAAAGTGGCAGACTTTCCACTTGGACAAATGCCGTCGCTTAAGACCCATTGGTATCGGAGCATCAGAAACCGATGATCATGTAATTAGGAAGAGAGCATCATTAACCAAATACGAGGCGTGTTTTAAACCGGAGGACCCGATTACCACATCAAAAATAATTAATTACTGGATTCACAGTCTCAGCAGATGAGATGTGCAACGATTTCAAGGGCAACAAAGCAAAAAAGGGCAGCAATCGCATCCTTGGAGCATGCAATATCTCATGTAATACCCAGATACGGAAGCCAGAGAAGTAAAACATGAAGAATAGTTTCCCAAAGAGTTGACTTTTTTCTTCTTTTCAGGCACGACAGCAATAAACAAAAGAAGTGAGACATAAGTCAATTTTAAATGCGCACGAAACCCGCTAATGAAAAAAATTCAATATGCTCCCCAGTCAAAACAAGCACCGGCGATGACATGCTTGCTCAGATAAAAAGAACAGAGAGGAAGTGAACATACGTACCTGTACAAGTCGCACTGAAGAGAGCCAGAAGGTCCGGGGCTCGCAACTCCACCAGCAGTCTCTACCACACAAAGCACCTCCTCCTTCCCATCTCTCTGGCCGACTCTCAACCCTTTCTCCACCATCTCCACCACCGCACTGTCCTCCACCGCGCCACTCTCTCTCTCCGCAGCCAAATGCGGCGAGACCGCCTCCTTCCAAGCAAAGACCGTCTCGCTCACCAACTCCGAGACCGCCCCATCCCAATTTCCGCTTCTCTCGCCCTCCAACCTCCTCTCCTCACAAATACCCAAATCAACCATCCCGAATTCCGAATCGCCCCCACCTCGAGTCGCCTCGGGGAGGAAGAGAGCGGCGGAGGCCGAGGCAGAGGCTTTGAGCACGCGGTGCGAGGCCAGGACGGGGAACTGGGGCTTGTGGAGGAGGGAGAGGGAGGCAAGCTTGTTGAAGAGGAAGAGGGAGTCGGAGTCGGCGGGGAAGCCGGTCTGGACAGGCTTCATGTAGAGGAACTTGGAAGGCGCTGGGGCGGGGGAGAAGAGAGAGGCGAAGGCGAGGCCGGTGGAGACTAGAGTCTTGCCGACGGCGGTGTTGGAGGACCAGATGAGGAAGGTGGGGTGGGAGAGAGGGATCCGGAGGGGAGGGGAGGAGGCGGCGGCGGCGGAGGAGGAGGAGGTCCGGTGGTGGCGGAGGAAGAGGAGGAGGGGGAGTTGGTGGCGGAGGAGACGGCGGCGATGGTGGTGAGACAAGTGGGCCGGAGTCATGGTGGCCACCACCGGCTGGTACTACAGAGAGACGGACGGAGAGACAGAAGAGAGGAGCCGGGTAGGTGGGGTGGTGAGGATAGAAATGGTGGTGGGAAATTTGAAAGGTGGAACAGGGTCGAGATGGGCCGCGCCAAATTCTATTGGGCTTGGCCTAATGGCCGACCTCAACCTTCAATGCCGGCCCATTGAACAAATTCAAGTTTTAAGGACAGAATTAAATATTTTGCAAAAGCTCAAAAACCCCATTAAATAAATTAAAAATTGAAATATTATATTGCAATTAATGGGTCACATTGAATAAATTACAAGTTCATAGATCACATTATATATTGAGCTAAAGTTTATAGATCATTTGTCTCATTTCCTTTATGCAATTATCACCACTTGAGATTAAGAGATGGAATTACTAACACCTGATTTTCCATTCAAGAATTTGTTTATCTATTATGACATAAAGAAAGCGAATTCAAGTTGTAAGAAGCAAGATAATTGAAGGTTTTGTTGGACGGATGGTGACGATTAATTGGGTTTACTGTTCAAAAAAAGAAAAGAAAAACGAATGCTATATGGTCAGTCTAATGACCGTAGTATGTCCTGAAAGAGTTATACAAATTCAGTAGAAAATAGTACCTGTTGGGATAGCTATTACCCATCACAAACCACAAATTAGAAATGTCGTCCTCAAGATAGAGCACATCAGCAATTTCCATATGTTTCTTTACCAATTTCAATGTGTTAAAACTTTTTTTTCTCAAGAGAAAGAATAGGTTGGGACAGGATTAGAATTACCTCACTCACTGTCGAAATGTTTAGTTTAAGGCGTTAATGAAGCAGCAATCATCCATCGGGCTAACCTGTTACCACAATCCTACCAAGTGCGAGTGAAGAAACCCAAAATCAGTGATATACCTAAACCTAGGACTGTCTTTTGCCGACTAATAAGGCAAATGTAGTAACCTTGTTTGAAAATGTAGAAATGTTTAATGAACCAATGGGTCTTGCTTCCACAACATGAAACTGTCGGAAGAGGAACATCCAGAAGTCCACGATGATATCCGATCACAGAAACTCTATTTTCTCTAGACTGATTCATCAATTTCATTTTCCAAGCAGAAAAGTTGCCACTGGCTCTCCTCCATTCCCAGGGCAAAAAGTGCTAACAACAGTAGCCTTTCATCCAATTTTTTCCACTCAATTATATCCTTCTAAAAGATATGCAAAGTAATGACATGCAAAGTATTAGATTTATTATACAGAGAAGAGAATTTAAAATGTATATGTACTGTATATACATTCCGACAACTACGGGGAGAGAGAGAGAAGAAAAAGGAATAAGGAAAAAACTATCTATGTGTTATGCTGAGTAACTGAGTGAGCCCCCGATAAAATAAGCTCTTAAGTTCGAAATCTGCACCAAAACATCTATGCCAAAGCATCAGCCATGATTGAACGCTGAGCCAACTGCTGCTCATAAAGCTCGCGGAATATACGGTACTTGGCATCATGGTACTTCTTTATCCTCGGGTCATTAGATGGATGTATGACCTGAACCAGATTAAATAGACAGATTCAGACAGAGTAATTTGAAGATAATGGCAGTTTCCTCAGAAAGCCAAAACATGTCAGGTCCTAATTCAAGAGATTTCACAGTCAAATTCTTTATGCAATTAGTCTCATTTTTCAAGTTTCCCAAAAAGAATGTCTCATTCTTCGAATCAGTCAGTTTGAACTGGAATGTCCATGATTCAAAAGCTTGCAGTTGAAGCAACCAAAATGCTAACCATTCATGCTCAAGCTTTTTCTCATTCTTCTTTTTCAAAACTTGAACATGGTAAAAGTCATTTCCCCCTCATTAGGAAGGTCAAGCATAGACAGACATGAAGGGGCAGAGTTTTCTCACCAATACCAAACTGGGAATCATTCTACCATGCTCCAAAATTTTTCTCAGTTCCTCTATCAATTTCAAAGTAGCAAGATAATTCATGAAAAAATGGGTAAAGCAAAAATAGCACGTCATGCTTACCAGACCAGCAGCATTCATTGCTTTCATGGCCTCTCTAAGACTAGAATATTTCTTTGCTGCAACTGCCCCAAGGATTGCCGCACCTAATAGCACAGACTCACTTTCTCTTGGAAGAATAATTGGGCAACCTGCATGAGTCAAGTTCAGAGACTGACATAGTCAAATAATATGTGCACAGCAGGAAACATGGAGCACACACCTCCATTTTTACTTTCACAAGTATTAAACAGAAAGTTTCATGATGCAAATGGGTGGGACATTAATCTCAGAAAACCATCCTCAATCTTCATTTCAGTCTACTCCCAATAATAGCTCAAACAGAGAGGCAGTGATAAACAACGTCCTCTAATTGTCTCTGTTGGCAATATTTGAAAGATGAATCTCACTTTGCTAATCCTCCAGTTATTCTAAATAGATTGCTAGCCCAACCAAGCACAAAAGAACAAGAAGTCAGAAATTGCACTGTTTACATAAGCCTCCCACAGCAGTCGTTCTTATAAACTAGGGTAATATGGAATGACAGTTTAATCACGTTCAAGCATGATAAGTTAATGTCAAGCAGATCTGACAATTGAAAAATTAAATCAGACAGATGCTAAAGGAAGGAACTCAATATGACAAATGGAACGGTTGGAAGACCTCTCCTACAACTGATGACACTTGCAATGTGTTCGGGAAATGAGTGAGGACAAAAAGAAAGTGAAATCAGTGAAAAGGGAAGAAATAAAAATCATAGTTATAATATTTTTTTATTCAGTTTGGATGAAGTTAAATGGGTGGGTTGAAAATGAGAAGAAAATTGTTAGAAGAAAATCATCAAAAAGTACCAATGCTAACATTTTGAATTGCAAAAAAGCAAGAGCTGTGATATTGAATTGTTTAGAGATAAAAATTTCAATTTTTTCCTCTCCACTTTCGAAGAGAATGGAAAGGCCCAAGGTATTAATCTTAATTTCTATCCAAGCAATCACTTTAACTTTCTCTAGGTTTCTCAAACAAGATGAGGTTTTTTTCTTGCCTGTCACTCTTTGCCCTTCATATTCCCACTTTCCAGACATAGGCTATGAAAGGAGAGATATACCTATGATGTCTGCATGTTCTTGAAGGAACAATGGATTCTTAGCCAGGCCCCCACATGCCAGCAATGTATCAATCTGCAAAGGGGTAGCAATATGCTGAATATGTTCTTTTAACCATCTAGTTATCCTACTCCAAAGAAGCATAAAAAATCGTAGATCCTCACTTTATGGCCATGGGCATTGCAATGCTCCACTATGTGGCGAGTACCATACGCAAGACTCTGGACAGTAGCTAAGTATAGAAGAGCCAATTGCTTCTCACTTGAATCAAGGGTCAATCCACAAATCACTCCTTTTGCTAGTGGATCCGCAAGGGGTGACCTGAACCATCAAAATTTTAGGAGTATGAATTTCCAAATTCCAATAGCACTGACACACTATATCCAGTGCATCAAACTGCACTGGACATCCATAGTACCTGTTTCCATGAAAGTCCGGAAAGACATGAACATTCTCAGTCAAAGCAGCGAGAAAAGGAGTGTTGAGGTCATGCTTAAGAGATTCTAATAATTTGTTCAGTAGCTCAAATACTGATATACCTGGAAATACAACCAACAAAAAGTAAGAGATAGGACAACCTGAAACTGTGTAACTATAGCAGAAAATAGGACACGTTTCCAATACCAAAACTGTGGGGTCAGTTGGACAATTGATATCTTACTCTGGGAAGCAGCACGATTTGCAAGCAGTGGAGAAGCTGCATGATTTTCAATCACGTGATCTAACAATGCCCCAGTAGCACTTTGCCCACCCTCTGTGAGCCAATATTCTGGCACCATTGCTGGAAAAATCAAGACATAAAAGGATCATCCATTTAAAAATCCCCAGTTCCTAAATTTCAGAGTAAAGGAAACAGTCTAAGAAATGGCCTTTTTACATCTGACTACTAGTGGATTAAATAAACACTGCTATGATAAATGGTGAATGAGACCAAATCTCTCAGCCTAAAGAAAAGGTCAAATCGCCCAGCATGCAGCTAATAAAAGTCTAAAGCAAAGGACAGCGGTTTCAGGCACATATTTTCAGGCTGTAAATAGAAACAACAGTAAGATAAAGGTGGTCAAAAAGAAGAAGTCAGTTGACAAAGTTAAAAAGACCGGGACAAAATAAATTGACTACTAGAGCCAGATGCTTAATCATTTGTCTCCTAGACCTATCAAAGGTCCACAAACTGCAGGGTCAACAAGCCTCAACAACAACAACTTTTAAAAGATTTGTTACACTCCAGCTGTGCCAAAGAACGCTGACAGTTGGGAAACGACCGGAAAAGCATAAAAAGCATACCTGACCAAAATGGTCCCCAGACTCCTGGAATGAACAGGTTGCTCTGTGCTACAGCCATATGACAAGTGGAAGTACCACAGACAAGCACCATCCGATGGCATATGGCCTCCTTATCGTTTTCTGAATTTTGTGTATCAAAGACAAGATCATTGACATTAGCTATAAGCTACAGGAAAAGCAAAGCAAACTACATTAGCATCAAATTAGAAACCTTTATCTTCAGTCTCTGACTCTGGAACACTTTCTATAACCCCAACACCGCCAGCATGAGCATCAATCAGTGAAGTTCCTACAGGAGTTCCTGCTATGAGGCCTAGTTCCTAGACATAATAGACACGGTCAAAAATATAAGAAAATAACAAGATAACCATTGCCGATAAATATGCCCTCAAAATGTCACTGCAAAGTAGAGAGCTGTCATCTCATTGTTACATAAATATGCTTGCTTTGTTAATGGACTTGGAGTTAGCACCACTTCAAATCAATACAGTTTCTTTAGTACAAAATTTCTTGCCTTTGCAGCAACTGGAGTTAGACCAGTTCCCAGAGGATGTCCAGGGAAAGCTACACTTCTTCCTGTGGACATGAAACAGTTTCACATCACTAATTGCAATGAAAAAACTCAATGCAAGAAAAAGTGAACTCGTATTTGCTGTGCGCACAAATATTATTGATACATATAACTTCCTGAAGGACAATAAAGCAAACAATGCTATTGAATAACCAAGTAGAACATAGAATAATACAAGCAAAGAAACCTAACAATGTCTTCCATCCAGTGCCCCCAGCCAATGCACACAAATTGAAAGAGATTGGAGAGCTTATACTTTTTTGCTTCTATTCATTGGAATTTGAGCACTACCATTCTACAACTGAGCATAAATTTTGGCTTACATCTGTGATTTGAGTGAGACCTTTCACAACAAAAAAGAAGCCACACAAGTGGCATGGATTGTGCCTTATCCAATTATATCTATAATATATACATTATCGCCTTTCTCTCATCACTTTCTAATGGTTGTGTCAAACCACCATCCTAAGCTTAAGGGAAGCAGAAAACAGCTCCTCGAGCAACATCTAGCTCAATTTCTTAATAACAAGCAAAAGAAATATCTCTGGGACCTACCCTCGGAATTTGTGTCGAATTTGGAGAGAAGGAGAACGGGGAGGTGACAAAAGAATAAGATAAGAACATTTTAGTTGTTTTTTTTTTTGGTCGGAAGAACATTTCAGTTAAAAAGAAGACAAACTGAAGCAATAAGCAACGAAAATAGCCTCAGTCCATTGAAAAATGTAATAAGTTCATCTGAGATTCCAAGCAAAATGACAAAATTCTAACTGTGATGTGGGGAGAATATCTTTGATCTCTCAACCATCAACATAGAACCAATGGATTTCTTAGAAGACCAGAAAATTTTCGAAAAAATCTGCTCCAGTTCATCAACAAAACTGAAGACAGAAACAAAAATTATCTAACCAATCTTGGCATGATGACCATCCACAAGATCGGCCAGGCCAATCTCCTCCCAAAAGTCATCATCCCAGCCACAGGCTTCCATATCCCCAGAATCTTTTTCACTCAGCTGCATGTGTGCATGACCAAGATAAGTCCATTTGCACACTGTAGTGCACAAACTCCGTGTATCATCTCCAGTTGCTCTGGCAGGTAAATAATGCATAAAAATTTGTTGAACACAGTAATACTAAGAGATTAGCCAATCCAAGTACCTGTATGACAACCAGTCACTCAAGTCCATCCACCTAAACACCAGTGACCAGGACTCTTGCAAATTTTCTTTCACCCACAGAAGCTAGGGAAAAAAGTTTACAAGGTTAAAGAAGAATGCATTCAAAGCACAATTTAAACAAGATGAAAATCCATTAGAGATGCAACTAACTGGAACATCATATTTTAGGAAACCAAAAAAAAAAAAAAATTGGATTCAAAGAGCTCCTTACTTGAAATAGTTATCCATCAGCTTATGCCCTTGATGAATATACAGGAAACATAGGGAAAGTGTTCTATATTTATGAAAACAAGCTAATGTTTTTATTCTTTTTTCTTCTCATGCAGCAAAATCTGCAGGAGTCACATCAGCTATCTTAAAATCCCAACAGGGAATAGAAGAAAAAGTGCCAACAGCACCATGCCATCATGATCTTTTCAATTGCATAAGTGCCAATATATATAAAAACTTACAACAGCCACAACCCATCATGGTCCAATATAAGAAACATAAAGAAGCCACCAAAAATGCAAGATATTCCAATTAGTCCCTGAAAGAAAGTACAAAAACTCAGACTTGAAATTTTTGGCTCAAATAAACAAAGATTCTTTTATTTTTTCCTGTAGGGAAAAAAAAAGCTAAATGCCAGTGACATTTTTCCAAGCTCTAAGAGCAGTCTTAAATAACTGTTCTGATATAGAGCAGGGGTACAAATGTTGTGGCTGCCATTACTGCAGAGTATCAACAGTACATTCAAACAGAGAGTAACAAAATTTGAGGGTAGTCTCTAAAAGTCATAACATCATAGTCTTGCCAGGAAAAGTACCTTAGGTGGTTGCATTTCTGGGGAAACAGCTCCACCACAATATTGAAGTACAGGAAAGTTACTGGAATTGATCTTTTCAGCTTGCTTTATAGCTCTGTGATCCATCCAGACTATAATATTTCTTCTTGAATCACCACTCCAGGAAACTGTAACTGGTGAACCATCAGCATCCACTGCGACTGCAAATAATTGTCCTATCCCATCAGAAAAACTCCATATTCCATGCACCAATGATAGCAAATTTCCAATTACAGGATGCTCGAGAGCAGTTAATTAGCAAAGACAAACCAAGAGAACAAGTAGCAGCGAACCCAATCCCGCAGACATCTTCACCAGTTATATTTGCAAGGGAGCATGCTGCTTTTACAGCTGCACAAATTGCATGCCAGATGTCCGTTGATGATTGCTGGCAATGAGTAGAAGTTTCAACAGTCACTGATTTTGGTTGAAAAAGACAAATGGTACTTTCCAGTTCTTTTCAAATTTTTTATTACATGGCTCGATAAACTGAGAAGCTTCCTAAGAACATGGAGGTAGGGAACTAAACTGCTTAAGTTGCAGAGCCACTTTCCATAGCCATGACTAGCCAATAAGCAAGCCATTGATAAGGCAAACTTCAGACACTTAATTACCTCCACACAGTCACCCTCTTTCCATATTTGTATTGGACTGCTAGCAGACCCTAGGAGCTTTCCTTCCTCATCAAAAAGACCTGTACAACACATTAACAATTCAACAGTTCTTTCCAACATCCCGAAAAGTATACTTTCTTTGGCACACAGAAGATTTAAATCATCCGTACGTTATAGCGAAACTAAGAAAAACGTGCACGTTCAAAATTCTTAGGATAGTTTCTCAATTTGAAATTGCCGCACCATGCAGGAAGGACATCTTGAGCTTAATCATTGAGTCTTCTTCTATCAGTTTCTAATGACGACATTGTAAGAACTGCAGCACGAAAATGAATGTTCGAAGCATATGGTGAGCAGAAAAAAATAAACTTCAGCGAACGAAGACCTCGCTTATCGAACACAAGCGATTTTGGCTTCGTAGGGAAGCGATTGAAGCGGCTCAATACGGTTCATCAGCATAATGCCCGATTAAGAGACTAAGCATAACTCGATCTATAAGATGGCCTGGAAGTTTCTATACATATTGAACAAGAATTTGCAGCAGAACACCTGCCTTCTCCGAACGGGAAGTCAACTTCCACGTTCGGAAAATCGACGCAGCAGCAAACATTCGAAAATGATACCGAGAATCGAATGATAATCATCAAATGCACTGAAAATTTCTCCGGGATCGATATTCAGGTAACGATGCTTCCGCGCATGGTATAAAAAGATAAGCTCGGGAACGAACCGGCACGGGCGCTGCCGGTGCCGACGTCGATGCCGAGGAAGACGGAGCGACGAGTCGCGGCGGCGGCGGTCGCCATATCGACGGAGACGAAGCGGTGCGAATTGCGGTGTTGGCGAAGGAGTGGGGAGCGCGGTGTCAAACCGGGTGCTTCTTTGGCCAGTCGTTGGCTGCTTTTTCGGTTTTCTTCTTCTTCTTCTTCTTCTTTTTAATTCTCCTCTTGCGGAATTTATTGGTTGTTAATTTCTCGTGGGCCTTGATAAACCTGAATGGATAAGTGATGATTAAAATGGACCATTTCACAATTTTGGAGGAAAAACTAATTTAAAAAAACAACATTATAATGATGATGATAATAAAAAAATTTCAAATAAAAATCCAAAGTAACATTAATTTTTCAAATAATGATCTGAAATAAGTTTTGTCTTAAATAAATTACTTGAAGGACTTTCGTTTACTCAAATAATGGGCTAAAGTACACATTATTTGGAATTGTCATGTTAGCTTTAAATGAGGACTTGAATTCAATCGCTGATTAATGATATTTTTGTATTTATTTATTTTTATTTTCTTCTCTTTTCTGTATTTTTCTAATAAAAAAATTTTAAAAAGCTAAAAAGCTAAAACCTAAAAAAAGAAAAAGAAAAATATAGGTTTGAGGCTTGGCACCCCTGTTTTTGGCGGCAACCCTTGCCTTTGGTTTGCAAACATGCTATAAAAACAAATTTAGATTATAAGTGAGTATTATGGCAAACATATAATGTAAGAAAATTTAATAAGAAAGTGCTCCATTGCTCAATATTCTAATTTTGCAGTTTATTCCATCCTTACAGTACTTTTTCTTATAACTAAACAAAAGAATATTCATTCTACTATATTCCCATAGTTTACTAGCAAAGAAATCGGAATATTATACCATTCCATTCCACCCAAAGATTCCATTCTATTTTCATCATACCAAACTTAATGGGATTTGCGTAATTAATGATTGATTTTTTAAAATTTATCTTATTATCCTCTTATTTATTCACTATTCAGGATATGTGTTTACGTATGTAATATTCAATCCACATCACACTCTAACGTCGTGTAAACAGTAATGTGATTGGATGAAATCAAATTTATGAAAGAGATTAGATTACGATATTTTGTGCAACGGAAAAGATAAAAAAACATTTGGTCGAATTATAAAGAAAATTAAAGTAATTAAATTTCCATCAACTAAACAGACAAAAACAAACTCTACCTTTTGATTTTGATTTGACGAAGCTTGCGGTAAAATCGCCTGCTACGCCTGCCACGCGTCAACATACGACTAGCTTAAAGAAAAGGCCAAAGCGAGTGGTGGCCCCCACGCGACGCTCACGGGAAAGCCAACCAAAAAGATAGGCGGGCGGCCGCAGCGCCGGATCGGAGCTCCACGCGCCACCGAGGGACACCCTTGCTCCGGCCGCGTCCCCCGACGGGCGGCGACGCCACTCCCCGGGGGCGGGGGGGGGGGAGCGGGACGCAGGAGCGCGTGGGGGAGCGCCGCATATTCGTTGGAGGAGATGGGATGGATATCGAAGATGCCCTCCCTCCCTCGCTCTCTCTCTAGAAATACGAAAACCAGGTGGTGCCACGTGTGACGCTCCCTGGCGAGCTGGCATCGCGGCTTGAGTCCCCCGCAAAAAAAAAAAAAAAAATCAGAGAAGAGAGAGAACCAAGCCCTTTCCGTCTGTGCCCTGTGGCGCTCCTCCGTCCCTCTATCTTCGTCGTCGTCTTCATCATCTTCATCTCCATCTTCATCACCTTCCCTCTTCTTCTTCTTTTTTTTTTTTTTGATTCTTCTCCCTCCTCTTTGGCAAGATCACTCGCCGTCACCTTGCTCTGAAAATTTTGATTCGGCATCGAGAGAGAGAGAGAGAGAGAGAGAGAGAGAGAGAGAGAGAGATTGATTGGCTGTTCAAAGCAGATTCTCTCGGGCTCTGGTTTTCCGTTGCTTCGTGGCCAAGGGTGTTCCCGGAGCTCGCCTCAGGTACTTCGATTGTAGCGTCGCCTCGTGAGTTCGGATTTGGGCTGACTTGCGGATTTCGACCTTTGAGCTGATCTGAGGCTAGTTCTGAGTTTCAATTGATCGTTTGGCCGATAGGTCTGGATTGCTGTTACGGTGGTTTGATTCGTGGTTTTTTTGGTTTTGTTTTTGGTGGTGTTAGTTCATATGCTCCGTGGCGCGCTCGAGAATGCGTTGTACGATTGGATCGGGAGCCGCGGAGCTAGCATGCTTGGTGGTGTGAGGCGTTTTACTCATGTGTAATAGGAGAATCGCGCGCTTGAGCGAGTCGCCTGCGCAGTCTGAGTACGTCGTCCGCCAGCGAGACAATCATCAGGCTGTTTGCTCGACGATGGATAGTCCCTCGGCGGCTCCACTGTCGGACCACGGCTCGCACTCGAGCTCCAATGACGAGGCTCTGCGTTTCAAGTTCTTGTGCAGCTTTGGAGGCAGCATAATGCCCCGCCCGCAGGATGGGAAATTGCGGTACGTCGGTGGGGAGACCAGAATTGTGTGCCTGCCTAGGGAAATTACTTATGAGGAGTTGATGAATAAGATGAAAGAGCTCTATGAAGCTGCGGCGGTTCTGAAATATCAGCAGCCTGATGAGGATCTCGATGCGCTGGTCTCGGTCGTTAATGACGACGATGTGACTAATATGATGGAAGAGTATGATAAGTTAGGTTCTGGCGAAGGGGTGAGTAGACTCAGGATTTTTCTCTTCTCGAACTCGGAGCAAGATGGTTTAACGCATTATATAGATGTAGTTGAGAGGGATACTGAGCGAAGGTATGTTGATGCCTTGAACAATATGAACGACCCATCAGATTTTTGGAGGCAACAGCTGCCTGAGTCTGCTCTGATGAGGGCCGTTGATGATATTCATGTAGCTGAACAGTTCTTTAACCCAATAAATTTGGAGGGAAGCATCCACAGCCAGAGAAACAGTGACATGCCTGTGATACCTTTTAACTTGCATCAACTAACAGTTCCACATTTGGGTTCGGGACAGTATCAGCAACCTGTTAATCAGAGGTACGGTGAAATGGATGCCCAGTGGAGTCCAGTTTACTATTCCCCAAGGCATCATGGGCGACATGACCCAAAAGCTGACTTTCCATCTTCTCCTTCTTCTGCACGATTTGCTATGTCCTTTGGAGAATTACCAGAGAGAGGCATAGATAGAATGCCGGATCCTCAGGCAATCCATCAGCCAACCTATGACCACCAAGGACATGTCCCTGACAATTTAGTATGGTTGCATCCTGCTGGAGGGGACAAGGTTGGTTTTCCGGGAAGCATATTAAATGGTGCTAATGCTTTTGACGGAAGCAGTACCTGCGAGCACTGTCGGGTGTCCATGCCCAGAAATCACTCACAAATAGAGCAACATAACATGGGGAACTGTCTTCCCCATGTCAACAACTCAGGTGTTGAGTGCCCGCCGAATTTGGAAAATCATGTGTTAAACACCAGCAGTAATTTACACCATGGAATTTACCAGAAAGAGCAGATTGATCCACCTGTTCCCTATAAGGATGGTTGGATCTTGCAGAATCAGTTAAGTCCGCGGGCAGAAGATGCAAGAGCACACATCTCTGGAGCTGGAAGGTTGAACGATCACTATCTTGCAGATGGTCCAAGCTCCAACTTCCATGTTGGCCCAACTAATCTAACTGACGGGCGTCACTCACCACTACAGTATGCTCATCAGTGTGCTGGACCTGAATTGAGCAATGAAATGTATCATGACCAGGCTGTGGCTGCTCACTTACACATTCCTCTTCCCGAAGAATACTATGTTAGATATGGACATGTGGCTCCTGACAGCATGTACACAGTCTCCCATGGACACGTACCTCCACATGGAATGTGGAGAAATATTCAGAATCCCGTGTATGGTGCTCCTCCTTATGAAACCTCTGGTACACCTCAGCTAATAAATGGTGCTGTTAGCCCAGTATTACTCCGTACACCAGAGGAAAGTCCAAGGATTGTTAGGGCAATAGACACTCAAAATATTTCTTTCGAACCCTCACCAAATGCGTTGGCTTTTGATGGGAATGCTGTCCCCAATCCTTCTGCTCATGGTTCGAAATTGAACTTAAATAATACTCTTCAAGAGAACAGGTATGCATGTGTCGAGGAAACCAGTCATTCACCGAGGGTCCCTTTTATCAGCATTCCTGAATCAAGAAACGGGAATCATGTTACTGATGTCATGGGAAAAGATAGGAGCAATATTACAGCAGAAGGTAGGGAGACCAGTAATGAGCAGGGCCCGGCTGGTTCTTGTCAAGAGAGTGATGAAGTTATAGGCTCAAAACCTGTGGAGGTAACTAGTAGCCCAGTGGAAAATGGTGCGAGTATCGTTGGACTGGCTAATAAAGATTCCTCTTCTCCTAAAGAGAAATCAGAGACGCCTGTTAACCACTTGAGCGTCCTACCTGAGTTGATTGATTCCGTGAAGAGAGCAGCATTAGAAGGAGAGGAGGCAAATGCAGGAGCTACAGAGAAAAAAGGTCCTGCAGAAGAGAAAGTTATAGAAGAAGGAAACAATAATGAATCTGATTTGGTGGTGAGTGGTTTCCATGCTAAAGAGTCTTCTCTGGAGTTCTCTTTGTCCTGGTCTTTTCAATCTTCTGATTTTGCTGTTCTCTGTATAGAACACCCAAGGAGAACCGGAGTTGGAATCTGATAACGACTGTAATTTGAAAATAGAGCCAACCAAGGCTGAGGAAGAAGCCAAAGCCAGAGGGTTGCAGGTCTTCCCTTGCTCCTCGTATACATTTCAAATGCCATTAGTCATCACTATTGCCTCAGTTCACTGCTATTGCTAGTTGCCATATAGTCTTCTTGCTAGGAGCTAATGGGTGCCATATTTTATCAGACAATCAGAAATGAAGATCTGGAAGAAATCCGAGTCCTAGGAACTGGAACATATGGAGCAGTGTACCATGGAAAATGGAAGGGTTCCGATGTAGCTATAAAAAGGATAAAAGCCAGCTGCTTTGCTGGAAGACCATCAGAACGAGAACGCTTGGTAGTAACAACAATCATTCTTGCCTTCGTAAAAAAGATGATTGCACTACGATGAGTTATAGATTTATAGTGCGAAATTCATCCATCAGAAAAATTGGCATCTACACTATAAGTTGTATAGAATACAAATGCTAGGGAAGCTGAAGTTCCCTGGCATATGACGAATTACTTAGCTTATATGGTTTTCCTAACTTGGAGTTGTTTTTGGCATGTGCTTTTTTTTTTCATCCTCGAGGTTGAGGCTTTATCCTTTATTTTGAACTTGTTAAGGTACCTGTTTTAAATAAAATGTGTCAGCAAAAGACATGTTCTGTGAGATGTTGGGTGGTTTGCTCTCCAAAGAATGAAATTTAGAATAAGACTTCCTTTGCTTTTAGCTGTTGCCCTATCTTCGCTTTTTAGGGATGCCAAAGTATCAATTATCACAATATCACTGGTCTTCAGTAGGTTAGTTCCACACTCATATTGAGAAATTTGCGTGAAAGAGAGGACAGGGAAAGAACTCACAAGAAAAGTAGAAGTTCCACAGCTAAAGTCTTCACTATTTTTGATGTTGAAACTTGTGCCATAGATTGGTAATACAGGAATCACTCTTGTAGATATCTGATTTTTGGAGGGAGGCCTTGATATTAAGTTCCTTGCATCATCCAAATGTTGTTTCGTTCTACGGTATAGTACGAGATGGTCCAGACGGATCTTTGGCGACTGTGACTGAGTTTATGGTCAATGGATCTCTGAAGCAATTTTTGCAGAAGAAAGACAGGTAAGTTTTGTGGTGATGTTCGAGGCTCTGACTAGCAATCCTTTCAATTCTGATATTTCAGATCAAAATGTACTTTCCCCTTTTTCTGCATCTATAGCAAAGGTATGCTATCTGACCATTGTGTATATGATATTACAGGACTATTGATCGTCGCAAAAGGCTCATCATAGCTATGGATGCAGCATTTGGGATGGAGTATTTACATGGAAAGAACATTGTTCATTTTGATTTGAAATGTGAAAATCTTTTGGTAAACATGAGAGATCCTCAAAGGCCTGTCTGCAAGGTATGAAGACTTCTACAATAACTTCCTGGAAACTCCATGCTACTTGTACCATGTTGTCACACCTATACGTCTGATTTTCGTCTTCTTTGGTATAATATGGTCCAATTTTTTGGTGTTTTTTGGGATCATCATGTCATTTTTATTTCCTGGAAATTCAATGAGAATTTTAACTTTCATCGGGCTACTTCTTCCATGTGTGATTGCTCTCCAGATTGGTGATCTGGGATTGTCAAAGGTAAAGCAACACACGCTGGTATCGGGAGGTGTTCGTGGCACATTACCCTGGATGGCACCTGAGCTCCTCAGTGGGAAAAGTAATATGGTAACTGAAAAGGTAATTTCGTTTTATGGAGATATTTTTTAAGCTGGAAGAAAAATTATCCTTTTTATATCCATGATAAATTGTAAGAATTGTTATTTCCTGTCTTGTAGATTGATGTTTACTCCTTTGGGATTGTTATGTGGGAATTGCTTACTGGGGAAGAACCTTATTCAGATATGCACTGTGCCTCTATTATTGGTAAGTTGTATGTATTGTCCTGGCGAATATGCTTTCAGGAAGATGGTTTTTGGGGGGATATTCTTGGTTTAATTTCTGTAATGTTGTCCCTCATCTGTAATGTCTAAACAGGTTTCTTTCATGGAAATAGTTTTCCTTCACTTCGTGATTTAGGCAAATTAAAATGTGATTATTGTTTATTTGGGTACAAATTGGTTTATTTGTGCACATGATTAGCTCCACAATGAGAGTCCAAGATGCTGGGTAGACAGAAATTACAATTTGATGGAGTGAGCAAGATATATTTCTTTGTGGTGATTTATTGTTTGGGGAGGTGTGCTGTGTGAGTAGCTGTGTGCTATTGGCAGAAAACCAGCTCAGATGGGATGATTCTTGTTTTAGCAGGCAAATTCTTCACATTCTATGTATAATAAAGCGGTTCTTGTTTTTCTGGGCCTTGGATGATAATCATATTAGAAACCAAAGCAGGGTTCATGTCTTGTCGAGACAGCACTCTTCTTGAATTCCCAGTAGGAGAATGTGTCAATATAACTGAGCCAATTAATACGTTTTGGACTTTCATTTCTAAATGAGAAGGATTGCTAGGATGATATTTATCTTATAGGGATTCTGTGGCAGTGTTTTGAATTGAATGACATATTAAGCTAACCCTTTTGCACCATATGATGTTATCAAAATTGCTTGATCATAGAGCGTTTGGTTCTGGTAGTCTTATTACTACTTAAGATTCTGGTTCGTGTGAAATTAAATGGAAAATTCTACATTTCATATCTGTTTTTACTACTTTTCCAATCAAGTCCTATACTCTCAATTTTTCTAGTCAAGTCCTTATACTTAGACAAAATGTCTAATTAAATTCCTCCGAAACCAAATCTGGCTAAATCTAGCTAATGTAGCTGACAGAGGATGCCGGAGTGTGATGTGGATTAGACATGGCCTACATGACGTACCACATGGACAGTGAACTGGTAGGAGCATTAAAAGATGAATTAAAAAACAGTTATTCATTCACAATACACGGCTTATGGTGGTGAGTATCCATGTGGGTAATATTTAATCTACGTTGCACTCTGTCATCCTCCGACGGCCACATCAGCTAGATTTGGGTGGATATTATGTGGAAGGGACTTGATTAGACATTATGTACAAGTAGAAGTTGTTGATTAGAAAAATTGAAATTACGAGGACTTTATTGGAAAAGTAGTAAAAGTGCAGAGACAATAGGTAGAACTTTTTGAAATAAAATTGCATGACTGTGTGTCTCAATAAAGATCAAGATGGAGGGTTCTCTCTAGATGTGTGGTGAACATTGGAAAAACATAAGACACCTAGTCTGATGGCATATCCTTTTGGAAATGTGGCATCTGAATATTTTTAGAAGAATTCCCAATGTGCGGCAAGCCTGGAAGATGAAGAGACATGTAACACTGCTGTTGAGCGAATAAGCTGAAGCCCATAACTGTTGACCAGCCCTTGCCAAGGTTGTTACTAATTGCTGGATCCAATCAGAATCTAGACTCTGGGAAGTGACTCATTTGCAGTTCTTAGCCTTGTCCATGGCCATCTCTGTCATGGTATAGTAAGAGTTGAGGTTTGGCAACAAGAATGTCAATGGTTGATGCTAGATGTCAAAAGCTGGGTGTTACAGGGTACATGACTGAGTTCCTATTTTATTGAACAGGAGGAAGCATCTGATTCATTAAATGACACGTGTTCATTTATAGCAGATCTTCCATTTTGTTGAGTTGTTCCTGTTCTCTTGAAACTTATGTCATTCCTTCACGTTCTCAGCCATTATGCCTCCCGTGTTTTGCAGGAGGTATAGTAAATAACTCTCTACGTCCACAAATTCCAGCATGGTGTGATCCTGAATGGAAATCATTGATGGAGAGTAGTTGGGCCTCGGACCCATCAGAAAGACCATCTTTTTCAGATATCTCTCAGAAGCTGAGGAGTATGGCTGCCGCAATTAACGTGAAATAATTAGTAATTACGTTTACTTGCCAGTTCTCTTCTTGCCTTTACATCCTGCAAATTTGGAGCTGAAATGCCGCAGGAGTATAGTCATCTCAGCTAAGGTCTTCTAATGCTTTTAAAGTACCACCACAATGCTAATGCATTTCTACTTATATTATCAGTTTCAACGAAGTTATAATGGTTATGCCGATTAATATTGGTATTTCCTTATAAAATGCAACTACACATGCTTTCGTCTGGGTTCTGCTCAGAAAGACTTTGGAGTCGACCAAGCACGCCAGCGATAGCAGCTGAATATGAAAAGTAAGTCTCTCTCTCTCTCTCTCTCTCTCTCTCTCTCTGTTTGAATCATTCACTCGACTGCATTGAATATGTCAGCTCATTTGATAAAATCTCCTTATTTTGTTCTCAGGATATTGCTAGTCGGGTGTCCTGTGTGGATGATTGGAGACACGAAATGAGATTATTCTATATAGAATATGAAGCAGAACCGAGTCCTGAATAAAAACGTGTAGATACTCGACGGTGAATATGGCGTTTAGATCTTTACTGTGGAATGCAATTATATGCAGTCTCAACTTGTTTATTCTTTTTTATTTAAATCCCACACCCCCGGCCAGAGGTACATGTTACTATTTTCTACATGAAACTGGTTCTGATGTGTATGTACAAAGCATGTGATTTTTTCGTGTGGGCTGGTCTAGACTCGCTAGCTTGACATTCTCATGAGATAATTGACATTACTGCTGTCTGAGTGGACATATTTGTCTGCTCAGTTGACACAGTAGCGGGAGAGGCCTCGTAATAATGTAATGTATTGTAACGACTTGGCGTTTGTCTCGGTCAGTGTTGAATTGTCGATAAGAATGAAGTAAGTGAGAATTTTGCGGCTTTCTTTTTGACTGCAGTGTCTAACCATTCCATCCAGATTCTTGATTTGCATTCATTTCTTTATTTATTTTCCTTCATGGATGATTGAGCTTTCTGCATCGCAAAACCAGCATGATCTGCCAATTGTCGATGGAGCTGCTGCAAAGGTAATCTCTCGAGCATCAGTGCCGATTCTCATTCTAAGAGGGACGAAGGGAAACAACCTGGGCCTGCTCTTTACTTAACCAAAAGAGAGAAATGATAAATTAGCATATTCATTTTCATTTGGATGGACAATTTGTAGCTTTTTCTCTTCTCTAGGGAAGTGCTGGCTCCTTTGGGGATCTCCACTCTGAAATTCAAAATGTAGCAGATTGTCAGAACTAGTTCTCACTATCCTGGCATCTACACTTTGGAAAGTCATAGAATGTGGAAAGGAAGAAAATTTATAAGGAGAAAAATCCGAATTTTCTCAATTTTCATCTCCCGGAAAATCCTAATTTCCGTTGTGAAATGTTTGTATGAACGCAACTTCTTTAACTCCGCTAGCATGATAGCACAAGTGGACCACAAATTGTACTCGGGTCACGACGTGGGTACTAATTCAAGAAGTGAAACTTTCATGAAAAATTTGACCAACTTCTTTAATAGGGTCAATATTTCTCCATGATAATAAAAGTATAACATTTGATAATAAAAAGAAGGAGAGCAAATAAACATTAGATATGCATAATAGTAACATGGATTCAGATTGGATAAATTTGACTAATGATGACTAAGTTTTAGCTAATTTCATTAGTGAATCTTGAATTGTGAATTACAAATTGCACTAATTATCTTTTTACTTTTACAACTAATGCACCGTGATTTTGATTGGCACTTGATAGAATTCTTTATGGAAATACTGATGCAAATTTCAGTGACATCAAGTCAAGAAAATTAGCAACATATCTATTACGTTCATATTTATCAGAGAATCAATTAGATTTGAACAAAGTATATTAATTGTTAAAAAATGGATAGGTAGTGAACTTGAATGCTTTATCAAATTTTCTTGACCCGAGGAATGGTAACTTTTAGTATGGATTGACATATCTAGAAATAGTGACATTGGTCGATTCAAAGGCAATATAGATTGACATGAGTTTAAAATACATAATCTTTTAGCATGTCCCGGTAATAAGGTCAGCCAGTTCTAGAAGTGAAAAAGCTTGAAGGCAGGAGAGTGCTCGATCGCATTCGCGAGAGCGACAGAGCCATTTGCCTCCTCATTTTCCTGACTTCTTTCGGCCTTTCAGATTTCAAGGGGACCTTTCCAAGACAGAATAGCCGGTCCTGCATTGAAAAAGATATAACCGATGACCGTTCATTCTTAGTTTAGAATCCTCTGCCGAGTAATTCTTGATTTTCTTGATCGTGTTTTGACTTTGGCGCCTCTTCAAAATCAATCCTGAGGCATGGCGTACGCTCCGAAAGAGACTGCAGGTTGGTTAGTAATGGTGGGTTCCATTCCCTATATCTACCCCGTCCGAAGAAGAGTACGGACCATATTGTCAAACACCTGGTTGACATTACTCTCGCTGTGCCTTATGCCATGGGAAACCCCGATTGATCCGACGCTCCGGAGCTCCGACAGTTCTGACCTAAAATGATTGAAAAATATGGGGTCAGGGGATGATACGCCATGAGGAGTGGCATCACCAACTCTCTCTGATATCCGCTTAAAGAAAAACCTACAAAGGTCAAATCCGGTGACGCCATCGATTCCTCTGCACTGGTATACCTAACGCACTGTGTGGAGAGACCCTTTCTGATGGAAGTCAACGTTCGAACGTGCCAGTCTTGCATATACACCTGCACGGCGTACGAACTCCTGCAATGGGGAGCATGTGTCAGCACCAGGGGAGCTTTGCAATTGCGAATGAGCAGTTTGCATGCATGGGGATCGACGTGGGCGGTCCGAACCCTAGTCTGGAATCTGTTTGCATCATCAAATATCGAGGTTTCTTGCTCTTCCTTTAGGACTCGGTGTGTGATTAGGTCATCAACGTTTTGATCCGTGAAAAGGTCAATGCCCTCCCCTCAAGACCCGGGAAAAGTTCCTACTCATGAAGCGGTACAATGAACGCAAAGTCCAAAGGTATCTAAGAAGTAGACTCAGTCAAACGGATGGATTGAGACAGGTCGAAAATGGTTTGACTCGTTCTAACCCATTTTCATACAATGTAAATTTAGAGACTCATATCCGACTCATATTATTAAAAATCATACCCAAACTGAGATGAGAGTGTAGAGCAAGCGAGCACAAAATTGAGTAAGCGCAATAAAAAATGAAGAGAGAGTCATATAGATGGGTTAGGTCTAAGTAAGTTGTAAACTCGTCTATAACCTATTTATGACCCATTTAACACTAATATTATGTTTAAATGCATTTATGACCCATCTATTTAATATAACTAACCTACAACTCATTCAACAGCCATATGAGTTAAGAAATGGGTTAATGACCCATTTTGATGGGTTTATCGAGAAGTTATGTGCTACATCATGTGATGTTGCTATGCATCGGGAAAAAGTATGTCAATGTCGCCGTTGGCCTTAGAATTTCAATTAGTCATAGACAAGAAGGGTGACCTAGTTGCCTACAACTGTCCACCAACTCATCTCAAATCATATTTCAAAATCGTGCATTTGATATAACTGAAATCAGGAACCAAAAGCAAGCACTCCACATGTTTCATTGCATTTTCTGCATGAAACATACTTGAGTTGGATTCTTTGCATTTTCAGAGGAAATCTCTCCTTTTGGACCGAAACTCATTATCCATCTTTTTCGCATCTCTAGGGTTACTCTTTCTAAGTTCTGATAGCGTGCCTTTTAGTTTGAACGCTAAGTAGAAAAAGTGGATTCCCTTTGGATGCCCTAGTCCATGGGTTTGTTGCGAGGAAAAGAGAGACGAAACATAAAAGAATTGGAACTAGGGTTGACAATCCTTCAGTATTTTAGCCAAGAGGGAAAGACCCAACCGGAGCTCAGCAACTGCGTCTGTTTGTAGCGTTTCCTGTGCATTATCTTACGCAAAAAGTGCATTCGTGATAGCAACAGGCGGCTTAAAACGAATAATATGGCACCAACTACGTGTTGCTGAAGCAAACGGGTCAATAGCCGTCCCATTCATCACCGATTTGGAGAAATATATTACAACTGGTAGTAACTTTGTCAACCCTAGTGACGTTGGCCGAGATCATTATTTTATTCCCTTCTCCTTCGTAAATCCGTCATTCTTATCTCGAAATCTTGTCATCTACTGGACTGGGATTGGCCAGGTGGCGCAGATTAGATTATTTTATGTTCCCCAATAATGTGTCTGCTACTTTTTGGACTGCCAGCTTAATTTCACAACAAGATTTCCAACTCCTTGAAAATCACTCTTGCTAAACCACTAGCCGGGGAGGAGAAGAGTTGTGTTGGTTTCTAGGCAGCTTCCTCAACTTGTTTGATATTGTATCGTTTCGGTGTCCTTATTTTTCCTTTCTCCTATGTTAAGTTGTTTACACTCTAAGTTACTTGTCGTAATGAACCAAACCAATGAGCCACAAATACCTTCACCTAGTATTAGTAGAAGAAAGAGAGAGCTAGAGGTGAAAGGGCTACAATGAAATAATTTATCCTCTCCCCGTTTGGTTGTTGTCCAAGATAGGATAAAACTCGATATAAAAGAGGTATAATTACAATAAAAAAATTCCCATGTGGGTGGGGGTGGGGGTGGGGGTGGGATGAAGATGAACAGGATTTTTTAATGTTCATGGTATAAAAGTTATTTTAAAAAACCCTCCTCTCCTTCTCCTCCTCCTCCTCCTCCGTAGCGCTAGTTCACATTGAAGATTTATGACTCCTCCATCAAAGCTTCATGAAAGTGGCAAGAGAGTAAAGCTCATTCTTCTCCATAGGTCACTAGTTCATGTTGAAATTTCAAGAAAACAACAATTTTCCTTTATATCTCTCTGATTCACATTAAAACTTCACAAAATCGGCGAGAGAGTTGAAGTCCTATATATTTCGAAATTGTTATGGTGAATGATCATATTGTCTCTCTTACTAAATCTGATATTCTCAGATTGATCTATCTCGTCAACGTCATTATAATCCATTTACATTTTTTGTTATAACTGATTCTATGGCTCTAAAATGCTATAATGGGCTCCATTACTTTTTAAGATATTAATCATATTATAATCATGGATTAATTTCTAGAGATTGTCTTTGTTTGTGCATTCTTGTTTTCTTTATTGTGAGAAAGAGCTGGCAATTTTTTTTTTTTTGTGCATTTCTTGCAACACTCATTGATTTAGTGAGAATCTGTGATATTCTTCTCATTTCAATTCTAAGCCCAGATTATTGTCTAGCTAATTAGCTTCATTGATTACAAAAAAAAAATTATACCATGAGTTTTAAGACAATTTTGCTATTATTTCACCTAGCAGTTTGTACATAAAATTTATATATTTTTCCTTGTAAAATATGGATTTTGCTAATAATAAATAATGTTATTTTTCATGGGTAGCATATAAGGGCGTACTTGTCATTTACACGGATATGCAGTTTATATCAACTATTGGACATGATAGGATGCATATATGTTAGATTTTATTATTGCGATTGATCAAACAGTGGATAAGATACAACAAAATATCTGGGTTTCATATCCAATTTTTTCTAGTCTTATCTAGACTAGAAATCCAGGCAATCAAACATAACATAATTTTGAAAACTGCATAAGGATATAGACAAAGGGATCATCTTTGTGTAAAATGAAAGTCTACTCCAATAACATGCAGATGTTGGCTCAATTAACTTAAGTATTAAAAGATTTCTGGCTTGAAAACTAAAGGTCACTCATTTGAATTAGGCTAACCACTACTGCAAATGCTTTGGGTGAAGGCCACTAGCACTAGCAAAATGTCTAGATTTAACTAGTTCACAAGGCTTGTAGGGTGTTTCATGAGCCTCCAAGTAGTCGGATCCAAATATTTTCCAAATTATTCATTTTTTGCTAAACAAACAAAGCCTAAACATTCCTTTTCATCGTTCTTATAGGTAGGAGGAGAAATTTTGGGATAAAGCAATCCATGTTGATCTCTTGGTGTGTGTGAGAGAGCGAGAGAGCCAATAATTCCACAAGATTATTGAATTTAGCAAAGAAACGTATCGAGCTTATCCTCTCGTCAAGACAACCCTTACCAGCTCTCACTTAAGAGACCCCCCATTTTTAAGTTCTTAGGTCTTTGATGATGATGAAATCATGCAATGTCAAAATGCAGAGAGGGAGATTCCAACCAAGAGAGAGACAAACAGAAGCATGTCTTCTCCCTCTTCCCAAAGATCTGAGTCAATTTGATTTATTAATTGCGCACATAGTATAATATAATATTGAAGGAGTGAGTGCTCTTTTGAATTTTGATCGTTTCCCCTTGTTGATTTCTCTGTGGGGTGCGGTTCCCTAACTCATCTTTCACGTTACGAGAGAAAAATATCGATTGCAGAAAATAATAAACTAGGAAACCGAGGTCAATGAGTGGTACTTGTTCTAAAAAGGTTTCAATTTAGGAGGCCTATCCTTTTGTTTCTTTCCTGTTTTTCTTGTTAAAAGAAATTGCAATTGCTCCTACGCTACCTTTCGTTGACAAGTTGCCTTCTAACAGCTAGGGCGTCTCATTAAACAACAAACTAAATGCTTTCCTGGAACCAAAAGATAGGCGCACATTTGATCATCTGGGGGATGATCTGTTTAATTATACGAGAGAATCGCCACCAATTAGCAAGAAGACGCCTTCTCTCAGTTTCTGAGTTAGCTGAATGATGGAGATTCTGCCGGTTTTAGAGTCCCTCCTTTTCTTTTGAAAAAGAAGAAGGGCCTCCATTTACAACTCATAGGAAATGTGTGGGGGAGTAACAACTTTTAGTTGATGGGTAAAGGTAGGGACATCTTAATGGACATTGCAATTCTTTAATTTCGCAATTTAATATATTGTCGAGCTGGTTTTAATTTCACAGGTCTTTCTATGAAGAGATTCTATTATCGTATTGTTTTAACAAGGTTTTAATTCAAGCAAAGGTTTTAGAGCGTGTCAAATTTTTATTGGTTTGTGATTTTTGAATCCTATATGAGCAATAACAAACCTTAAGTAAGCAAGTAGTGGTAGAGCCAAAGAAGATTGATGAGCAAGTTTGGGCCGCTGCTCGCTAGCATGGAGCAAATAATTTCAGTAGAGTGAATGTGTTTTTTTATGAATTCAATCCATCAAGAATTGAGCGATCTTAATTAACTATCAGATACGTGAGTTTAAAATGAAATTCACTAGATTTGACAACTCCGGTCACTTACCATCAAGGAGAAAGTCCAAGTCATAGTTTCACACAAATCTATCAATGATGTTGAAGTTTTTCATCAAGGTGTTCACTTCGTTCCTCATTACCCTAATCTCCAACCCATTATCGTGTTCATTTCGCTTGTGCAGTGTAACATGTCTACAACAGCCTAACAAGTGAAGATCAAGCAAAAACTTTACCATTCTCTATCTCATCTTCCTTTTTCTGAAGTTTGCACTATGTATTGTTGGAAAATGTAACCTCTAGTGTCGCAAAGAATTTGCTCCTGCAGCTTCCATAGAACGTGAAACCCTAAAGAAAATAAACAAATTCTCCTATTAGTCCTATAAAGACTTAACTAGTTGTCAGCCAGCACATGAGAGAGAGAGAGAGAGAGAGAGAGAGAGAGAGAGAGAAAGAAGGTTTCCCCGAAACCTAAAAGCCACGATATTTCTCGGCCGAGTAAGAGCAACTTAAATGCCTTACTACAGATTTCCCTTGTGTACTTCTTTAACCTGAATTCCATCCTCAGAAGTCAGAACGACACCAACTAAAATAAGAAGAAAAAAGTGGCCAACCATGTTACGACTCTGCAAGAAATCTTTAAGGAGGGGGTCATAAAGAGCTTTTTGATTGCAGTTCGTAAGGGAACATTTCAAAGATGTAGACGACAAACCAAGAGGATGTGGAGTCTTCTTGGGATCAAGTTTCTGTAGCTTCGCATCATAATAATCTAAGAATCCCCTAATACAGCAGAGTCGTTAAAATATTATTTAGCAGAAAGAAAATTTTTGCTCTTCTTTTGTCAACTTGCATGCAATAGTTTAGTTTTAGATGAACGAACTAATCCAAAAAGTTAACGATGAGAGAGAGAGAGAGAGAGCCCTAGGGGAGAAATGGAGCAGTGAGGAAATAAAGTAAGACTTTTGTCTCTCCAAGAGCATCAAATCAACGCAACTTTTCTCCACCTATAAATCCGGGTCTTCCCTTCACCAAATTTTCCCCAACAATCCCAGCAAGGTCTTCAATCTCTCTCCATCAACAAAAACAGCATATAACTTAGCTGGAGCCAACCAAAAAAAAAAAAAAAGGAAGGAGAAAAGCAGAAATCTGATCATCGTTTTGAGAAAATGGGAAGGGCTCCGTGTTGCGACAAGGCGAATGTGAAGAAAGGGCCATGGTCTCCCGAAGAGGACGCTAAGCTCAAGACTTACATTGACAAGTATGGAACTGGGGGAAACTGGATTGCCCTTCCTCAGAAAGTTGGTAAATTCTCAAATCTCTGTCTCTCCCTCTCATTTGAATCGGTCTCTTCTGAAAGAACACGTTAATATATACCGCACTGTCGATTATTCTTTAAGCTTGAGCTTGAACTGTTAGGGATTTATGTTTGGTTTCTTAAGACAGATAAGTGTTATGACCAACGTCCTTTCTAGTCCGTTTTTCTCAGCTTCATGCTTCATCAGACCTCGGCATGGCTGAGTTTTGTGGGGTCCTCGTAAAGTTAGTGACGGGTATTTGTGGAAAGCTGAAAACTCATTGGAATGATCAAATTACCAAAGTTGTGATCAATATTCATTGTGCCAACAGGGCTAAAGAGATGTGGGAAGAGTTGCAGACTGAGGTGGCTGAATTACTTGAGACCCAACATCAAGCATGGCGGCTTTACCGAGGAAGAGGACAACATCATCTGCAGCCTCTACATCAGCATTGGCAGCAGGTAAACTCTCTCTCTCTCTCTCTCTCTCAAGCTACCAAATTACGATGAAGGAAAAATGTTAAAAAAATTACCAAGGTCACCTTTTCCAATGGATCAATAATACCCAGTAGCTGAAGGCATTGACCCACACTCAAATCAATCCCACTTTATGTCTTGCAGGTGGTCAATAATTGCGGCCCAATTGCCAGGAAGGACAGACAATGATATCAAGAACTACTGGAACACCAGGCTGAAGAAGAAGCTGCTCGGAAGACGAAAGCACAATATCAACAACAACGCGGCCATGAATCTCTTCGCGTCATCGCACGCATCTCAATTGAACCCAGCAAGAGATCTGAACACTGCATCACCAGACGATGATGACTCTTCATCACCATATAACTCACATGCTTTGAGCAACTCTGCCCTTGAAAGGCTTCAACTCCACATGCAGCTTCAGACCCTCCAAAACCCTTTGTTCTCAAGCTTCTACAACAACCCTGCCCTCTGGCCCAAGATCCACCCCCTGAGAGAGAAGATGATCCAGAGCCTCCATCTCTTGAACCAAAACCCTAACAGCCCTAATTGCGCCAGTCTCATCCAACAGCTTGCACTGGCCAATGGGTCTCAACCACAAGCTGAGGACATGGAATGCAACAAGGCTGGTCTCTATGACCTCACGTCCACCAATCCTAATAATGTCTCACTCCAACATGATTCTCTCAAGATCACCGCTTCCAAGATTGAAGACCTGGTGAACTCTTTGAGCACCGGGGGGTCGGCTTCCTCGGATGGCTCGGTTTCCTTCAACTACGCCAAGAATTTGATCGACACGGCCCTTATGCCTGAAGTGGATGGTGCTGAAGCAATGTCATATGGTAATGCATACAACGGCGCTGCGTCAAACATCCGAGCTGAGCTGGACGATATGGGGAATAACAAAGCAGCCAATGATTTCGCGCCTCAGGAGGATCATCCGAACACGAACGCTGAGTTCGATTATTTCAAGGACATGAACGGCTCGAAGGACAACATCCTCTGGTGGTCTAATGAGCTAGACATGAAATCGCCATCGGCCAATCCTTGGGACCCCGCGAACAATTCCGTTTTCCAGAACGAAGGAATGTTTCAAGACTACGGATCAGGCGCAATCTGCGGTAGCGGCCAGTATTAGGGGCTTTTTGTCGTGCATGAACATACTTTCATGAAGGGCATAAGATGGAGAGAAGAACGATTTCGATGCCGCGCTTTGTAAATCGTGTGAATAACAATTGCGAGTTAGTTTCAACTATGACTAGTATCAAGTGTTTCCTCTTCCCTCTTGAAACCAAATTATGATTCAAATAATTGTTTCAGCATGCATTCATTTGGTGATAAAGAAGACTACATGCATATAATGATGTACTGTTTCTCTTCATATATATCATGTATTTATTTGGAAAAAGTATTGCGAATTTGATAGCTAGTCTTATTTCTCTTTCCTCCTTATTGAGTGGTTTCGCCGTCCGGACGCCTCGGCACGGGGTATTGCTCCAATGATAATATTATGAAATAAGGGTGAGCATATCTGACCAACCCAACGGAAAACCGCCCAAACTAGACCGGACTAGCTGGTTTGGTTCCAAGTTCCATAAAAATGGAATTGGTGATTTTCGGTTCCGGTTCCTAGTTCGGGGGGACCGAACTAACTCTTTTTTTTCTTTTATAAAAGATTTATATTTTAATTTCTTAAAAATAGCAATAACTCTAGTATTTTTTTTTAATATATTTTTTTTGCTAAGTGGCTTGTCCTCCCAATCTAGTTCTTGGTTTCAAGATGGAATCAGACCGGACAAGAAACCGATCACCCCTATTATGAAATGCCTTATTATTTAAAATTTTCATACAAAGTAACATTAGGTGTATTTCTGTAGTGAAAATCGATATCTACTAAACTAAAATAAAGGGATTTTTTTTTATCTCTGGCCTCGTGCTGTTTAAAGTTAATCAAATCTCAGAAGATAAGCTCTCAGTACAATATTCTGTCAAAAAAGAAGAGAAAAGGAACTCCTTAGTGCACTAGCTAGATTGGAACTGCTGCACAAGGTTAGCATCTCATTAGCCAATTGCAAGACCCTTGTATGTTCCCACATGCGAAGTGGTTGATCAAAATTATTAACAATTTCTGACTTTGAGCAATGCGTAGCTAAGTCCGCTAGTCAATGTAAATTAATTCATTTACAGGTCGGTTCCATTTAAAAAGATATAGGGTAGATTCTTTATTTGCAGTACACCGTAACATCTGCAAAAATGTATAATGATCTTGCGCTCATCGGCATTCGATGACTTTTCTCCGTTCTCCCGAACGGTCCATGACATTGGCATCATTGAATACCGCATACATGCTCATGTCCTTAACTATGAGTTGGGCTCCGTTTATCTTCTCCTTAGTTAGGAACAAGAACTCCAATGCGCGCTTTATGCACATATTTAGTGGCTCTCACAAAGTTATATTCGAAAATGAAATGAGTGCACTAAATACGATATGGAAAATAAGAAGAGTGGAAAATAGAGTAAGTCCCGGGCGAAGGGCAAAACGGTCAATTGCGTGAGATAATTTTAACTCCTTTCCGTATTGGTAATGTAGAAATGCAAAAAGTTCTTGACAAATGTAAATGCGATGATTTCGATGAATGTGATAACGCAGGGAGCAGAAATTGTCCATGGTCAAGTATTGCCGCCCGACAAGATCCTCGTTCCCCTGGATAATCTAGCAGGGCCTTTTTGCTTTCTGAACAAGCTAATCATTAAAATCACTAGTTAACTCTTTCTCTCTCTTTCAAAACACCCCCCCAAAAAAAAAAAAAAAAAACTCTCTCCATTTCTCTCTCTGTCTCTCAATTCGAGTCGTTCCTAGACATTAATGGTAAAAAAAAAAAAAAAAGGGTGATAGGTTCAGCCCATGGGCTGACATGGGCGGATGTGTAGGCTAGAATCCAAGATGTCGAAATGCTTCATCCGGTGACGATGTCAACCAAGGCCTTGAAGTTTTTCGTGGAGCTACCTTGCGGCTCCACCGCCTTCAAAGCCGTCTCCTTCAGCGCCTCGGCTCTCTCCCTCATCCCCTCCTTTTCTTCCCCGGCCAGCACCCGCTCGAGCGCCGCCGCCGTCGCCTCCTCGGTGAACGTTCCCCCTCCACCGCCGCCCCGATCCGCCACCCCGCCTCCACCGCCCTCGCGTTCATGCACTGGTCCCCGAAGAAGGGCCTCCCCACCATCGGGACGCCCCCGATCATGCTCTCCAGCACCGAGTTCCACCCGCAGTGCGTGACGAACGCCCCCACCGCCCTGTGCCTCAGCACATGCAGCTGCGGGGCCCACGGCACCACCTTCCCTCTCTTCCCCGCCGCCGCCTTCTCGAGGAGCGCCGGCGGGACCTCCGCCTTGGCGTCGCCCCGGTAGGACCAGAGGAACGGGGAGGCGGCCTTGTCCAGGGCGTTCACGAGTGCGGTTACCTCGTGCGGGGGTGGCCGGATCATGCTCCCGAAGGAGACGTACACGACCGAGGCCGTCTCTTGCTGGTCCAGCCACGGGATGCAGCCATGCTCGTCCGAGAGCGGCGGCGGAGGCAACAGCATGAACGGCCCGACGTCGAGGAACCTCTGCAGTTTCGAGCGGAGCTGCCTCTCGACGATCGGGTCCATGTTCTCGAAGGAGTTCAAAACGACGGCAGCCGCCTGAGGAAGCACTTGACCCATCCTGTAGACCATGGTCGGCAAGGGCGCGGTCGTATCGAAGATTTCCTTGATCATGTCCATCATTCGCATCGTCGACAACCCCGGAATCGCATCGAGCGTCATGTCTTCTAGCAAACCAAAAACAAATTAGGGTGACCGAGAAATATAGTTTTAAGTCCGCCAACATAAAACTTTTTCTTCGACAAATCGTCGCATCATGGGTAATGTATATACGTGCAAGATATGGGTAATCAAATCCAAAACGATCCAAATGTCATAATTTGAATCCTCAAAACGAATGTCTCTAAAACATACTTGAAGTTCGATGGAAATACCCATGATGCATTTTGTACTCAGAAGCGTTCCTTGCGATCCTCACTTCATCGCGTTGATCTCATTGCTTGAAAACGAGTCGTTTTCTTACGGATTAATTTACCATGGCCTACCAAAATTAATCTAGAGTCCACTTCTTACTTCCTTGAGCCTTTTAAGAATTTGCTTTGGTCCAAGACCATCTACTGCTTATGGAGGGCTAAAGTGCAAAATGCATTTGCTATGAAAAGAATTCATAGAATTTATGAGGCTCACCTACTACTTTAGACTGCTTTCTTTATGTTATACCGAGTTAACCATGGACAATTTCGTAGCATTTTGGACTAATTTCTTCGTGTTATATCGAGTTACGGTATAACTTGAAATGAATCCATATGATTTATCAGATTCGATGGCTTCCAGGTATTACCTGAGGTTCCACGTATTTGTCGGATCGAGTCCGTCTCCATGTGCGCGAGGAGGGCGCAGGGGCTGGCGGTCCAGACCGGAACCCAGGGCACGCTCCGCTCTCGAGCCATGTCGGCGGCGAACCAATAGAACCCGTCCGTCAGCAGGCAGGTGATCTTGCGCCCTCTCTCCCTCTCCACCGCCTCGAGGACGCTCTCAAAGTTCCCCGGCACCACGCGCAGGAAGATCTCCACGGCCTCCACGAGGTTCGTCCCCGACGGCACGTACCCCTCGGGCGCGCCGTCCCACACGTCGTAGGCCATGAGGTTCGGGCACGCGCTGCCCTCACCATTCCTGCCCCCCGGGAAGCACGCGAGGTTGGATTTCTCCGTGCTGAAGAAGGAGAACGCCGTGGTGGGGGACGCCGCCGCTATCCGCCGCACGAGGGAGAGGAGCGGCGCAGCATGGGTGGCGAATGGGAATGCGAACACCGCCACGTGCTTGCCGGCGGGAGAGCCTTCCGATCCCGCCATGAGGGGTGGGCGTCGAGAGGCGTAGAGAGAGAAAGGAACGTGTTCGGAAGGTGTTGATCCCGTCATAGAGAGAGAAAGGGAGATTGGCCTATTACTTATATCGATTCTGTGAGTCTAAACGAATTCTGTTAATAACGATACCTAAACGCGTAGCAAAACCTGATTTTAACAACATCATTCCAGATTTTAACTAACGCATTTCGAGAAACATTCGAAGGGAGATCGATCGGTATCGATAAAGCTTTCCCTTTGCATTTCCTCGTGAACCCACTTATAAATTCACATGCACTTAGGTGCCATCAATGTTGTTTCGGCAAATCGGTCCGTGGCTAGACGAGCATGAACCGACAGTCTGTGAAATTCATTATTTCGGAGAAGGAAGAGGGTTGGTTGGAGAAAGTTTCACGAGACGTTGCGGGTTATGCGGCGGAGCAGGCGTGGCCACATGCAGAGGAACGGAGGTTTCGTGTTGAAGTCAGTTCGAGCACGAGTCGGGACGTTAAAGTTGGAACCCCAACGAACGACCCACCAACTTTCGAGCGATGCAGCGCCTGTGTCGGTTCGGAATTAGGAAAGACGTTTACGTCGAAGAGAGAGGGAGAGGAGGTGGGTTGAAAATTTCATGAATTGGGTTTTTTTTTTTTTTTTTTTTTTTCCCTCCCCTTGTGTATCATGATCGGAGGTGACCGGCTCCAATTGGCCTCAATCTGAGGTTGAGTCGTCTTGTTTTATCCGTGGAAAAATTATGTTGCGTAATTGAATGCACAATCGCGTAGCAAAGTGAATTGATAAATGGGGGCGACGTGCCAAGTAAACATACTAACATTAGGCTGTTACTTAGCAGCTTAAGGAAAAGTCGTGTGTACATGAAAGGGAGTGAGAAAAGGTTGTTCTAACCAGATGTGAATATGGTATCAAGGTTCGATTTTTTTGTGCCCAACATGGTCGACCTTAGACAACCTCAATCCAAAGCAATCCCCGTTATTTTGCCTTGACTTCGAGGTTGATATATATATATTTATATATTTTTTGGTAGTGCATGATGATCTAAATTTGTTAAAATCAGGGTTGACCAACTCATTGACCCAAGAATAGAGAGTCAGTGACTTTACACTTCTCCCAATTACTTTGATTTTTTACCTTTCATTTAATCATCAAGTAAAATCAATGGATATTTTTTTTGTCTGTTCCTATTCTACTTTATCATTTTCAGATTTTTACCTTACAACGAGGCAAATTAAAAGTCTAAATTTGAAAGTAAAAGTTAGAATAATAATTAGTATAATGGACAAAAAAAATAATTTTAATCATCAAGTATATAGGCAACAAGCCGCGGCTAATTCAACTGTGCCAAAGGAGGGCTTGAAAAGTACTTAATTCTGTTTTGATGCAATGTCGTGTCAAGTCTATTTCTTAGGACAGACATTGCATTCAAAGAGAGCAAGAGTAGTTTGCCCTTACTTTGTTTAGATAGAGTTTCGATAGAGGGTCGGTTCTTTTTTTGGTTTTGGTGAACTAAATTCATAAAAGTGAGTGAAAATATGATGAAGTAGGTGTTTTTCTCGTGCATCGCCATTGGTCGACTTTAGACCGGCTTTGAATGTACATATATGCAATAGAGTAAACTAATAAATGAGTGCAATATAGTAAGTAGCTAATATGAGTCCATATGTAAACATGCTAACACGACCTCATTATTTAGTAACCCAAGGTTAGTCACGTGTACATGAGAAAGAGTGCGAATAGGTTGCTCTCGGCTGATGTAGACATAGTATTAAGGTTCAATTTTTTTGTGAACTAATGCATAAAGATAGATGAATACATCATGAAGTAGGTTTTCTTTCGTTTGTATCCAAGGTGGTCGACCTTAGACCGACCTTGATATGAGGCGACCACCTCTAATTAATTTTGATTAGAGGTTGATATTACTTTTTGAGTGCATGAAAATCTAAATATGCTAAGATTGGTGGGTTGACCGACTCACGGTCCTAGAAGAGAGAGAGAGAGAGAGAGAGAGAGAGAGAGAGAAGCCTTACCCTATTACACCCCACTACTTAAATTTTTCCCCTTTTTAACTAATCATCTGCCTACACCATTTCCATTATATTTAAAAATTTTAAAATGATGATTGCTTTTTGGTATTTCTTTTTAACAAGTCTTAACGTGGACGCTCGAGGAAAAATGAGAAAAAAAAAAGACTTCAAAAAGTCCCAAATCATCTTCGCTGAACCGGATGAACCCTAATTTGATTCGCCCAAATCATCTTGCAAATTTTCCTTAGATTCGATCCTGTCTCGCCATTTCCCCCAACCAAGTCGTTCTTTTGTTAGTCACCTTCGTTAATCGAGCCCCTTTTCACTCGACGGCTTAGTCTGGTGCGTTCCTAGACTCGCCCACCCAAATTGCGAAGACCAAATTTGCCCACAACCTGACCCGATTCGTTCATCAAATTCCGCAGCAGACACGAACTAGTAAACTAGTCCCGGTTTGATTTTGTCATCGGCAAATGCTGAGTGAACACGACAACTCCACAGGGTGGTTCCCAAGACAGCGAAAAATGGTCAAAAGGGATATTGTTGTAGTTCTCAAAGTTGTGCACCTGGCAAAATGTGCTTTGTTTTCTTCACATTTTTTGAAATACTTTGTGCTGGGATAATCATTTGTTCATCTGATGTAGGAGCTTGTATCTTTATTTCCTTAACCTCGCAACAGTACTCTCTTAAGCCTTAGTGTCATGGGTTGTGGCTTTGAATTGTCTCAGAGAGATTTTCGATGAATTACATGATCGTGCACTTCTATTGCAATGGAAATAGATCTCACTTCCGACTTGTTTGGAGTGAAATGAGAATACTCAGCCTTTGTTAGCCTTTGTGGTAGTAGAATACTCGTGTCGGTTTTAGCACTAAAATGAGAAGACTTAACCCTTGTCATCTGGATTAATTAAATGAGAATGTATAAAAAGAGGTTGAGCTATTAGGGAATACTATTAGACAAAGGCTATTCAAAACTTAAGCTTAAGTCAAAATCTGCACATATTGATAGCACTCTAGGCTGCTCAAGTCAAGATACATACGTTGTGTCTTTTGTATAGGGTCGAGATTATCGACAAGTCAACATGGATTTGCTTTTTCCATGGTGGAAATTTTAACCATCATCCAATGCATGAATAAGTTGGGGAGAAGATTGATTTAGTAAAAGTTTATATCAATTCAAAGAGTTATGAAAGTTTTATCAAAGATATCAAGAATGGGGTAAATAGTGAATCTAAAAAACTTTATTTTAAGTTTCTTGAAAAGTCACTAAAAGAAGAGTTGAGATATTTATGAAATGAAAGCAATGTTTTTATTTTAGTTTTAGTTATTTGCATCACAGGTTAATTGAGATATATGAAGAAAAAAATTGTAGCCGATGAGGTTGTTAAGGGTGACGGTGAGGGTGCCAGTGTGGGTGCAGGTGAAGTTGAGGGTGAGGATGCTGGTCCATGTGAGGGTGTTGGTCAATAGGGCAGTGAGAGTGTGGGTGAGGGTGACCATTAGGGTGATTTATATTTTTATGACTTAGTTGATGAAGGAGTTTATACTAGTGATATTAGGGGTGATGACAAGATAGGCTCATGTAAGATTCTCACTGGTGACGATGATCTTGATGATGAGAAGCTTTTAAAAGCAAGGAAAAGCATGACGAAGTTCCACGGGAGGGCTACAAAGGATATATTATAAGGGGAGCATCTATAGCATAGGTAACAGCCTAACTATTGGATGTAAATAGTATAGTTGATATTGAAACTAGTTACAAGATAGAGTTTGGGGTTTAATGTAAAGAGAGAAGATAATGATTTAACTAAAAGGATAAATAGGTTTCAAAGACATGATCCTAATTGTTTGTTGTGTCTATGTTTATTGTGGCTATAACATTTGATAATGTTGACACCTAAATTTTTTTTCCAAAGATCATGTTTACATTTTTAAAAAAAAATATTGGAACTTATTTTTCCAAAAAATTATTTCACGACAAATTCTTGCGTATTAATTACCTAGGCATTTATTATAATTTATAAATGAATTTTTTTTTTTTGAACTCTACTTCCCAAAAATGAAAAAGAAAACAGAAAAGAGTTGGGGCCGGGGATCTGAACGTGACCAGCTAAGCCCTTGGGTGTCAGATTGCAATTAAAGCAGCTTATTGGGGCCATTATGCAATTTCCGAAAGTCTGAGGACCAATTCGCAAATTTTACAAAATTTGTCCCTGCCCTTAAATCGTCATATTTATCATTCACCCCTAATTGAGTTTGAAATTGAGCTTAGGCCAGGTCAAATTGATCAAATATAGCCAAAAGGACTAAATTAAACCAAATTGGTCATTCTCAGGTAAGAAAATGGCCAACTTTGAGAGACTTTCTTATATAATCGCACAGAGAAAATTGCAAAGTCAAGTCAAAGGCTTAACGTACTATAAATGAACTTGCCAATTGATAATAAATTCTAGCAAAATTGATGGATTAAATCACTTAAAACTAGCTGCCAAAACCCAGTCCACGATTCAGCCACAATTCGAAGTTGTCGAGTAAGCAACTACGTGGCCCCACTATAATCTACTCAGCTACCCAATTGGCCTGATCCGTAGTTGAGGTGAAAGATGACCATTATATGTGTAAATAGACAATTGGCCATGGATAAGATGAGGAAAGAGCGCGACAATGTCAACCAAATCAACTAGCTAAAAAGCGGCATAAGTTTGAAAATCTAACAGCCGGAGAGTTGGTGAAGCGGCTCAGATGGCAGCCTTTGTGTGTGGGAAAGGACTGACCAAAGGCTGGATTAATTCAGTGGATAAGCTCTCTGAAGCACGCTCTTTTGAGGCATAAACCACTCAAAGACCAACTTCAACCTAGAAATTCTAGACCGATCCTTTGGAAAAAATGAAATTTACACAAATTTCCAACCATAACTAACCCAAACTTTCAACTAGAGAGTGAAATTAAACTCAAAGATATTTCCATCCATAGATCACACATCCCAAATAAAGATTAGGAAGGACTCTTAAAGCTTCCTTTGGGGAAGATATCTGAATTTTTTTTCAAGGGTTCGAGAGTTTGTCATGAACCAGAAAAAGAGTGAGATTTTGAAAGAAATGAGAGAATATTGAACCAAGACACTTATTGGGGCTCCAAGTATGCATGTTCTGGTTTAAGAAAATCGTGGTTTCATCCCTTGACCAGTTGGTCAAGGGTATGGGGAAAACGAGAGCTTTTTGGGAAAACTGAGAGACGTTTGAGGCAAAAAGTCACTTTGGGATTAAACTAGAACACACCTAATAGAAGTGGGTGTCAAATTAGTAGACGAAAGAGGTCCAGGCGTAGGCTTTTGGATACTAACAAAAAACCTTCGTGGTCAGTTTTCTTCTTGCAGGTTTCCTTTTCAGAGTTGAGGAGACAAACTTTGTGTTACTTTGGGAGGCAATTTCTTGATTCGTTTGGTCAAGAACCTCGTGACACAGTAACAAGGAAGCAAGGTAAGGATCCTAGATGTATTTTTGCTCCATTTTGACCATGTTTGGACGATGGAAAATTTTGAGGAAAACCAACCCAGAAAACTGATTTCTGAGGCTAGAACTTTCTGAGGTGTTGATCATTTTCAAGAGTATTGCATGTTCGACTTGCCCTGCCCTTTCCACGCATCATCTGTCTTTGCGAACCTAAAGGATGTTGTATGGGAATGTAAGTTTAACATTTTGATGAACAATTCAACTTCAAGTTAATCGTTTTGCACAAAATTGATTGAAGTAATTACAGCTAAAGATCGAATAAGATATTCAATCATATACACATTGGTTGTATACAAACTGTGCATTAACTCATGCTAATGTAGGTTCTCTCAAATTTGTTCATCATGCTCGATGTCTCTAAGCTTATAATGCGATAAGGCATTGGACCCTTATTACTAAAAAATATATGTTATAATTAGGGAAGAGTGTCACAAAAGTTTTAAACCTATTACATTTGTATCAATTTAGTCTTAAATCTTTTAATGGTGCCAATTCAATCATAAACATTTTGACTTTATGCCAATTCAGTCTTAAACATTTTCATGGTGCTAATTTAGTCATAAACCTTTTGAACTAGTTTCTAATATCCTAAACCTTTTGATTTTGTGCCAATTCAATCATTCATGCTAATTTTGGCTAAATACTAAATTGACACTGAGTCAAAATGTTTATGACTAAACTACCACTAGTTCAAAATGTTTAGGACTAAATCGACACCATTAAAAAATTTAGGACTGAATTTGTATCAATCAAAATATTTATGACTAAATTAGCACAAAGTCAAAAGGTTTAGGACTTAATTGGTACCAAGATAAAAGGTTTAGGACTAAGGCCTCATTTGGTTTGGCTTTGGAAAGGTGCTTTTGGCCTCTAAGGAATTTTGGCCAAATGCAAATCCGTATGATTCAATTTTTTAGTGGACTTTGGCCAGATGCAATTACATCTCCAAAGGGCTCTAAGAACCTTTAGCCCAAAGAAAGTCTAGAGGTCATTTGGGAAGTTATATTTTCGGAATGCTACTATTTATTTTCTCCAGAGAAGCAAATAAATGTCGACGACCGCCGGCTAAGAGGTTGCCCTTGCCAACAACCGCCGCTTGAAGGGTCACCTGACTCTAGCGATCGCTACCTGAGGTCCAGCGACCTCAAGTGATGGTCGCTTGGGTTGCACGAACTTAGGCGATGCTTGAAGTCGTATGACCTTAGGCGAGGTTGTCTAGCAGCCAAATGCGGTTTTTATAAAAAATTTAGCCAAAATCCTTTGTAAAATGTAGTTTTTACCAAATGGTATTTAAGCTAAAATTATTTCGTAATGCACTTTAAAATTACAATTTACTAAACGTTATTTGCATTTCAAAAACTCATTTAATCCAAAGATATTTGCATTTTTCCAAGGACATTTGCCTAATATTGAATCAAACGGGCCCTAAATTGGCGCCGTTAAAAGATTTAAGATTAATTTAGTACAAATTTAATAAGTTTTGGACTTTGCTGACTCTTTTCCCGTTATAATTATATATAAGACATGTTAAGTAAGTGAATAACGTTCCTTTAATTGGTATTGAGAAAAAAATCTCTTTGAGATAACAAAAACCATTATCAAGATATGTACATCCACTCATTTAATAAAAATAAGCTATGCGTACACATGACTTGCTCTTACAAGAAAGTTTGTGGACAGAAAGGGTTAATTGCGCTTCCTCAAATGATATATTTGCCTTCAAGTTCTTGCTAATAATTACAATTATTACATACATTGCTATTTTTTTCATTACCAAATTGATACGTGAAAGGGAATCTCAAAATTCACAATAACAAAGCAAACCCATATAGCTCCAAAATAAAATAAAAAAACAAGAAATCAAGGCATTTCATCAGCACATGGTTGACAAAGATAATCACAGGCTCATCATTCAACAACGGATCTGGAACTGGATCCAAGCGAAAGGATCGGCGGCTAATCACCAAATCACATAGCACCATTAGTGAAAAGCACACGTCAAGATCTCAATCTGTAATTACGGCTTTGTCTTTCGATGGTGTGCACCTAAATTCAGCGTTCCCAACACCATCATCGTACGGATACAACATAAACATGTTGAAAAATCTTAGATTTAACACTTGTGAGAGCAAGCCCTGTAGCCAATGCGAAGTGCCAAAATTTTGAATGAAAAAAACGTTGAACAAACACAGAGTTGACACCAAATTTGCTGTGAACACTATGAAAGAAGTGGAGTATTTATTCATTAAAACTCCAAAATCTATTCAAAGCTTAAAACTCCAAAAATTAGATCGGGAAAATTTGAAAAGAAACAAAAGGAAATAAAAGTAAAAGGAATTAGGAGGGGAGGGAGAGATCTAGGTCAAATCCCTCCCCACCAGACATGGAAGAGATTGGGACAATTATTACATTGCTATATCAAATTGTGCTCAAATAATAAAATTCCAAAATCTAGATCAAAGCTCTCAAATATGAGATCGAGAGAGCAAAGCTCCCCAATCTAAAATTAGATCAGGAAAATTTGAAAAGAAACAAAAGGAAATAAAAGTAAAAGGAATTAGGAGGGGAGGGAGAGATCCAGGTCAAATCCCTCCCCACCAGACATGGAAGAGATTGGGACAATTATTACATTGCTATATCAAATTGTGCCGAAGGCGCGGGTCATTAACTAATTGTACTGTGCGACTGAATGAATGAACAGTCGATGAAAAGGACTAATGAATAAGTGCGGTCCGACACGCACCGATTCCATGTGTAAATATTCCAACAAGATCTTATTATTTAGTTATTCAAGGGAAGTTTGTGCATTTGACGATTTACCAAAAATGCCATTATCGTGAATTTTCTGGCGCTTCCTTTATATTTATAGTAATTTGGCTAAAAATGGTCAGACAACTCAAATGCTAACTTTAGGAAAAAGTGGGCAACAAGAGAAATGGACCCAACATTTTCAGTAGGGTCGTTCCCCAACATAGTTGCCCGGCGGATAATAGTTGCATGTCATGAACACGTCGCCGTCGTCGCACAGCACCCGGGCGCACCCGACCCGCCTCGTGCTCCGCCACACGATCTGCGTGTAGTGCCGGCACTCGTGCCCGCCCTCGCACGTGTTGCTTCCATACCGGTAGTACCTCTCCTCCCCGGCCCACGCGCTCACGGCGTCGCTCGGCCCCCACCCGGACCCCCCTCCCCAGAAGATGTTCTCTCCCAGCCTGAAGTCGCCTTCCTCGAACGAGTGCTCCAGCGCGCAGTCCGACCTGCGCTGCCCCGCCCACCACCGTGCGTAGCTCTCCAGCTGCGAGTCCCACGTCAGCGGCGGCTCCCACTTGGCCGCTCTCACGGCGTTGTGGGCGTACAGGAACTGGAGCCGGAGGGACTCGCCGTCGCAGCCCCTGCACTGTTGCTTCGAGACGCCGTGGAGGGTCTCGTGGTTGGGGCCGTTTGGTTGGTGAGGCCGTCGGAGTGGGGATGCCCCGGAGGTGTCCAGCGGAACGCCGATCAGGACAAGGAATGCTAATGCTCGCGCGAGCGGCGGGTAAAGCTTCATCTTTTCCTGGAGGAGAAGCCTGTGGAGATGCGGGGACGACGAATGGGGCGAGCAATATATAGGAATAGCGAGGAAGATGAGATTGGCATAACGTGACGAGAACATCAAGATTCAAGCCATGTGCTTGGAGTGAGTTGGAACCATCACGGGCTTTAATGGCGGGGCAGTTTTGGATAGTGTTTTTGGGTCCATGTGGTATGAGGCTGCATTCATGAGAGCGGTTTCGGTTGGCCAGCGAGTGATTGTGGTGTCTGCATGGACTGATCCGTGATCGAATTTTGATGGCCCTCCTCGAGCGAGGCAGCATGGGCGACAGTGAGTTGTGCCATGCCAGTTTTCTGTTGTTTTGTTTTCGTTTATTGGACTGTGTAGCCCACCAACAGTGTGAACCTGGTTCCACACGACAAAGCATGTTCTGTAAATAATGTCGTGAGCTAATAGGAACTCACGGGATCTTTACATTTGAATAATGTCTGAAGGGAGAGCACAAGATTAGGTTTTTTTACTTTGATATATCACGTCTCCTCGCTACTAGACAGTCCTTCGAATTCTTTATTATGCATTCTGAAGAAGGAAGCATAGCAAGAAAATGCGGATCGTCGCTTGCAATGCATCGGGTTCTTTTTGTGAGTGATAATGAGCTGTTTTGCAGTTTCGGATTTGCACCAGAAAGTCAATAATTTCATACCTAATTACGATAAGTGAAATGCATCTTCTTGCTTTTCCCCTCTTTTTGTGCTTTTGCTGGCTAAGGATTGATTTTGGTTGTGAAGTCGTTTGGATCGAGCATTTTACATGACTGCACCTAGCGGCCCTAATTTCGGGTTGATGTTGTTAAGTCGTTGGGTGAGAGACTAGTGCAGGATGGTGTTGACTAGCGTATTGCATATTCCAGATGCATGAAACTTGAGAAGAGCAGATGCAGAAACATGCATTACATCTGATGAGTTGTTCATTGATGATTGACCCCTGATCCAGAACTTGGTCCGACCCAATGCTGGTGCGAGGTTTTGATTTTGTCATATGGTTGCTTCGAATTGCCTTCACCCATCTGTGAATGTTGCGTATGAGCTTCCTCGGATGGATTGTGGATGTCATCTGATTGACTGGCTTGGCCAGGAAACATCGATGATGCGTAAGCCCTTATAAAATGGTCAGATGTCGCTTGCGTGCATAGAGACTAAAATGGGGAACACAGTACACATTGTATTGATCTTTCAATGAATAAAGTAATGATGACCTCATGCCGGTACATCATTCAAGAAGACCTTTTGGAGTGAAAAGAAACAAAAAAAATCTCACACGGTGAAGGAGAACCAAAAGAGCTCCTTTCATCTTAATCGACCTGTTTTTTTAAGCATCACGTTGCATTTCGCAGATTGCAAATCTACGTTCTATGACGTCTTCTTTTTTTTATTTCCTTTTTTTTGAATTTCAAGAATGAATGATATCATAACAAGCTTTACAGTATTTGATTTTCGTCATCATTGTCTCAACAATCTTGAGAGCACGAGATGGAGAAAATTAATCATCAAGAGGACGAATAGCCACGGAGGGCATTAGCATCTGGCTTAGCTTCCTCCTGATAACTGCATATTTCAATTATGCTGGTGAGTCGGGATCGGGGATATATGAGGTATTTGTGCTGTCTTAATGGGTAATGAATTACCAGCTAGCTTCTTCAACTCCTTTGCTGTCGATGTTGAGGAAGTCTAACGAATGACTTTGTGATGGAATACCGGATTTTTCTGCCAATAGGCTGGACAGACTTTGGCAAAACTGTTCATGCAGGCAACTCTACATTGGTAAGCAATGCGAATTCAGGCTTACAATATTAGTGCACAAAGAAGTTTAGACTACCTTTTTATAGTCGCCGAGCTCCCCTGAAGATTTTGAAATTTCTACAACACAGTAAATGGGAGCCACCTCAATCACCTGAAATTTTCTGTACATCAGTGTATTCCTTTTCCAAGTGTGAAATTATGTCAAAAACATATGTATATTCACGATCCACAATTGCGTGCATTTATTTCTGTGAATTGCTGAGGCTTCTATATTGAAATGCAGGGTCCGAAGATACCTCTGCCGATAAGTTGAAGTATGACCGAGAAGATCTTGTCATCTTTTGCACTGGATGCATCTTCACCTAAAACCATGAAAAATGTCTTTCTTAGTTGGAGAAATATTCAAAAATTTGCAAACAACTGAAGTGAAAAAGAGGCAGGAAAGAATCGGTAAGACCATACCTTATTGTTCAACATTTCGACCGCCAAGCTGACATCTGCTGCAGCTTCTTCTATTTTCTTGAAGGTATCATCTATTGTATGCTTGGATACAAGCATCGTTTTGTGTTTGTCTTCATCCTGTATTGGAAAGTAAAATGCAACAAGAAAGTCTCATATCACTGACCAGCAACCAGAAACGAAGATTAATACTTCAGAGTTGGCAAGATTGTAATCTGAAAGTCAAGTTGCATGAAATGTGAAGACTTGCCTGTGCTTCGAAAAGACCGGATAGATCGAGATCATGGGACATTGCTATCAATTGAAAAGCGTTTATGAAGCTGGAGGATTTTGGTATCTTCTTCTGGCCATCATTCTCCTGTTTGCATCGTCAGATATGTTTATTATTAGCCCATCAATTAATATTCATGCACCTGTTGTTGCAGTGACATTTACCTCAGAGGAGTCAAATGCAGCATTAACATCATCCAGATGGATTTGCTCATCACATTCATATCCATATGCAGGCTCATAGTCCTTCTGGAACCATTCATCTTCGATTATCTCTGGTATCGTGATTCTCTGTTTTTGCAAATAAAGAGGTTTAGATAGTGTTTCTCCATACAAGTATATTATTGCAAGCTACATACGGCGAGATTCAAACCTTTTTAGGATTCGGTTCCAATATTCTGGAGATTATCTTCCTTTGCCCTTCAGTGAACCACGAGGGGAATGTGTATTGTGCTCTGTAAATCTTCACACAAACACGGTGATAATTTAGGCAGTGTGCCTAGTTGACAGAAACTTATCTTTACAGATGCAGGAAACTACCTTCTTGTACAAATTGATGAGGTTAGGGTCATCGAAAGGCAAAGTCCCAGACAGTAACTCGAAGAGAATTACCCCACAAGACCAAATATCAGCTGGTGCCCCATCATATCCCGTCTTTATCAGTAGCTGTTTATCAAAAGCAAGCATCATCACATCAATTAGGTTCAATAGGATTTTCCAGTATGTTTTCAAGCCAAACGATATGCATCTATTATTTCCTGTTTATCTAATATAAAAAGTTAAAAGCAGAGAAGAGGGATTCTCACCTCAGGTGCTACATAGCATGGGGAGCCGCATGCAGTAGATAACATATCTCCAGGCTGTTGAATAATTGTAGTTTAGAATTGTTGTTAAATCCAGGTTCTACTAAACAATGAAATTGACTCAAGGATTTGAAGTGTGTCGGTCTTACCTTTCGCAAAGCACTTAATCCAAAGTCAGAGATTTTCAGATTTCCCTTGCTATCCAGAAGCAAATTTTCAGGCTGTGAATGGAGGTCGGAATCCTCATCAGTTGGCTTGACAAATTCTAAATTATCGACATATTGGCTAAAGAAAAATGGTATGTTACACTAACCTTGAGATCTCTGTGACAAACACCTCTGCTATGACAATAGTCCACTGCATCAATTAATTGTTGGAAGAGCTTCCTCGCTTCACATTCGTTCAATTTTTTCGCATAAGCCTGGTTAGAAAAAAAACACACGAGAGCATTAGAGAAAACGACCGAACCATCCCCACAACTTTCTATTGATCATTGAGCCTTACCAGCTTGTCTGAAAGCTGTCCTCCTGGTACATACTCCATTACTATGTAGATCTTTGTTTTGGTACCAATGACCTATTACAAGCAATTTGACTTCAAGTCAATCCTGGAATTGTTTTTCCCCCAAGTTTCTTGAGGTATAGAATTGAAACTGAAAGTGGATTATTATGGAATTGGCAGGCGTACCTCGTGGATCCGAACAATGTTGGGGTGATGCAGAAGCTTCATTGTTTTGATCTCTCTTTGTACCTGAAACAGCAACATTCGCAGTGTAAATCCTAAATTTTATTTTCCTTCTTCCCCTGCAAGCGGGTACAGATGCTGAATATTACCTGCTGCTTGAGATTGCTCTTTAAGACCATCTGCTTGTCAATGATCTTGATCGCAACATACTGGCCGTTGGTGCTGTCCACCGCGAGCTTGACCTTGGCAAAGGTACCTTCTCCGATGATCCTGCTGAATTGATACTTCCCTATGTTATTTCCAGTGCCCATTTTCGCCTCGACACAAGCAACGAGAACCCGTTTCTTCCCCCCTTCTCGTTCTTCTCCGTTGGTCGTCGGCGACCCGAAATTCGATCCGTTTCTCTCTTTCTAAACACCTTGGAGATGTTCCTTGTATCCGAGATGCTCTAAATCTGTGTCGAAGTGGGGGGAGTAGATGGACTTTATCTTAGAGGATGCCTCGTGCTTCTTCCTTGCAGCTGCCATGCCTATGGCTCTGGTGCTCCCGGTGAGAAGGCGAGCATTAATAGTCACATCCCTTGAAATGTTCAATTATTGAAAATTTTTAAAGTGGGTTCGTGGAAGATGGAATAGTTGTTGGAATTTGCCTGGTGAGACCTGAGTAGACTTAAAAACGGTTTGAATGGAAGGTAGCCGTTTCTCCAATAGTCTCTCAAGTAAAGATTTTGAGACTTTCCTCCCCACTCCCACAACTCCCAAAGTCCGGCTGATTGATTGCGTGTCGAAAAACCGACCAATCGCGGAGCACCACGCAGAATTCTGTTATTGTCTGTTAACGCGTGTGGGATGACGCACATGGTCGGAGCAAATTCGAAAATTTGAGCATGTGATGGAAAGATGGTCAAGACGGGTTACTAACCTCTTGAAAATATTTTACTTAATCCACGAGCCTTGTGTTGGCCTATTCTAATCGAGCTAATCACACCTCCGAGGGTAATTAGATCTCGGGTTGACCTTATCATGTTGATCATGCCAGATGTGTCTTATCTCTATATTATCAAATCATTCGAATAGACAAGATATCGAGGTATGATTAGGTTGGGTAGAAAGAAAGATTAAATGGGTTGCGTCGCCAGGTGTTGGTTTTGCTTAGTTCCTAATAATTCATGCTATTCAATCATGTTTGAGGAAGATTTTGAGGAGATAATTAAATTAGTGGGTCGAATGATGGATACCAAGGCTTTAATTGTGGGCCCAGAAAATATAAGGCTTTATATATTTGGCAGGCTCCTTCCTCTCCCCAACGCAAGGTTTAGGCCTAAAATGGTCTGTGGTCAACCCCGGATTTCAGTACTTGAATCTCTTATTTAATCAGTGACCTAATCTATCATCTGGGGCACAGCTGAAAATCGAAACCAAGGAAAAATAAAAAGAGAATGTGATCTGTCTGGTTACTAAGACAGGTCTTGCTGATAATTCACGGTCGCGATATTAAATTAGCCAGCACGCGAGGGTAACGTGTCGGATTAGCTGCTAGTACACATTGTACAAGCATCTTCAATCCAAAACCCGAGAAATATATTTTGTATTGCTCATGTATGCTTCTTCTTTTGGTCTTTCTAGTGGAAAAAATCTTTTAGTCGGCTACATTGTTGGAGGCTGGAGCCGGGGGTGTCGACTTTTTTGCCTCCGACGTTCTTGGGTCTTAACGGCTGGGAAGGGTGATGATGTGATTGACCCACGGTTCACACGACCCGTCCATACGCAACGGCCATATGCTCACGCACCCATGTTTGAATGGACTTTATCCATTTCATCTTCGATGGAAATTCTTGACTTTACAGATTGGAAAAATCATGGGTTTTTTTCGTATGAGATTTATCTTTCAATTGGATGCATTCTCAGGAGAAGAGTACTGAAACTAGAAAGTTCAGGAACGCGTTTGATTTCATAATGAATTGAACAAGTAAAATAACAGGGGGTCTATACTGAGGCACTGAATTGATGAGTTGGATTTTGGACCAATATGCATCTGGAGTTGCTTGCGCAGAATAGTCTTTACTTTGATTTGAATCTGCGTAGAATGCGTCCAAGCAAGGAATAATTCTTGGGGTCCCGTATCGGATTGTCCATTGGTTTGCGCTCTTGCAATAGAACGAATTATGTTCTGGGTTGTAGCTTACAGATAACTTAGTATGGCCTTCGTTTCTGCCTTTTCTTGTCAATCTTGAATGATCGACCCTCGATCTCTGGAACTTAAGAGGGACGTTTCATTAACCGAGGGACCATCGTTTGCCTTCATCTACAATTAACGCAGACATCCTCATCTACTCCAACTTTGTCTTGCTTGGATGGAGAGACAACTCACTACCCCGTTTTTTTTGGTTTGGCCATGAGATGTTTGCAGCCACATTTAGTAATTATAATTATTGGGAGTATTCCCAATATCTTTGTTTGTCATTTAATTTTGGGATGTGACAAATGGAACCATTGACGTGGCATTCGATGCATCTTATTGTGTTTTATCAGCTTTTCACATGGATGAATGGTCCTCATTTACGCACAGCGACAAGACATCGATGTGAGCTTCTATAATGACCTCTCTCACATGCCAATCAGAGCAAAACTGTAATGGCCCGGTTTGACGAAGGTAGAGAGTAATCGCCGGGGCCAAAGGGTCTGGACAAGAAACGACTCCTAAAATGTTTATAGGATGGTGAAGATGACATAAATGAATCCAACTATACACTACACAGGAGGAGAATGATTATGGAATATATATATGAAAACTGGAATTAACTAGCTGATCAAAAAAAAAAAATTAACTCACAGAAGCGCTTTGTAACATAACAGCAAGTTTTACTTTGAAATTTCAAAGTTAAGCTAGCTCAAGCTAGAGCACTACTAGGATAAGGACCTCCTCGGCAAGTGTCTGCCTATATGTCAAAGAATAAAATCGTGAGGTTCAGTATGGGATGGGTTAAAATAGACATATTACTATAAGTTAATCTAGGAATATCATAATATCGTATCAAAGCAGGACCTCCTTCAGTAGGTATATGGTTCGGGGATGAACCAAGCGAAAGCTGATGGGCCTATAATGACTCAATCTAACGAGGGTGAGGAGTGGTTACTAGAGCTAGAAGGCCTAAACAAGGAGCAACTCCTGTAGGCTTCTAGAATGGCAAATGGGGCAAGAATGAATCGAATTATGTACCGAATAGGGAAAGAGTGATTCTGAGATATATATATATATATATATATATATATATATATATATGAAAATTGGAAGTAATTTACGGAGGTCTTTTTTGATGTAATGGCAAACTTTACTTTAGAACTCTAAAGTTAAGTGAGCTTAGGCTAAAACATTAGTAGGATGGGTGACTTCTTGAGAAAGTACTTGCATGTACGCCAAAGACTAAAATCGTAAGACTTGGTATGGGATAGATAAAAGCGGACAATACCTCTATGATTCAATTTAAACTCTTCAATCAAACAATCATCGGTGTTAAGAGAACTCCAGTGCCATTGAAGAACCAAGAGCCATATATGTGAAATACTGATCATCGTTCAATTGAAAAGTTTAAATCAATAAGTGAAAAGAGATTATTTGTGTGATTGACAATTTGCTTTTTCCAAAAACTCTAAACTATAATGACAATGTGTCATCGATGTATTCATTGCGCACTTCTTAGTACTTCCCTTCGTGGGTACGTCGGTGCATTGCACGCACAAGACGAATGTGGACATGATCACTTAGAAGAGAAAACTAGGGAAATGAAAGCAGGCACCATCACACCATGTCTAAGTGAGATAATTGAGATAGAGCTTTTCAAGGATTTGAAACCTTGATCCATCTATGATTCCATATTAGACAAGTCCTTATAAAGGAAATGTGCCGGACAACGTATTTGCAGTCTGTTTTTCACCACTTCCTCTCACATGTTAGCCGGTGTCTTGTGCACACAAAACACAACGTGGAAGTATTCACTTCATAGAGATATTAGAGGACATGATAATAGAAAATATCTATCAAAGCGATAAAGTATAGATATTTGAACCATTGACATGTCTCTGATACCATGTTAGATAAATAGTTTGTCTCAAAATTTAACTTTTTAGAAACGTGCCAACGATGTGTTCACGATATATTTCTTATCATATGCGACCCCAATCTAACCCTGTATAAGCAATGCGTGATATTTTAATAATTAGAACAAAAGGAACATAACTATCAATTATCCTGCAAGCTGAATGAACTGTTATCACAATCGTTAGACAAATTGTCTCTTCCAAAAGTTTAAGCAATATTTAAAAATGGGCCAAATAATGTGCATATAATATATCATGTAACACTCCAATGTATACATGTCAACACACGCAACATGGGATATAAAAGATAACCATGTTGACGAAATGATCGGGAAATTAAAAAAAATCAAATAATATAACAGAAAGAAAATTGAGTGCGCCAAGAAAACGAGAAAGCTTCCCTGTACATCATTTGAAATTATGAATGTTGGGACATTTAGGAGAGAAAAGTCTAGGTCAGATCAATGATTGTTCTAATTTGAAATTTCTTGCCACTCTCCAAATTTGAATGTACGAACTTTTTGGACTGTGATTCGATTGAAATTTCTCCCAAGATATTGCTTATTCATAGCACATTCATTAAACTCAAAACACGACCCAATATAGTAATGAATATTGCCTGTGCCCGTGGAATGCAAGAAATCCAGGAGTGCATGTATTTCATCACAATTCACTAATCCCTTTTGAAATGTTTTCTTATGAATCGTTCGAATCAAGAGAAAGAAAATTTTAATCTTCCAGATTTTGAGGATGTGGTGGTTGTGTTCAATGCCTCCTGTACGAAATCCGCCATTATTGCATGAATAGCACGATACATCCTTTTCATGAATAGGTATGCATAACATAGATAAAATAAAATAAAAACAAAATTAAATTTGGAAGATCCACATGGTTTTTTTTGAGTTTATTCATGATTTTCCTCGGACATGGAACTTTCAATGGTCATAATGGTTATGTCATTCTCCTCGGGAAAATTATTGAAATTATTCGAGGGAATCACGTTGACAAAAATGACAGCTATGGCTTTCTAATTTTTGGATTTTATTTTTAGCCACTATAGATTACAATTTATGCTCCCGCAATAATGCATTTGCTATAATTATAGATATGACATGCGCGATAACCACAAACAAGGTACACTTATGTGTTGTCCATCGTGTTACATATGCTGAAACATAAGGGGCTAGGCCCAAGTGATACACTCATCTTATCCATCCAAGGAGAAGAGATAATTGAAAAAATATCATGGTTATAAGCGATACTCGAATGATTATTAAGTGCATTCAATTTACTTTAACACGAAATGACATGTATTGAAAAAAGCAAAAATTCCCTTAATTAATTGTTTAATAAGTGCCCTTACGACAATTGTTACTCAATGGCATAACAAGACAAATGGTTTATGAGTTTTGATTTAATATGTAATGTGATTTTTGAATTTTAGTTATTCAATGTTATTCATGAATTTTAACTCAATATACAATGTGACATGTATTGAAAAAAGCAAAAATTCACGTTGCTTGATGTTTTGACTCATTGACAAGAGAACATCATCAGCATCGGATCAAAAAGTAAAATATACTCTCTCCGTCTCAAGTATAGTTGTAATGGCTTATCTTCGTTAAACTTTGTTACTCGTGATATTTAAATATTTCCTAAAATTATTTAAGATCTTTCTCTTCATTTTTTTTATATCTTTTGGTCACTTGCTATTACAATGTTAGTTGTATCAACATGCTCATCTAGTTACTGTTTTAGTCAACAAAGCCAGTAGTATTGTTCACTTGCTATTTTTCTTTGATTCATGATGTTCTGTTGCTCATATGAGAGAATTGAAACAACCACTAGAGTAGCCACCCTCATACGTTTCATAGGATTTCAAGCGTTTGTAGCACTATTTAGACTTGTATTCAAACTCAAATTAACTAATTATATACCTTGGTTTCTTTTAATTGTTTTGGGGTTTTAAGATCTTGCCTTTTAATGATGAACTTTGAGATTTCCTATGAATTTCTTCATATATCATTTTGGTAATAAATAAATCTTTCTTTTGACCAAAGAAAAATTCAAATCGATATCTTGTTATACACGTCGAGTTTGAGAACGAATGTTAAGAGATATTTAGAAATCTTCTTAGAATATCAATGATACTTCTCTTTATTTTCCATATCTCCTATGATGATGTGTACATCTAGGAAAGTCTTCATATCTTCATTTGATCATGTAATCTGATATGTTATTCAACATCCACTTCATCAAGATACATCAAAATATAATTTCACAATTTTATTTGCCGCTTTATTCATATTTTTTATACTCAAAATTTCGAAGCATCTTAACTCCGATCCACTTTCATCGCGATATGTCTTGTTGCAATCAATGTGAATAAGTGTACGGATGGCATTGCAAGACGAGTGGATTAGGTGCAGGACAGGACTGATTGTGAGATGTACCAAGAATGGTGAGGGGGGGGGGGGTTGTTGATGAAGAGGATTGCTTCCCTTTCTCCGGTTTGGCTTTAAACTCGTATAGGGCTATGGAAAGTTAAGTGCACGGCATTCACACTTTTGTCCCCAACATCGTAGATGCTTCTTTAACAGCCGTAAGTCCAACTTCGGATGCCTAGGACCTAGGTTAGGTGTCCGTTAGGGGCTACCTCTCAACCACTATTTCAAGACACCTTTTCTTCTAGAATGTTTGTGTTTTGAAGTACAGGTCACCTCCTGAATTATTTTCATATTTAATCTCATATTGCCCATTGCGAGTTTAGTTTGTGCCAGATTCGATCGTCAGGCGAAGGGTGGTAGCGGCAAGAGGCTACTGGTGGTTAGCGACCGATAGCCGGCGGGCGTTGGCAATAGTGGGCAGAGGTCGACAAGTGACGGTCGATTATGAGTAATGACCCAAGAAATAAGGTTTTAGAAATTGTTCATAGAAATAAGAAGTTATTTTTTTTTACTTCTTATTTTTATTCTAAATATATTCCTTGAAATAATTTTCTATTCCGGGAATTAGAAATACTAGTGGACGTTACCAAACGGATTTACGTTCTTTTTCTATTTTAAGGAACAAAAGAACAGAAAAATAAATAAACAGGATTGTTCCCAAACACCCCCTAAGTATATTGAGTTTATAATAATTAAATTCTACATATTTTGATAATTCGTCAATAAAGTCCATCCAGCAAATTTTGGCAAAAAATCATTGATTTTGATGCGACCGCTCTACGTGATATAATTTACAAATTTACAAATTTTTTATTCCTTTCTTTTCTTTTCTTTCTTTAATTTTTTTTTTTTACAACTTTGGGTCGACAAACGAGGTTGCTAGCCAAACCCTGCTTGGTCTAGGCGAGGGATGACACTCTTGCTCGTTGACCGATGAGGGCCACAACGCCCTCACTTGGTTTGGACAAGGGCCTCCACACCCTCTCCAAGATCTAATGCCCTTGTTGGCTACAACCCTCACTTGTGGTCGGCGAGTATATTGTGGCCCTTCCCCTAGATCAAGCGAGGGTTACGGTCCTCTCTTGGATTTGGATGAGGGCGTCAGCCCTTGCCTTTAGTCTACGAGGAGAGGGAGACCCTCACAAAGACCTTGTTAGCCCATAGTTAGGGGAAAAAAGGAAAGAAAAGAAAATTAATAATAACAAAAAATAATAAAATAGTTTGAAAATTTGAATTTTTTTTTATAAAATTGTCCACATCATCAATATTAATGATTTTCGATCAAAATTGACTAGGTGGATTAAATTAACAAATCATTAAAAGATTCAGGTTTTAATTTGTATAATTAGAGATTTATGATTGAATCGGTAGAAATTACGATAAATTTAAGATTTTTTTATTATTGCCTTTTCCCATCAATCCGATACGAGTGATACGAGACAGGTTTGCCGACGCCATTGCCGTCGTAACACGAACCTCCTCCCGCGGCAATTATTTTTCTGGTTCCCAGATGGCTCCCATTTGATTTCAAGAAAGAAATGGAGAGTGAAAGAGAGAGGATTGAATACAACAACCTTGTATAGGACCGACCACGACATTCCCCATCGAAGACGAAAACTCCCCACGTTTGTCATGATATGAATTTTCGTTTCTGCGTGTTTGTTTACTGATTAGCACCTTCATTAATCGAATGTCGACTTCACCATTGGCATTCTCACTGGCTTTGTTTAGCCTTTTATTAGGTCGCTCATCACATGCACAAAATCGAGATCCACACGCTTCTTCCATCCATTTGCAACTTCAATCTCACGCGATGTTACAATCGCTATCGTCATTTGATAGGAGCTTTGTTCCTAGCTCTTGCTCGGAGGGGACCAAACATTGTTAGTGATGATCCAGGTACCTAATTGGAACTTGGATAATTTGGTTATGGGTGATTGTCGATCAATGGAGAATTTAAGGTTTTAGTTTGGTCAATTTAAAAGAAACCACAATCAAATTTCAATCTCATCGTCGGTAGAGTTCGGGCATTGGAATTGACATGTGACGGATGCCCAAATATTTCATGTGGAGCCACATCAGATTTTTAATGCCTAGATTCCACCAACGGCAAACCTAAGATTAGATTGGGGTTTCAATAAAACTTTGAGTCATTAGTTGAACCGAAATGGTAAATCCTGTTTCTCCACTTATCTAATTTGGTTATAGGGACCCAACGCTGTGAGTTGAGAGAGACACCCCTCTACATGTGCAACTCTACACGTAAGCCAAAAGTGAGATTTGTTTCATTTTTAACTTTCAAAAGGAAATATCTCATTTTACTTCTCCACTTCAAAAACAGGAAGCTGCTAAATTGTAAAACCATCAAACACAGAAGACTGCCAACTCCTCTTTAATTTTGAAAACTACCCACTACCTAAAAAAAGAAATATCGCCTAAATTGTCCATACTGAAGGACAAACACCCAATTGTCGCACTTTTACATTTCTCGTTATAGCCTTTACAAACGTATTTTTATTAAAGAGGAGAAAAGGTATATTTGATCAAATAAACAGGAAAAAAAAAGGTAAAACAAAGAAATCAATTACACACGTTCTATTAAGAATATGCACTTGATAAAATTACTTAATTTTCCTTATAGTGCAATAAACCTCATCCCTGCACTCTACGTGAGAAATTTAGAATGCTTCTTTCACTTTCCTTTATTTTTTAAATTTCAACTAAATGTACGAATAGCAAAATATTCATTCAATGTTTTCACTTTAGATAACAATTTATAGTGGTAAGAAAAAAAAAAATAATTTCAAGTTTTATACTTTTCCATGCAATTAAAGTTATAAATTCCATGGTTAGTTTATGATGTTGTCCAAGAAATGAAAACTAATTAGGTATGCACGTGTATGAAAACTCGTAGATGAGTATTGAAAAACCATTTTTGTTGCTAAGGAGAGGAGTAGAACAGTTTTGATAGTGTTTTCTTTTTCTTTTTTGTTTTCTGGTGCGAGAAGTTTGGAAGGTTTCAAGGATTCTATCCCCTTACACCTTGTGGATCAGATGCGTAGTGTCGCTGTCTTCAAAAAATTGACGTCTACGAAAGAAGAAAAGGTCAATTACTCACCAGTTTCTCTTCTAATTTGCTATATATTCTGAGTTTTGACAAGCCTGGAATTAGAAGAGATGGTTGCAGAACTCACTTCCATAAATTTTTCAAAACCAACCAATCCCAAAAGAAGATAATATATACCTACCTTTTAATTGCACCAGGCCCTGACCCTTGAAACAAAAGTATTGAACAATTTAGGGATAATTATCAAAAAAGTCTTAAACCTATTATTATTTTTTTAGTATTAAACTTATTATACTTATGCTAATTTAGTCTAAACATTTTAATTTGACCAATTTGACCCTAAATCTTTTGTAATTTTGTCAATGTAATACATCTAACTAATTTTAATTGAAAATCGTAGAGGCGGACGAAGGCCATCCTACGCAGATTGTCGATCTTGGCGCCGATACTGACAATTTTAATTATTTTTTATTATTTTTTGTTCTCTTTCTTTTTTTGCCTCATTCCTCTGTGGCCGCCGGCCACAACAACGGCCGATGACTAGCCATAGGGGAGGGTCGACCTTGTTCGCTAAGCAAGGCCTCACCTCACGGGGGCGATGTTGCCCGAGTAAACTTGCTAGCTTCGAGGGAGCCTTGAGGCCAGCGAGGGCGAGCCTTACTAGCCTTGCTTATGACCAATCACCGGCCATCGAGGAGGCTAGCAACTATGGAGGAAGAAGGGAAAAAAAAAAAAGAAACCAAAAAATTTTAAAAAATTAAAACTTTGCAAAAATTATTCATGTTAATGCCAGCTTTGCTACATAATACGACCAACATCCATGTTAACAAATTCCCAGTAATATTGGCTAGATTGACTACATTGACAAATTTTCAAAATGTTTAGGACTAAATTGGCATAAATGCAATATGTTTAGTACTTTTTTGGTAATTTCTCCTAACAATTTAGGCTACATCCAAAAGCTAGGGGGAAAATTGTCCTAAAAAGTTTTGAACCTTCTATACAATGGCTAATTTAGTCTTAAACATTTCAGTTGTGCTACTTTAGTTCTAAATCTTTTGAAGATTTATCAATTTAGTCATAAGCCTTTTAACCACTTATCAATTTAGTCCTTTTGGACAACGTTAGACAAAAATCGTTGATGTGGATGCCGACCATCCTACGTAGTATGACAAGCATTGACCTATACAATTTTTACATTTTTTACATTTTTTAAATTTTTTTTCCTTTCTTTTTTCCTAGCACTTGTAATGTCCTTATTCCATTTATATTGCATGCGATAGCTAAGTGCATGCACATTTAGCAAGTGTGCACAAACCCACATAATATTTCATCTCATCGCGCAAAGTCTGACTTCAACTTGTCGAGTGCATGTGATACACGCCGCATATTTTCCTTTCCACGAGATGCAATTAGTGTTGGAGATCAATTTGAATTTCTGAGCCGCAAGTTGCATCTCATCGAGCTTCCATTTTTGAAATTTTGTCACCCACCAAAATATTAGAGACTTCGGATCTGATCCTTCCGGCTGGTATGATCTGGGGACGGGCGATCGGCGAGGACCACCATGCTCAGTAGTTATCTTGAGCGACCCAATCATATGATGTGGCGGCTGCTCGTCCTCAAATAGCACTCTGCTAAATCATATTATATTATTTCGTGTTAAAGTTTCTTCTAGGGCATAAGACGACAATTATTGTTTTTGTCGGTTTCTGCACGTCGCATGCTCCACATCCTCCAGCTGATCTCGGCCACCGCTCCTCGTCTCTTTCGAATGATCGATCAGGTCGGTCGGTTTTTCCAGACCGGTTCTTTCGCGAGAAAAGAGAATAAAAAAGAACAATAATGCAGCGTGGAGTGGGACGAAACTAATGTTGGTCAAACGACTCTACAAGTGATGTTAGCACGTAGCTCAACATAATCAAGATGTCCACGTCCTGGGGTCTCCTCCCCTTCGTGGTTACCCGAGCAAGGGTTTAGGTTTTCTTATCTTATCTTAGTCTGGCCTGCATGTAAACTGTCAGCGTTTATGTCCAAGATCCTAGCAACGTGTCGGTAGCTAATTGCCGTGCTGCTTTCGGATAACATAACGTTGCTGCTGCTGTCATGTTGGAAGCTAAAAGGGGTTATGAAACGAGTTTTTCTCCCGTGATTTCGATGACCAACCGGGAACTTTCTGTCCCTACATGCGGCGAGTCGTACAAAGTGAGATTTTACGTGGTCGCAATGGCCATCTCCCCGTGGCTTGGACTTGGACTTGGTCATCGGTCTTGGTCTGCACTTAGGGTCAAACCGAGCTGCAACCAATCCCCAAGCGAATCATGCCTATTTCGTCGTAGGAGGGAAACTACATGTCGACTAATCATCCTTTCATCGATGCAATAGGCTAAAACCCTAGTTGCACAAAATATTAAGAAGGTCCAAAAAGTTTTCTGCGAGCTCCCGGATTTGATATGTTTCTCACACATCGGATGAATATCAACAATATCCTCATTTCATCTATGATCGACCAGTGGAATAGAGGCATGTTTAATACCGTAAATCCTTCTTGGGAAGGATAATGACTGAATTTCACATATTATTTTCCTAATTGTAAATGTACTACCTCCTAAATCTCACAAGAAATAGATATAGTAAGTCTGTCGAGTGGGTGGATTAGGTTGAAAATAGTCCAACCCTAATTGACCAATTTAAATTCAGTACAATTTCATCCTCCCATACCTGAACCAAACCGGACTTGAACCCATAAAACTCTAGTTTTTAGCTCCTTAGATTGTTGCCTTTGAAAACTAGGCGGTTCCGTGGACTAGCTCGCCAAATAGATGAGGGAGCTCAAATGCTCTGGTCAAGTCACGGGCTAGGACTTCGTGGGCCACATGAGTAATGTGACAACTTGGGTGAGCGTCATGCTAATAGGCAAGAACATCTTCTAGCTACTGGACAAGCTTTGGGGTCGGGTTATGAAATGGGCTGCGAAGGTGGCGGTGAGGCGAAGGGCAATGGACAATGCCCTCATTCCTGTGAACCAGTTTCCTTCCACTCGATGTCAACGTGCCGGTTTAGTATAGTTCTCAAGTTGAACCGAACCTAGTGTTCACCCTAAATGTTATTATCATACCATTCTATTGCCAGCATCTCAGTAGCAGTGACAATTTAGTATCTTTAAAAATCAAATATGAAAAAGTGAAATTAAGAAATATTCAAACGTACTTTTTGCCTAAAATTCTCGAAAGCTTAACAAATAGAAAAACGCTAAAATTAGAATAAAAAATATTCAGCGCTACATTGCAGATGGGAAAATTCCCAAATCTACAATGTTTACCTGCTTTGGCCTGACACCTTAAAGCTACAACGATATGCAAAGATCTTTGCAGATTTGGGCCACCAGTGGTGTGGCTGGTGGTGAACCGCAGTAGGTACCGCCTTCGTCGCCACCGGATCTATCTTGCGTTTCAAACAAAAGTCTCCTTTGTCATTGTCGATTTGTTTTTCTCTTCCACCTCGACACCAAAATTGGAATGACAAAAAAGAAAACAGGAAGGACAATCGCAAGGTGCCCTTGACATAAGAAAAGGAAATCAGAAGTGAGCCAGTAGGCCCAAAAGTTGAAGAACAACTATCTTTTATCTCATTATTGAAGTGAAACTTAAATATCAAGACCAATGTCGCACTGTCAAGTAGGATGAAAATGTCAATGTTAGACCTTATATCGTCGCACTGTCAGCTTGGCATACATGATGTGCGTCTTCAAGAGCAGTTTCCCCTCATTAGTGACTCCGTATCGAGTTTGTCGGGAATGAAGAAATTTTGTGCAGTGTCTCAAGTTCATGAGCAAGGAAGTTTTGTTCGGGGGCTTGTTGGTTCAATCTCCATACCTTTGAAAGAGGTCTCTATCACCATCAGTTGCAGTAACTTTGAGATTGGTCGAAGAGGAATGATCGTTTCAATAATGCTTTTTCCTGTGAAGTTTCTGTCGTGTGTTCATATTTGAATAAACTTCGTGCAGTTCCACCTTTGCATTCCAGTCTCTCTTTTTCTCCCGTGGACACTGCTCTTTTATTAGCTTTAGGTGAAGCATTTGCTAGAAAATTGATGCATTATAGAAATGGTAAGCAACTCTGGAGACTGCCTCCTAGCAGAATCGGGAAAGGAAATTTTGCTTCAATGTCGTCTTCGAATGGTTTAAGCTTTAATTAGTTTTCTCACTCTGTGGCTGCGGTTTATAAGGGTCTATTAGAATCTATTGTCGCTACTTGGATGTCTAGATACCAATTTATCATATAAATCATTCTAAAGGATGTCTACGGATATGGAGTTATGGAGTAATCTAAAGCAGCTCTGGCTGGAGATCTCGGAAATTCGGAAAGAGCTTCCGCCTTATGCTGTAGCACAAGCCAGGAGACTGTTGTCCAATGGAGAATGCCAAAAGAGAAAACAGGGGTTCTTGCTTTTGCTTGGGAAGTGATTTGTAGAGTGCTTCAAAAGGCCACGGTCCTTGTTTTAGCAAGGAAAGATACCCCCTCGAGAACCAAAGAGCACTACATGTTCTGATTCTTGTATAAGGGAAAGTACATACACATTTTACAGGATCGTTAGGTTAGGAAATATAAAATACCAAGTACAAATTTTTAGAAGGGCTTTCTACAAATTGACCATGATGCATTCACCATGATTTCTGTGTTTCCTTTGAAATTTCAGATTGGTGGGAGTTGATGATTGCTGCGCTCTACTCTGCTATGTGGGACGAGGGCAAGGAAGCGGAGCAAGCTTCAATGTCCTCCATTCAAGATTTGCAACATATAACGGCGAATTCTGGATCATTAAGTTAGAGAAACTGCTGCGAATGTGCTTGGAGAGTTCTTTGTCATTTGTTCAGGCCTAATTGTCATTAGGTTGGATCCTTTTGAATCTGACGTCTACTATTCTATTAGATATATTGGACAGTGCGAACAAAGCCTACATTTTTAACTTGTACTCACTAGCTCTTTGCATATACCTTTGATCTCTCAAACAAATTTGATAATGTTTGTTAAAAATTCAAGGATTCACACCAAATTCAATCTTCTTTTTTCCCATTACATACATATCAATTCCACTGCCAATGCACCCGTGTATCTTAGCATCAAAGGTACCTTTTGCTTTACCTAATTAGATCTCATCGATTAATTATGGAATCACTTGCAAAATTATAATGATTATTGTTAAATGCAACTCAAACATCCTGGCCCATAACGTGTCTTACGTTATCCCTGTCACAATATGTAAATTCGATTGTGCCGCCTTAGTTTTCCTGGGGAAATAAGTCTGATAATCGGATCGGGATATTCACGATTTTTAGAAAGTTCCATGTAGCTAGCCAGATCTCCTGCGTATAACATACAGTTCAAACTTAGTCGACCATCAACCTAGTTTTACTGCGATAGTGGGCTTCATGGCCTTTCCAGTCTAATAGATTTACCTAGTTTGGTTTTATGTTGTCATTGGGCCTTTTGGGGCTTCTGGGGTTCCTGTCTTTCTTATCCAGAATTGCAGCCCATGAGTTGAAGCCTAGCTATCTGAAGTTCTTCTCAAACATCACTTGTTCTGTTATACTAAGGGTGTGAATACTAAAATTTCTAACAAGAAATTGATTTCTAAAATAGAAAAATCTATTTCTATTATTGGATGATTTTTTAAGCAAAAATAAGCATTTAATAACAATACAAAATTTCCATTTTCGGAATAAAAATTCGTTAGATAGAGACACAAAATTTTTCCCTCCAAAATAATGGCAACGATGGTAGCGGCATAAGGCGACCTAAGGCGGTGGCGGGTGGCAACAACCAAAGGGGGGCAGACGGCTAGGGTTTAGGGAGAGACTCCTTCGGATGAATAGTAGAAAAGAGATGAACAATTTCTGATTTCTATTATAGAAATAGAAAGTAAAAAAATTTTACTTTTGATTTCTATTATAAACTTATTTTTATCTGGAATAGAAATCTACTCCATAAATGGAAAAATGAAATTTTTTTACCAAACTAATTTCTGTTCTAAAAACAAGTTTGGAATAGAAAAATAGTTTTGGAATAAAATGGGAATGGTTATCATGCGTGCTTTAAATTTGCCTATTATGATACAAACACCTCAAAACTTTTTTCGTGTCATAGAAAATCTAGAGCCTATATTAGTGTGACATAAATATTTTGTATAGAACCGAAATAAAGAATATATATTTTCTTAGTGAAGCATTATTATTGAATACTGTTTACTTAAATAATCTGTAAAATAGACTAGTAACCATGAATTGAGCTTTTGTTATGAGTAAAGCTAAGCTGTAAATGAAATAGATAGTAAATTACTTTTTGGATTGTTGATTGCATTTATGCTCTCTATAATTTGTTAATCCATTTAAATTATAATTGAATAGTGTATTCTAATTTATAATTTAAATATAATCAATACAAATTCTTATTTAGTATATTTGATTTATCGCAAATATAACTATATATCAAGAGTTGCAATGCCGTACACAGGAATAACTTTTTTTTTCCTTCTTGCGAAGCCGAGCTCATGTGCATGGTGGCCACCACCGCTGCCATTGACAGTCGACCCGATTGCTCTAGGTTTCCGAGAGGAATTTGTGACCCGATATGTGTGCGCTCTCATTTGATCTTATCATCCTGATGTTGCCATCATTGACTCATTATATGTTGCCAAATTTGTAATTGATCAGTAAGATAAGCAAAGTTGCAAAACCCCTTTTATTTTTTCCTTTAAATTTTTGCTCATATTCTATTCCTATCTCTTTCTTTTCTCTCGGAGTATTCCCTAGGTCTTCCTTCTTACCTACCGGTTTGGAATTTAAAGAGGGAACATAAACACTCGGTCAACTCGCTTTCTAATCCTTCCAAAACCAACTTTAACAACCGCCGTCCTTCATTTCCTCGGCTTAGAAAATTAACCCAACTTTTCATTTTTGGAATTATTCAGTCGATTCAGTACACGCCTGCTTAGCGCACGCGCCGTGCCACTAGTCCAAATTAATGTGACCTCCCCTTTACAAATGAAGGAAATACTTTAATTAACATGAGCAATCGACTATGGTACTTTCGCGATGTCCCTTTCCATCGTCCCGTGGAGGCGACCGTCCATGGAGAATTTTGATTGTGATTAGTGGCTCGTTCATTAGGACTTTGTTTTTATATCTACTTTAAGTCTAAGCACCGCCATTTTTAGGTTCCCTCCGCCGCCCCTTTCCTCTTTCCGCATTTTCTCGATTCTTAATTGGCCAAGTTTATGTTATCTTCTCCGGGTGCGGTCCACTAATGCAAAATACAAAACCTGGATGTCCCCAAAGGGTCCCCCCCCTTGACCTCTAGCCATTATACGGCAATTTCTTAGTGAATATCAATAATCAATTCTAGAACCTTCAACTTCCGTAGCCAATCATTGACATTGTCATTACTTTGCCGTTTAGATTGTTTAACTTTTTATAGGAAATTTAATTTGGAGCTTTAAGGTAGGTCCGTTTTGCAAAAAATTTCATATTTATGAAAAAAAAAATTAATGAATTGGTTTCTTGGAAAAGGATAATGAATGACGATTTTTTTTTGGTGTTTCGCTGAAATATGAAAGTGATTGAAAATATATTTTCCGTCGTTTGGAAAGGAAAATTTGATTTTGTTTTCCTAAATAGGCATGCATTATTCGGGCGCTAGTGATTTAGACATGAGTAGCCGAAGAATCGAGTATAGACACTAGGGTCCCAAGCCCAAGCCCCGACTCAAAACCCTAGCACTTAGGTCCACATCCATCGAAGTAGGGGCTAGGTCCATGGAGGTCGAGCTTGGGACTTTGATGCTCATGCCCAAACCCCTGACACTTGAGTTTGAGTCCATGGAGGCCAAGCTCAACCTGATGCCTGTTCCGGATCTTGGTGCTCAAGCCGAACCATAGAGGTCAGGCTTGGAACCTCGATGCCCAAGTTCGTTGAGGCTAGGCCTAGGACTTAGGGAGTGTTCCATGCTCAGGCTTGATAGACCCAAGATTGAGTGTCGGGGGTTTGATCACAACCACGAGGGTCTTGTCTCAAGCCCCACCTCTATGGACCCGAGCTCAAGCATTAGGGATTCAGGGCATGGGCATTGATTCTTAGGGCCAGCCTCTGTCAACCTAGGCTTGGGCATCGGGGTCTCATGCTCGGCCTCTATAGACTCAAGCCCAATCCTGAGTTTCGGGGAATTGGGTACAATCATTGATATTGGGCTCGGCCTCTTTGGACTCGAGCCTAACCCTTATGGACTTGAGCCCAACCTTTAAACCCTGGTCCATTGCTGAGGACCCAAAAACGAGCATTAGGGTCATTGTATCCAAGCGCAGAGTATCTGGTATAAGTGACAATGTTTAGTCATATTTTGAAAAAATAATTTCTATTTTTTAAAAAGGAAATCATTTTTCCTTGAATTTAGAGGATAGTTTTTCCGATGACTAGGAAATATTTTCTATGAATTCATTTTTCTAAGTGATCCAAAATCTGGAAAATATGAATGTTTTCTCGAAAAAAAATTCCGAAATAAACTGACCCTTATTATACCTATTAATATTTCTGAAGGAGTTTGGCTAACGCAGCTTTCTCACTTGGGGACCCTCATCAAGAAAAACTCAAAACTTCCAAAACATGCTAGATATCATTTCAGCACATCAAGAGATCCTTTACGATACTCAATTGATCTCAATTGTTGCAGTAGTCTTTCATCACATAGCAACCAAATAGTTTTCAAGGCAAAGACGTCCTCAGTGAATTCAAAAATTTGATTCCAGTGCACATATCCTACAATACGAATTTATGTAGAACCTTAACTAACTTGGGTACGTTAGAATGATATGTTTTCTTCTCCACATCAATATAGTTTCTTGGTAATTGTACACAGGATCTATTCCCACCACACATATTACGCGATCTGTGGATTGATCTCCTAAGGTATAGTGGTGGCTATCCTCTTTGCAGTGTCGTCCTAGGTATTAAGTGGGAAAGCAAGACTCGATTGTAGACTTGCCTTTGGCCATGTAATGAAACGATCAAACTTGGAAATTACTCACATTTGATCCTAATCAATGAGGAATGAACGTCGGTCGCATTGAAATCTTCAAACTAACATATAGGTGGGTCGAATTTCAAGACTATGATCGTCCGCCCCAGGTGACTCCCATCCCGTCCTTCCCGTATCTAATGCATGACGGATCGTGTGATCCAAGGCAAGGAATGGACAACCTTTGTCCGAAATTCCCTCCATTTAAAAATCAACTCAAGAAATTTGGAATTGACCTCCCTTCCATTAAAGTAATGTCCTGCCCGCCCATCGCAACGTAGACACTCGCCTTTTGAGGGAAGGAAAAGGCAGCTCTTGCACTTGACACGTGTTCCCTAATTTTTTATATATACATATATATATTTCCCAAATTCCTATGAATAAAAAAAAGATAACCTTAATCGCCACGTAGCCCAATTCGGTTGAGCTCGTGTCACCTGCTCGACACCTAAGCGAGCATCTCACACATCAATCCTCCAAAACCGCCAATTCATGAAAAAATATAATAAAAAAGAAAATTTTAAAAGACAGAAGCAGCTTTCCACGAAGCACATCCGCACGGCTCAGTTATCATTATAGGGAGAGGACAAAAATAACCCCAACTTGGAATGAGCATAGACATCATTTTTAAATTGATAATTCGTTCAACACCATTTCTAAACTTTTCAAAATATTGAATAATATCAGAGATTACATTAAATATTTCATTTATATTATTATCTCTTCTTCTTCTTTTATTTTCGTTAGTTTGACCTTTGAAAAGAAGTGAAAACGACAAAAAGGCTCAGCGGAAATTGTGATTAGTGTCCCCAAAATATCCCCTGAACGAAAGGAAGCCACACAAACGAGGGGGGAGGGGGAGTGCGTATCAGAAAACGCGACACGGTTCGCCGACCACCTTGTCTGCCAACACCGCCATTCGGGCGGGCGACAGCGACGGGTAATGTCCTCGTCCCCTGCCTCTTTGGATATATAATAAAAAAGAAAATTCCAGTTTCGGTGAGAGAGGGTCGCGAGGGGCATTTTCGTCCGAGCAGGATATCTCTCTCTCTCTCTCCCTCCTCACCCCTGTTGGCTCACGCACTGCATGACGTACTGCTGGAACTAACCGGACCTGAATTTCAGGTCCTGCTGATCTAACTCGGGTTTGGTCACCAGCGCCCTGTTTTCGGACTTTGGATTTGGGAGATCCCGGATCCAAGCTGGGTCGTCGCCGGGTCGGGTCTCCATTCCCCGTGACCGTGAGCCACCGATTTGAAGACCGAGGATTCCATCTCTGTTTTGGGGTTCGTGATTGTACCGTTTGAATGGCAAAGTTGTTCGTCGGTTCGAACGATGAGTTGGTCTTATGTGCGATGTTGAAAGTTCTATTTGGACTAATTAGCAAATGTAGAATGGGTCCTATTCTTGCCTGGATTCCTTTGATTTTCGCTAGACATGCCAACTCAAAGGGGAATCCACATTTGTAATTCGATTCGAGTTTCCTTTCACCAAAGCATTTTTCGAACTCAATGAATAACTCATGATCAATTTTGACACAAAAAACAAAAGGACATAGGAAAGTCCAAAGAATGAATTTTAAGACCTTAGTAAGACATGAATAACTCGTGTTCAAGATTGCTGCAAAATTGATTTTCTTGTAATTTGATTAGGGGATTGAGCTTCACTGACACGAAATTACATTTTCCCCAACCCCTTAATTAGAGAAAATTTTGTTTAATCATACATTTGATAGGAGGATTATAGATCATGGACGTCACCAACAACACCACTCAATAACTAATATTAAAAGCAAGGAATATCCTTATTCATAATGCACCAATCAGATGCATAGTTTGCGAAAATAGCTTTCTTTCATGGTGGGCAAACATAATTCATCACTTCTTTGATAAGGTGGAAACAAATTGCCAATTAAATAATATTTCTCATTAGAAGTTTGGTATGATTGATTGTCACATATTTCCAACGAGATAAACATTGGAGATACATAATCCCTGGATATTTAATGTGGCTCGAACTCTATGCATGCTTAGGAGAGGACAACTGTACACAAAACTCAAATAAGTTGGGAAATATCTCGAGGAACAAACTTTCGACATATGTTAGGCAATTGTAGGGCGATACATAAGATCCGTTTCTAGCAACTTTAGGGGCATTGGCCAGCACTCGGCCAAACCAAACCACCCCCTGACCCCAAAGTTGTGGCAGCGGATCGACCCGGAAAATATCTTGAGCAGAAGAAGAAGAGTTACCCTGAAGAACAACTCCCCCAAAAATTACCCGACCCGCCACCACACGGGTCATCCGTTTCACTCTAATGAGATTTCATTAATCCCCATGGTCACTCCCCAGGTAATGTGCTTTGCTACAAGCAGGTCCTCTCTCTCTCTCTCTCTCATCCAGAGGGATTGGGTGGGGGGCCCACGTCGGCACAGACACTTGACAACTACTCGCCAATAATAATTCGGGGAAACCCTTTACTTGGCCCAGGATCGTCCACGTGTCCTCTCCTTAGTCGTCAGTATCCAGATTTCCCCTCCTCCCTCCCTGACTAGACTACTAGATAACCAAGCAAGATCAAGACCCCGTCCCTTCCCCGTCGCAACGCGCAGCAGCTCCCAGGCTCCAACCCCACCTTTGAAAAATCTGCAACTCCTCCCATTGCACTCCAACTGTCGCCAGAAGAAGAAGAAGAGCTTCAACCTGTGCAGCTGCTCGCGATTCCACAGAGAGAGAGAGAGAGAGAGTGAGAGTGGGTGATGGGTTTCGGGGGAAGTTGGAGCGTGCCGGCGAAGGCGTGCGGCTCGTGCAAGTCCGCGGCGGCCACGGTGTTCTGCCGAGCCGACGCGGCGTTCCTCTGCCTCGGCTGCGACTCCCGGCTCCACGGGGCTGCCAAGCTGTCCGCCCGTCACGAGCGCGTGTGGGTGTGCGAGGTCTGCGAGCAGGCCCCCGCCGCCGTCACCTGCAAGGCCGACGCGGCGGCGCTCTGCGTGACCTGCGACGCTGACATCCACTCCGCCAACCCCCTCGCCCGGCGCCACGAGCGCGTCCCCGTGGAGCCCTTCCTCGACGCCGCCGAGTCCATCTCCAAGGCCGCCTCCGCCTTCAACTTCCTCGCCGTGCCCAGCAAGACCGGCAGCGCCGACACGTGCGGCGGCGGCGGCTACGGCGGCGCGTGCCAGAATGAGGAGCTGGAGGCGGCTTCGTGGCTATTCCCGCACGCCACCGGCGTCAGTGCTAATAAGATCGTGGAAGGAATGGATGTGAAAGTAGCGCCCGGTGGGGGTGGAGATGTGTTCTTCAACGACATGGAGACGCTTCTTGATTTCGAGTATGGCAGCAACTCGATGGATAGGTTTCAAGGGTCGGCCACCGATAGCCTCGTGCCGGTCCAAACCAAACCCGTTCCGGCCCCGGTGGTTCATCCCCCGTCGGAGAATTGCTTCGAAATCGATTTCTGCAGATCCAAGCTCACATCCTTCAGCTACCTCAGCCATAGTGTAATTACCTCAACTCGATCTTCGTCGAATTCCAAGTTGATTAAAGCACATACGTGCCAATAATCCAACGAAACTTTTACTTTAGGGGAAAATCTAAACTAAGAATTCATGTTAAGAAAACATAAATTCCATAGTTTCAGCATGTCTTGTGTATTATAATTGATCACACTTCCAACGCTGATCATCCAATTGAAGGTATTAAATAGATTACAATACTTGAAGTTGCGCATTGGATCGATCAGTCTTTCTTGTAACGAAACCCAAAAGAACTGGTTTCCTGTTGCTGAAATTGGAAATTAAATTCCGTGTTGATATTGTTTCAGGTATCATCGTCTTCACTCGACGTCGGAGTCGTGCCAGAAGGGAACTCCATGTCCGATATCTCGTACCCTTTCGTCCAAAGCATGAGCGGGAACAGCACCGACCAGAGCATGACGAACTCGGCAGCCACAACCACAACGGCGAACCAAGCGACTCCGATGAGCGGGATGGACCGCGAAGCTAGGGTACTGAGGTACAGAGAGAAGAGGAAGAACCGGAAGTTCGAGAAGACGATCCGGTACGCCTCGAGGAAGGCCTACGCCGAGACCCGGCCGAGAATCAAGGGCCGTTTCGCCAAGCGGACGGAGATCGAATCGGAAGTGGACAACATCTACGGGACTGCCTCCGCGGCATTCATGGCCGATTCGCGATATGGGGTCGTCCCTTCATTTTGATTTAAAATCGACGCCCGGAGCCATAGCTAGTGCTTTAGCAGATCTTTCTTCGACACAATGGGGCCTCCTATCTAGCTTTTGTATTTGCTTGAATGTGATTTTCAATTTTTTTTTTTGCACCTAGGTTAAATTCGTACGGTGTTTGTTGTCTTCGTCATCATATATCGTGCAAATTACTGGAAGTTTTTGATGGGCTGATCCGGCTTTTTCCTCCCTGATTCCTGCTCCTGAGCTGTTGCATCTGAACAAGATTTCTTTCAGCTCGGAGGAAGAAGAAAGCCCATTTGCTGTTTCACTTTCATTTTCGTGTAGATTTCTACTTTTTTTCTTGTCATCTCTGGCTTTGGTTGTATCTGAAAAGCTAAACCCTTTTACCTGTCGAGCTCTCCTCCGCCTCTTTTCCGAGAGATAAGCGTGATCCTCGATTGCGTTTCTTGATTCGGGGTATGGTCACGAATCTGTTTCGACCCATCCATTGGCCGACGGATGCCCGTGCCAACACCATTATTTAACCTTGTCGTTGTCAAGATAATTGCGACGTCGTTTTAGGAGATTGCGATGCACCTCCCCTGATGCGAGAGACGAAGTCAAAGGCCTTTGTAGTTGGAGCAGCACGAGGGGTAGTCTTGTCTCTCCCAGCTCCTCTGTTCTAGATCTTTCCAGTACTGACAGATGGATTGAGACTTCACGTTCTAACTTCAAGAAAAGCAAGACTTTGACCACAATCATGTCTGCTTTTGATCTTGCCAGACCCAGAAGTACTATTCATTAATTCATTCATTATTATTATTATTCTTATTATTCTTTTTATGTTTCTCCTTTCGAGAATAGGGCGACGCTCCTTTTCATAAAATGATGAGGAGAAAGGATGAAGAGATGGAAATAAATAAAAAAATCGGAGTTACCCCATTTGTAATGTGTTCTGAGGATTGGTACTTCTGTATGAAACTTCAGCTTTCTTCAAGTGGAAGTCAGGAAGCCTTGCATGTAAAGCTTCCCTTTATTTACTGACCTCCTTTCCTTGTGGGTAAAATGATGATTGGCACCCGTACAATCATGAAGACCTTTACCCATTTTAGGGTTTCTGAAAATGCCGCTGACTGAAGTTGGATTTTTAGTGTGACGTAGAAAGATAAAAAGAGTGGTGAAAATATCGCCACGTGAAATTATTAAATAAGAGCATAATTTGACCGAAAAAAAAGAGAGAGCATGAAGTTGGTTAGCCGCGCCTTTTCTTTCAATTCAAAATGGGAGTGTTTGAGTAGGTTCCCGTTCTTTGTTTCTTTGCTTAATTCAAATCATATTATGAATGTACTTTGATTATTTTGGTTACCTCGTGACAGCCGAAACTTTCACAATATATATGGTTTCACATGTATATTTGCATATGATTTTTTTCATAATTGTTTTGCTTTTGTGGAATGGATTAGTAAAAGCTACCAGCAAAGAAAATCATTAATTTGAATCGGTTGAAAAGCATAGACTACTCGCATGAGATACCATTTAGATACCTAATATCCCTGGTTTGTCGTGCATTCTTTATATGCTCACGTGTTCAGGTTCTTTTTCCATATCCTCAAGACATTAATCATCGGAATTTGATGGTCAACCTAGGCGGGCTGTTATATTATCAATACAGCACTCAACCACGAGTATATATAGATGTCTTTCTTAGTGTAAAGGCCAGTCAAAGGTCAAAACCATCTCAAAGTCATCCGCTCACAAATTTTCTGTCGGGAGTCAACATGATTTCAAGATAGAATTAGGAATCTAAGAATAGGATCGGTGAGTTTCAAGTTCTAGGTGAAATAAGGAACTTGGAACATGAAACAAGTCTTTGCGTTTTTCTTGTTCTATATAGTCGTGCAATCCTATGATATTCCATGACATTTAATGATGAATATGTAATCTGATACCATTAATATGAGCTTTCATTTGCAACAATATCCTTGATTAAGGTTTTTACTTTGTTAATATTTCATAATTTCGCGTGTCTAAATATGAGTTATGATTAATGGATATAACAAATGGTGATAATTAGAGATGATAATTCCCTATGATCATTCAATTAAAAGTACAGGTGGAACCTAGTTAGACTTTGGAACCAACCTTGGAATATGTGATGGAGTAAGATCTTGGTTCTTGGATACGTGGGTAAGTTCCAGGTTTTAAAAATTAGAGACTGTTTCGATTAATAAGTTCCAGGTTCTAGATGGAATTTGAATGAAACCTGGAACTGCTTACTCATAATTTCCATTTGTTTGACGAAAAATGAATAATTTGAAAAATATTTTTCTAAAAATGATCATTTATTTCGATTACTAAAATATTTAGATATAAACTGTTATCGATAGTGAAATTTTTTTTCATCAGCTAATTATTCCAAGCAATACAGATGATCATTTATAAGAAAATGTTTTCAAAATCTTTCATTTTTCGCAAAACAAACGGAATTAGAGTAGCATTGGCCAATCTGATATGCGACCAGATCGTTCTAAAGAGATCTTCATCATGCGCTAATAGTCACGACGAATATTCCGAAAAGAATTTCAAATCGGGTCGTTTGCAAATTAAGGTCTAGGCATAAAATTGCAAAGGTCCATGTCCTCTCATTTCTCATCGATCACGTCTAAAGCTTTTATCGTACTGATTGATCACAGACAAAATCAATTCCGTAGATGATGTTATAATTGTCTAATTGTGTGTTCCGGAAGGCATCAATCATGTCATAACGACATCAACCGCGACTTGCCCTTATCCTAATATTTGTCAATGGGAGATATCAGACAGAAGAAGAAGGAGAAGGAGAAGAAGGGGGGTTACAAACAACACTGGCAGTACCTTGATCTTTGCTTATACGGGAAGAAGATTTATGAAGTATAGTGACGTCGATGTGGAAAGAGAGAATCTTTAGAAATTTATGCTAGGCGGAGAAAAGAGGAGAAACGTCGGGATATGCAAGTGGGAGGGGGAGGAATAATAGCTAATCAGAAGATGGGGCATTCTTCCTCGTGGGCTTCACGTGGGCGACGGGGCCCGTCCCACCTCCCCCCATGCCCCGCGGGCTCCACCTTGTCCAAAAAGTGGTCCTTTGCTCTCATCTCCATCTCGCCGACTGCTACTACTCATTAGGGGAGGAGAAGAAGAAAAGGAGAAAGAGAGAGATAGAATCATGGCGACTAAAGAATAGGAATGATGATAAGGGGCAAAAAAGAAAAGAGGAAAGGAAAGCCGCGTCCGATAGTGCAGTTTCGAGTGGTCACTCTGGTCGTAAATCTCTACGCGACTGTCTCTGAAATCTGGTCTGGTCAGGAGGTTCTTGCTTCTTTTGCTATGAAGTCTTGCTGGTGCTGTCGAGTGGTTCTAAATTTCTGTGAAGTGTGCTCTGCCCGCCCTCTTTGGGGATCGTTTTTAGGTGTCATGGCCGATTGCAGGTTTAGCTATATGAAAGTAAAGATGCATGCGGATATATGCCCCTTTCGAAGTTTCTATTTGCTGCATGGAGTAACTGTGGTTCTCCAAGAGGACCTTTAGAGGACTAGGAAGAGATCGCACGACACCATCGTTCGCCGTTTAAGTTCATCTCTCTCTCTCTCTCTCTCTCTCTCTCTCTCTCTCATTATGATGATTTGGTCAACACGTTTTGTGGAATCTTAACAAGGAAAGGCACTAACTTCCACTCTCAAGGACAATTTTGGCCCTTTAGAAAGCCATCGAGTTTCGTTCGGAAGACCCGTCTAGCCTCCACATTCAGATGTCGCATAAAAAGACATTAATTCAAAGCAGATTGATAGTGGGAAATTAGGGGGAAATTCCGTGTATGTGCTCTAATTTTTTGAAGAACCCCCAAGCACCAATATGTGTATCCTCATCCTCAATCCAATAATCGAGCTTAGCATCAATCCAGGGTTGACCTTAGACTTAGCTTGAACCAGCCGAACCCAATCAGTTCTGGTCTGGTTCCCAAAAGGACTAGACTACTCCTTAGTCCTAGGGTTGCTAAAACCTATATTGTGTGGGTTGGTTCTTAATTCTGAGGCTTTAGGTTACTTTCCGACAAACCCTATATATAAATTCCAAACCCTAGTATAAAACTTAAAGTGCCTAGTGTCTCTCTCTTTTTTCATCATATCTATAACTCGGTCCAACCCGGACCAACATTGTGTTTGTATATGTATAATTCATGGTTTATATTACGTATTTTGAAGATTTAATTGTTTAACTTTATTTCACATGTTTATCTTCTATGATTTGTTACTTTCGGCAAGTGGAGAATTCTGTCGTTTCCTTATCTTAGATTTCTACTTGATTTATACCGGTGTTCATAATTTGATTGTTCAATATTATATGATCGATGAATCTATAATTTTAAAGAGTACGTTTGCCCTTTCAAAGAATGCAAAATATGAAACCAAAAAAGAAGAGTTGGTTGGTCTCAAGTTAATCTAAAATCATACCAGATAGGGTCGGTTTAGTCTTAGATCCCAAGCTCAATAAGATCAGCCTCTGGTCCAAAAAATGAGGATCAACTCTATGTAGGTTAGCCCTTGGATTAGGTGCTAGACCAACTCAATCCGGACTATGCTCACCGGTACAATTTTAAGCCCTAATATTACCTTGAAAATGATGCCACTTTGATTGGTTATGGAAGCCATGTTTGTTCACGTGACATTCATCGTTCACCATGTCAACATCCGTTTGCAACGTCAAATGCCACGTACACAAGTTTTTACAAAAAAGTTTATTTATGTGACACTTGAAAGTTGGGGCCAAAATTGTCATCCAAGTAAAAGTTGGTGTCTTTTCATGTGACACTATAAAGTTAGGACCAAAATTGTCTTCCCCATAAAAGTTGGTGGCGTTTAATGTGACAATTGAAAATTAGGGCCAAAATCATCTTCCGCATCCATGAGAGGGCATGACTGGAGTGCCCAAAGAGAGAATAGATTAGGCCTACCTAACTAAAAAGCTGGTGGGCCGGTACATCATCGATATCCATGGGCTAGGAACTTGGCGAAGTTGACAGCCCATCATCTGTCTTGTTTGGGCCTAAATTTTCTTGTCCAAAGTTCACCATAGAAGCACAAAGCATGTGAAGATGTCCATCTAAAGTTGTCCAGGACTTGGCTTGGGCTGAAATTCCAGTGGCATGTTTAATCCCACCCAAGCAAATGGACTCACATTGTCAAAACTCAAAAGACCAATTATTCCTACAAGATTTTTCCGCATGGACAATGTTGCAGCCATCTCTAGCTAGATATGTGAAACCCTATCGGATAAGTTAGGAATACAAAAAGCGATACATCGGTATACAAAATGATGCGACTAACTCTCTACATGTTGAGTATGACCTGGCTTACTCACATGTTCATCTGTGGTCTGCCAATGTCGCATAGCATTGTAACTTTTTGGGCATGCTTTTTGATACACTTGGAACTATTATGCACCATGCGACCCATGACTTTCCAACCTTTCTAATGAAAAGAAAGTGTGGCCCTACCGTGGATTAGTATGATTTATATTGCCGAAGGGTGGCAAATCTATTGATAATGATTGACATGAAGTAAGCATTCGAAAAGGCAATAGCCGGAACAGCCTCTCGATGTGGTTGCACAAACCACCTTTTGTCTCCATTGTCAGGTTTAGGGAAATGAACACAACGGAATAGAGAGTGGAAGACTAGAAAAAGAAATCAAGACACAAGGTTTATCCATTTGATGGAGTTCCACATCACTGAAAAAAATAAAATAAAAGGATCAGTCTTTATCATCTGCCACAAGAAATCTGATTGAAGCCATGAAATGTCTCGATTCAGAGTTAGTACCATCACTTCACATGATCGAAGCACTTGGTTTGATCAGGGTCTTATGATTCATGAGTTGCGGATAAAGTCCTTGATCAATTTCTCTCGGTAGGGCACACCAAAATGAGTGATCAACTAGTGAGTGCATCCATGTCATGGAGCTCTCAGGAATCATAGAGAAAAAGAAAAAGAGCGAATCGTCTGATGCTGACGCTAGTGGTTGCTTCTGTTATAGCAACTTCAAGCGCAAATTCATTTTTCCCTCCTGTTCACGGGAAGGTGACAACATCTCCAGTGAGAAGATTGACCACAAGCAGACACTTTTACATGCACACAATAGTTGCAAATAACTAGAGAAGTCATAGGTTTTTCTGTCGCCCGTGATGATGGTGGGTTCCCTGTTTTAAGTTCGGATTCCATGGCACATCGCTCATGCTCTTGAGAATAGTGACAGCATATCCGTGAACGGTTGTCGTTTCTTTTCTCCATCAGCAAATTTAACTTAACAACTTGATCAGCCGCATTATGAATTACATTCTCCCAATCAGCATTAATCACTTTGATCCGCACGTTTTCTTTTTCGACATTTATATGCGAGGTTAGGCCCACACTAAAGAAGAAGAAGAAGAAGAAACAAGAGACTCCAATTGTACAATACAAGTAGAGAATATCACTTCCCACGAACTCTACCCTCTCGCCAATGATACTTGCACTGTTAAATCTAAAGAAATTCTATCGCAATGCATGGATTTACTTTTAATCAAGCACCTGAGAGAGTAAATATTTTGTGGGGTCGAGATCTCCATTATCCGGTCTTGATATGATAAGAAAAACTCAATATTTTAGGACCATCAATATTCGTTTCGAATCAAACCATCATACCGTTAAATTTACTCTTACTCTCACCACTTCCATGAAACTTATCGCTAGTCTTCTACCCTTTCGACCTTTGCCTGTCTGTAAAGGTAAGGGTAGTAGTTCGAAACGCCTTGTAGGGTTTGGTGAAAAACACAGGAAACCTGATCTGGAAAGCGAAGTTTCATTTAGCCTTAGAAAAGCACCTGGACACCTCGTGAAAAACCCCCTGGAAACAAAAAGAGATAATAAATGAATGGCCTTGCGCGGGGAACAAGACGGGAAGACACTCCTGGCATCTGTTGGCGACATTATACTATCGAATTCAATTGTCCAAAACGTGGCCAAAAGAACAAAGTTTCGGGTCCCTCGGAATAATGTTGCCGTGCAGATAGGGTGCTCCCATTATGTCACGACCCATCGATCTACGAGAGGGCAATCTCTGTTTTACTCCTTTTCTTTTTGGGTTTGGTAACACATAAAGTATTTTCTTTTGAAACGAGATAAATAGATCGATGCTGAATGAGAGACATCGTGTAATCATTAAAACACATTGGTTTAGCAACTCCTGTCCAGTGGAGATATGGTAAGGAAAAAGCCGATAAATTAAGATTATCTTCATAAGATCCACTTGAAAGCAGTAAAACCCATTCTTGTACTGCATGATGCATGCAAAACAAACCTACATATAACAGATAATCAAATCTTCATTGCCTAGTACCAATAATCTTTCTAATGCTCGAAAAATTGTAGGGTACTAGGATGGGAGCTACTAGTTCTTGGTGACGAGGTATGATGGTGGGATTGAACCTGGACAACAAGCATATATTTTGTTCTTGGGAAAAATACTAGAATGGAGAAGGAAGCTTGGACGTCTGAATAGAAGGGAAAGCACAGGCCACACGCACGCTTGGCATGCATTCGTGTGCTTTTTTTTTTTCCTTTTATTTCTTGAGAGCAGACAAGAACAGAGGATAATGGGGACTCTATTCCTTTTGAGTGTCGGACGAGCATTACATAGTGGTTCACTGTGCATCGGTACTATGTTCCGATGTTAGTACTAGGACGTTCGAGGTTTGGCCAGTCGTACGCCCATCTCAATTGGGAATAAGTATATGAAGTCATGCCAAAGAATGATGGAAAAGAAAACACAGTCTCTATCTGCCGCATCCTCTGCCTTTACTCCTAACGCTGGAATATAGCATCTTCTTTTGTATTGGATTTCTTCCCACCATTTCTCCTTTTAACTAATCCTTGGGACGCGATTACAGCGAAAGAAAAATCCAATCTACAAACGGTATGCTATTTGAACACAAAAAGTAAATCGAAAGATTGTATAGGAGTCACTGCTCCAAGGACATCATATGCATATGGATGGAGCCCCTCAGAACATAATCGGAATGCGGAGAAAAAAAAATTCCGAAACCTAATCATGTATATCCTTGGGTGGCTTACTTAATATGTCACTACGGAGAAAGCTGTCCGATTATTGCTCGATCGCACGGATTTTCAATACAAGCCACTAAGATAGGAACACCTAGTTTAGCACCTTCGAGTGTTCCGCTAGTGACGAACATCGCACCCCCTCTATTACATGTCTTGCGTGCGTGCGTCAGCAGAGTAATAGCACTAAGAAAAATGAAAATTCTAGGTTAAGTTAAGGGTCGAATTAGACCACTGCTCAATTTGATTTTTTTCGGAACGTTTCGAAATTGAAATCACGAAGAGCTAAATGGATTTTGATGCGCAATTGAAACAAGAAGCAAATGGATTTTCTTTTTTTTAGAGCTAGTCCTCTGGCTAATGCTAAAATGGTCCCTTATATGTACACATGGGACGATGTGATGCGGTCTTTTATATCTTCGGCTAGGTTACAAGAGATATAGGTGTTCATAAGTTTTCCTCTTATAAAGAAAAATACACAATTCTGTTACTATCTTCTTTCGTGACAGGCACTTTAAGACAATCCTTCACCTAATATCGATGCAATGCTGTCCTTTATCATGATTTCGACATAATAAGATAATTGGTGGTTACCTCTCTCTTACCACATGAATTAGTCATTTTAAGTAGTGTTTTGCGCAGAATAAAAAAATGGACTGGGATTCATTCAATAGGGAAGCAAGATTAACCTCTGGAAAATTATGTCATGTTAGTGGAGTTGATGAATCATTTAGGATGCAGGAAGCATAAGCATGTGAAGCTGACTAGGAAAAGTAGCTGAAACATTCTTACATGATTCGATAAATAATATGCTCCAAGCACACAGACGACGTGTGCACCAAGAATTGAATATTGAAGTAAACTTCATACTCTCCATCGATAGAAAAGCATGAGGTCTCGCTCACAAAAAGTGTAAGCAGAGAGATGCGGGGTACTAATGATAGTGAAATCCTACATTGAATGCAACACTTAGTTAATGATGAATTAGGATAAACTTTATACCTCGATTTTTCTTTGTGGTTCGTTACTCTCTATTTCGATGTATTTTGAGTGCCTAATCCTAACATGGAAGACCCTTAGCTCACATCGTAAGTCACCCATTGCTTATGGTGCACTCAATTTGGGACGAACATAAAGTGAGAGAGGACGAGACACGACTCGCAATTTCTTGCTAGAAAAGAGGCGAATAAAGAATAAAGACGGAAGCAACCGCATATCGGCGGAAACGTAAAGGACGACGACGGACAAGGGTCAAAAAACTGAATTTCGGAAAGGCCACCGAAGGAGCCAGGAAATAAGCAAGTGCTGATGCTGTTGCTGGAAGAGAGAGGGGAAGTTACATTCAGATCAGGCTCAAAGAACTATTACGGGAAAGCAGGGGAGAAAATGAATTTTGAAAAAGACTCAGGGAGAACAAGCGTGACTTCACGAGAAAAACCCTCGTCGTCAAACAGGAAATGGCAGAATGTAGCGACGACCGAAAGAAAGAAGAGTAAAGAAAACCATGAGCTGAGGCGCAAGCAGTTTCACCTCGCCGCATGAGCCACCCCCTACACCAACGCATCGCCACCTATGTCCACCTCCATGGCCTTACACGTGTGGCCACCTCCCCCCCTTCTCTGTCAAAAGAACTCTGCTGATATACCTCACCTTCATCTTCACTCACAGATCCTACCTGGCTCATTATGAGATCCAGTTTTTGTTAGGAATTTCTTCTACGGTAGTGCGAAAGAGAAAGGAACTATCTGGAAACCATTCCCGTGGATATTTGGCAATTTCTCTGACGGGAGATTAGCATCTTATCACAAAAATGCGGGGGGAGAAAGGATTTGTGTTCAGGACTCTTGCTAGAGAACTTCTAAAAGGGGGTTCTTTCATTCTTTAAATCTCTTGTGAGTATTTACATTTCCCGAATATGAAAAGAGAAACCGAAACAACGCCAAGGATCAAGAAAGAACCCACAAGAAAATGGGTTGAAACCCAAAAAAGCAAAAAAGTAGAGACTGAAATGCCCTTCTCACATCATCTCTGAGAGAGAGAGAGAGAGAGAGAGAGAGTTTTAAGTGGTTTGATGGGGGTTTTCTTGCGTCCCCTGCTTCACCATCTCAGCCTCAGCCTCCGATCTCTCACTCTTGTTATTGTCACAGTCGTTGCAGCTGCAACTGCTGGTGGTTTTGTTGGAGTTGTCGCCGAAAGACGACGACCGGCTCGTGCTGGCACTGCTAGACACGGGCGTGGCCAAGAAGGTGGGCTTCACCTGACCCGCCATTATCACCAGTATCTTCTCTTCAAAAGCCGCCTCTTTCTTCTTCTTCGTCTCGTCATCCTCGTCGTTCTTGGCGTCGCCGGCCTCAATGTCTCTGTCTCCTCCCTCGCCGTTGCCTTCCAAGTAACCCGAGAGCTTCCAGTAGAACATGCAAGGATGAGGAGCGCGAAAGCTATGAGGCCCAGCATCGCCGCCAGGCCCCCGAAGAGGTACGGCACCGGGGAATGCCACGGCGACCTCTGCGCAGCCGCCGGCGACGGCGTGGTCGTCGTCATAGACATCGGGTGGCCTCTCGAGGTTGCAGCTTCCATATCTCTCCCTCTTGGTTTTTCGTAAAAATTCTTATCCTTCTTCTCTTTTGTCTCTGAAACCAAATGATGGGATGGGAGGAGCTGTGGAGATGATGAGAAGAAAGCAGCAAGGGAGAAAAAGCGAAAGGCGAAGGTCTAAAAATGCGCAGGGAAATGGGATGAGAAAGGAAGGATGGCTGGAGGTGGTTTATATAGAGAGAGTCTGCTTTTTCTTTTTCTTTTTTATTCTTTAGCATGAACTGCTTCTGTTCATTGGTTTTTAAACTTTTCGATGTGGGTTTTGGATTTTGGTGATTTATATCGTCATTTTGCAGAAATAAAGCTGTAGGCCCCTTGGTTAGCTTTCATTTCGGTATATTTTAAAGTGGTTCTTGCGATATTGGAGAAAATCGAACATTTTTTTTATCAACATAATACAACAGATGATTTAAGATATATTATTTCAAATCCATTGATCAGAAATCCTTCATTCCACTAAAATTTGGACAAACATCTATGTTTTACATGAAACTTTTATAATAACACTTGAGGGGAGTCGACCTTATTTGCATCTTCTTGTTAAAAAAGAAAAATTCTGACAGACATTTTGAGCTCATTGGACATGAATCTCAGCAAGATTTATCCCCCCGATCTACTTGTCAATGACAGGTGGATAGGGGGAGCTGGCAGAGCCATTTTCTGACGCAATTACTTGCTAAATATGTGTTATAATTTGTCAAATTCAATACAGATTTGTACTGTCTCTCCCTTCCAAAAAGTCTTTGATCTTCGATTCCTTTTCTTTTCTTTTTTGGGTTTCTACCTGCGCGGCTACTCGTCCTTTCTACATCATTTTTCGGCGCGACGATTCTTGGATAAAGGCAGCCATGGGAAAGGGAACTGGTTTGCTAGCTGTAAGCGGACTTCTCGAACGCTTATCTAAACTTGTCATGAGAAGAACAAAACGAGGTTTTCTTAACAATGGTCCTACAACATATGTAATGCTGCTTTCTGGACACGCGGTAGTTGTTTGTGTCTGAACATGCACTAGCTACATATGAAATTCTTCATAAGCAATACACTAGTGTCCTTCCCACCAAAGACTCTAATTATATAATCCATGTCCATCCCCAAGATGCCATCAACACCGAGTCACGTCGGCCCCACCCTCCCCGGGGGGCCGCGGCCTCCACCACCATTACCATCGCCATTCATCCAGGATTCCTCGAGATCTAAGTCGCCATTGCCTCTCTCACTTTGAGCGAGAGCTTGGTAATCATCTTCAATGGAGATAGACAAAAAAAGGGTTCAGCCAAACCCGACTTCACCCTTTCCAAAGGCTTCTATTCTCAACCAAATCAGATTCGTTTCGATTGAAGCTCTATTGTTCTAATTGAGTCATATTTGGCTACCAAAAATGAAGAACCCAAAAAATCCTAAACCTAGTATACGGCAATTAATTTAACTCTAATTTTTTTAATTTGGTCAATTTAGTGTCCGACCTTTTGACAAGTTGCCAATATTGACTAAAAATTGCTAATGTGTTTGTCCAATTAGCCAGTTCCCAACATCAACAATTTTTGCTTCTTTTTTTCTAAAAAAAATTGGCAAGGGCCACGACCCTTGCCCCCAATCAACGAGGGTTTCACGGACCTTGCTCGGAACCCTCGCTCAGCGGCCGGTAACTTAGTGGCCAGCGGGGATGCTATAAGCCTCGACCAATGGCACATGTCAATAAAAACACAAAAGACTGAAAAACTCTCAATCTCTAATTAATCAATATGGCCTCCTTGCTAAGAAAAAAAGAAGAACATAAAAACCTCATCATCAATAACTATGAAAAATGTAAAACATGAATAAAATTAATGAGATTGTTAAAAAAAAAAAAGAAAAGGTAGTGTGTATATATATAATTTATATTTATGTCGCGTGCATATCTCAACTTGGGGTAGAATGACATTTAGAATGAAATGGGACATCAAAAGTCTATTCGGTTCCACCATTTGCTTTTTTCATCTTTTGAGGTGATCTAAAGGGGCCAATGCGGTCTAATATCATATGTTTCGTGTAGTTCCCGTAAATTCCTTTTTGGGTAGGTCCCATCAACGGATGACAATTCAGATAAACATCAATTTATTCATTAACCATCCAAAACTTTGCCAGACGTCTTCTCAAAAACTAATGACTAGCTAATTACTTTTAATTAAGTTAAAATTTAAATCGACAACATAAGGCTCAAGAAACCCTTTCTCTCATTTGAGTAACTTATTGCCGATTATTTTGCTAATAATGGCTAGGAATTTCCTAAGAAGACCCCGTTTTGTTTGATGAGAAATGAAATCGAAAAATTTGAACAACTGAAATTTGTCGTTTATCTTTTTATGTTATCAATGGAAGATTATGCTCGAAAATTAGTATAGTAGTCCCACTCCCAATTTGCTACATCATTACGTGTGAAGTCGCAACACTCAAGGTGAACCGCCAAGAGAGAGAAAGTGGATGATAAACGCGGTAATCATCATTTTTATCCATGGATCTCATGACGCTTCTTGCTTTAATTGAAAGGCATATCTCTATCTAATCGCTACAGTTAAGACCCAAATGAATCCTGAAAGTAATGATAGGGGCCCTACTAGATTTGGATAATGGGCGATGAGCATGATCTGTTTGTGCAACTTGGCAATATCTAGAGATATAGAAAGCCTTTGGAAATGTACTTATCTTTGATGTGATTATTTACTGAAAACAAACTAAATGTGACGAAAGAAGGAATGGAACGGGTTTCCATTGTGGACGAGTTTCCCTCTTAAAAGATAAAGCCGTCTCTCGTCGGCTCGGTTGGCCTTCTCCATTGTTTCTTCACTTACTAATATCATTTATACATAATTATTCGGCAAAAGTATTCTATAGACTCGTTTTATTAGATTGAACAAATCATATATAAGGCTCATATCAATTTGTTCAACACATTACTTGAAAATCCGATTTATGAAATATTCATCCCTAAGTGAGGGTTTTAAAATATCGTGAAGAGGGAAGTTTCAAAGAAAACTCCTTCTGTTCTCTTTGTTAGGTTTCATCCATTTCATCGTACGCAACCTTTCCAATAAGTCAAAAAAAGGACCCACATCAGGAGACGAAATTGCTTCCCATACTTTGGTATTTAAAGATATTTGGCTGAGTGTAGGAATCAAAATTCATGTGAATTTCGTAGGAATCCCACATTCTACAGTGGGAGCATAAAGAACCCTAGGCCCTTTATGACGTACACCAAAGGGGAAAAAAGATCATGTAGGTATCTCACCAATCCAATTTTCGAGAGACCCTTTTTCTGAATTCCTTCTCTTTTTATTGGTTATGTATTTTTTTTTTTCCTGAATTCCTCTTATGATAGTCCCATTATTATACAAGAAGAAAAGCTAAAAAAGGAGGATGGTGATGGGGGGACCCGAGAAACGACGGAGCCACAAGGAGGAGACCCACCACCACTAGTGTTTGCTTCCGTTTCGCCGTCTTCTACCTCTTCCCCCATTTGCGAAACCCTAAGTTACGTTTGCAATGGAGGTGAATGCAATTTGCCTTTGTGCTACGCCAAAGGTGAATGCGGGCACAAGCCAAAGAGCCAAAAAGCAGAACCCTAACCCTTATCCTTACCCTTGCCTTTTTCCTTTGCGTGAACCAACAGGGCATGGAAGTAAGCTTGATTGTCCACATTGGAAAGAATTGGGTTACAAAAGTATCGCTCGCTTAATGTGAATGTGAAAATTTTCTTTTACATTTGCAATGGACTTATTAATAATCCCACTTTACAATATTTTCCATTTGTAGTCTCTTACATCTCTCCATTTGTGAGCATTCGCTGAAATGGTCATCCTGTAACAAATTATGTGCATGTTTGATACGGCTTTTATATAGTTACTATAATTGTGAAGTGGGATGCTTTGACTTTTCTAGACGTTTAATAAACATCTCGTAGCCGCAACACCCTCGCAATGTTATAAGTCTTCACCGCCATTGATAGCCACATCGATCTCGCAATAACTTTTGTCAAATGCATCAATCATTCATAGTCACGCCACAACACTTTTAAAAGATGTGTCCCCAAATGCATGCGTTTTGACACAGTACAACACAACACGGTAATAGCGCAACTTTATGTAAATCTTATGCTGTATGTAATAAAATTTCATATGGATAAACATTGCCCAATATATGTCCGAAAAAACTCAAATAGAGTTAGCTATAGGACCACCTGAGTAGATAAAGCGGGTTAGAACTCTCGAAAAGCTCTAACAATTCAGGGGGTATGATATGCCCCACTTCAAGCAGGTTCCCAATAGGAAATATTAATTGGACCCACCTTTTGTTTTTTCATATGCTAATAGAGTCATCGTCACCTTCCACCACTCAACGTACACGCAAAGGACAATTGGATATTCCTCCCCACATGATACGTCCAACGCAAAAACAAAATATAATTATTATGGTGCTGTCCATTTTGCCCACTAGACATTATCGGTTTTACATGGATCGTGAAGGGTTCAATCATGAACTCGAAGAATAGTAAAGCAACCAAAAAACAAAACAAATCCGAACCAAATCCCACTCCTCCATTATTCGATGATTTTAAATTTGCTGAACTTGTCACTCTCCATCGTAGTTGGTTAGCTCTCTATCAATTCGCATATTTTGATAATGTTTTTATCTAGCAAATGGGTTCTCGTTCTTACATCAAGGGCATGCTTTAATTACTGTTTTAGTTGACGATGGCGTTTTATGTCTTGGTCGTTCCGAATATTATTACCGCAACTGGTCCATTGTGGACTCTCCAAAAAAGTATGACAGCGAATTCGTGTTGACTAATGGTCGCCTAAAGTTACTATCGTTTTCTTCCTTTTAATACCCCTCTCTCTTTCCTGAACTTTACTTGAGGAGGATCGATATGCATGCATGGACACGGTGCGTTGGCTCTTCCGTAGATGGGTAAGATTGATAATAGACATCGACACGCATGGTTTTCTCCTTCTCTTCGGCCATTGGATGGGAATGAAAAGCATGGAAGTGTTCTCAACAATGCTACAACATCGTACAATCATTGCATTTGCCTTCCTTAACGACGCTAATGATATTAGAACCGAGTTTCTATAAAAGTACATCAGCTCGTGTAATTTGAAATGGATAAGGTTAAACAATTATTGCGATGCTTCCTTTTGGATGGCGAAGATACACCTTCTTGCTTCTTATGTTAGGCAGATTCTGTAACCGGAATTGCGTACAAGGCTCGTGAAGTTATTTAATTAATGGCTACTTAGTTATTGATCGCATTGATGCTTATAAAGAAACTAAACAGCATCTTGGAATAATTCTTATCTAGATTAAAGTGAAGTTTCTCCTAACCTTTGAAAAGATGAGTGTGTGGTGGAATCTGCAGGATTATTTTAGTGAAGTGGGATTGCCACCACCTTGATTGTTTCTAGGTTAGGCTGAGGATGAGAATTAATTAAAGTGGGCTACCACAGAACTAATTTCATTTTTGATAGCTCTTCAATTGGCCATGCAGCTTTTAGTACAAGTTCCCTGCTTAATAAAAGCTCATCTACACGGCTAAAGTAAGCCAGACCGCAACGTGCTTAGTGCAACTATTCCAGACAGCAATATTAATTAATGTTAATTCCGTCAGCTGTTTCGGATATCAGTGACATGCGCGCAATTAACCAGCCCAGATTCTAACCAAGGGAACCCTCCTCATCAGCAATCGAATCTTGTCCGGGTGGAAATGATTGCCGGTAACCAAAAGTTTTGTACTTAATTAAATGACAAAGCAGAGGCACGATGGATTAAAGCACTTGATTAGGGTTTGGGCCATTTGTCAAGATGCTTTTTTTCTGCCTACATTAAATGAATGCTTTAATAAAAGGGCTTTATTTAGTGAATGATTTATCCGAAAGAAAAAAAGGAGAGATGGTGATGGAATCAATAGTCACAGCAACATATGATGTAAAGATAAAGAAAGACTGTCTTATAGAAAAAGATAATGACAAAGAAAGCGGAGGGAAGAAACCACCAAAAAAAAAAAAAGAAAAAAAAAGAGCAAAAGCAGATGTTCCCTTCTCGGACGGAACTGAGAAAAGGGTATGTCCATTACATGATTCCTACGCTCCTACCTCAGTATTCTACGTAATAATCCTATGGATTTTGCAGCTTTTCACGTGCCAATTCTAAGAAAAATAATTAGAGATTAATGAGTGGCGATAGTAGAATTTGATAAGATTATTGTGTTGTTTAAACTCGAGATTTGGCATCCAATGCTCGCAGATTATTCTGCACGACTGTGGTTCTCCAGTCCATGATTGATCCCCATCTGCCTATGCACTAGATTCCCACAAGTTATCATGACCTAAAACTATGACACCACTCGCAATATTATATAATAGAGATCATCATGCAAACGACAGAAAGTTTGTTGCAATCGATCGGAAAAACCTTTATTAGGATAATCATTTTAAGATTTTATTGTCGTTCTTCTTTATATGAATCGGATGATATCTGGGAGTTCTATTTAATGGCAGTGGAAGGGCATGCGTGCATGCAGCAACCCACATACCATCATAAAAGCCAATAGTATATTGCGTTTATGACATGTGATATAATCACTTCATGTGGATTTGATGATAAACTTCCTGGATTTCTAAAGATTAGTAGGACTGAAGGAATATGAATATCTCAAGCTATCAAAAACTTATAATGGCTACATGCAAGGTAGTTTCTTGGGCATAAGAGATCTTGAATATGGAAACTCCATATAGACATTTAAGAGGTTATCATTGAGAAATTCATGAATTAAGCCGGTAATCACACGAAAACAAGCAGTGTTCTTGTTTAGGATCAAGCATATGATTCGCACCATTCCTCAATAACTCAAGCTCTTAAAAGAACTGGTTGCCCACTCCGTCATCAACAGGGTTACAGAGTTCAGAGAGTGATTTCTCACATTCCCGGCTAATGCACATTTAGGGTTAATTTGCATGCCCTAGGTTCGGATTGCTCTCCAATGACTTAAGCTCTTAGAATAATGGTTGCGAACTCAAACTGTGTCAGCCGTTGTAACCCTTTGAGCAAGCAAATCAACCTAGTCACCCCCAAGCTTTCAATATGCAACTTGGCCAAGTTTATGCTCGCTTTTGGCAGCCTGCAGTGCATGTTGTATTCCCAGATAGATTTCCAGCTTTAAGACGCCTCAGTATCTGACCTGACCCCATACGATCATTCAAGCAAGATCGTTGTACTCAGATGAGTACAAACCACCATGTGCTTCGCCCTGAAAAAAGCAACCTCCTCTTTTGTGAGAGAGCTCTCATCAGATGAATGGCCCAATTCCACCACACGGTGACTTCCAGGGGATCAGAGGGCCATCGTCTGCATCAATCTACCATGCAAAAGCGACATCTTTTGTTTTTCTCTCTACTCCATCTAGTTTTTCCTCCTCCTTTCTTGACTTTCAAATTACTGTGCTTGAATTTCGAGAGGAGAAAGTTAAATAAGAAAGGCAACCTTACCTTTGGTAGCAAAGGAAAGCCACCTGTACTAATTAGATGCCTTTGTGTAAAGCACACCACACTCCAGAGTGTTGATTGTGGAAAAAGCACTTAATGATCCAATTATGTGCAGCAAAACCGTTTGCAGTGTATCCAACTATAGCAAATTTTTCTTGTGGCTCTATGGGAGGACAGCACTAAAGCTAGATGTTGTAACAAGATTGTCCAACAAGAATAATTTATTTTGGTGGAAGATGGTGGCGAAAGAGGGGCGGGAACAGATGGGAGCCGTCGTCCTATGATCACTTGGTGCTATTTACAATATTTTTGCAAGGGAACATGGCTATAATCTATAAAATTATATTTTAATTAATAATCCTAGCCTCTTAGGCTAGGGAGACGCGTAATTTTCTTATCTCGGCACTAACTTGAATATTTGCATACGTCGCACATAAGTAACATAAACCCAATAAACGAGCAATGCAAGCTGTTTTAGTTCTATTTGATGTACGGAGTTCAACAAATCCAGGGTGTAAATCTCAAGTTGATTGGCTCAATTTAACAAAGCCAAGACAGAGAATATCTTTATCTCCAAATTGGAAGTGGCTCCCACAGTCTTTCGAAAAAGTTTTCATCGTCGAGAATCATTCTACACATCACATGTCGATGTAATGAGGGTCGATGTTGACGTGAAACAATGTTCTTGCTTCACATGTTAAGAGCATATCTCTATCTTCTCTGGATTGTGAATGAAGGTCCAAACCTATCACAAATCCTTTAGTGGGATTTTCGTATTGGGGTTGACGTTTGCCTAAGGAATTGTTATTTCTTGACTTATAATTGGCTAGGACAACCTGAATCCAAAATGCGGCGATGAGCCTGTGCTTTCTCCAAGGATAGAGAAAGGATGGATTATATAGTTCACAAACATAACTAAAGGTTAGATATGAATTCCTAGAGATTTTGGGGGAAAAAAGTGTCATATATATGTCTGAAAGGCAACTATCAGTTTGAATGAAATTCGGCAAGCGAGTTGCATATATATATTAGATCAAGGAATCAACCTTGGACTCTAATCATGGTTGGTTATATATTTGGCTTTACGATCGGTCGATGTTTTGGGTCAATTTTCACTCACCAAACTAAATCAATACATAATTAGATTTCGACCATTTACGCCGGTATACTTGAAAGATTTCTCTATTTCTTCAAGGCATGACATCCCAGTAATTTTTATCGCTAATAAGTGCCAATCACTTTACAAACTTGGCTAACCCCTCGACATCATTTATATAGCAACCGCTATTGAGCCTAGAGCTTGAAACTATGCCCGATAATTGATGGTTGGGGGCAAATCATTATGCACCCGTGTGAGATTGTGGCGGAGTCTAACACTTTAATCCGGTGGGCGGAAGCAAATTTGAATCTTTAAAATGAAAATCAACATCTTAATTTGGGGGCCATGTAATAAGGCCAAGAAATCTGAACACCGAACCTCCTCCTTTGATACCACGGTAGCAAACCGACAGGCCATGAATCTCTGGACGTAGTATGGATATGGTAGGCCATGCTGATTCACGATCCATCGTAGGAGCAAAGCTCAAAAGACAGTGGGGGAATTGATAACGAGAACAGGGCCATTGGGAGTACCAAACAAGGCATTGTTACCATTATTAATGGGTGCAAAGTAAAGACACGCGAATGTGGAAGATGAGTCAGGAGTCAGTAAATGCGGTAGTGGATAGAAATGGAAGAGAGAAGAGAGACAGTCAGACCACTTTGCTTCCCCAGTGACTCAAAAATTGATTGCCTCGACCCCCAATTTTTTTTATTTCAGTTTTTGTTTTGATTACTTGAAGACACAGGTTGCACGATGACCTGACTCTATCATGGTCCCCCCCCCACCCCCACCACCTCACCTGGTCTCCTCTTCTTCTTTTTACTTTCTTCTGTACAAATCTCTATGTATATGCCTCTCTGTGTCATTTACTTCTTCCTACACCCTGGCTTAATGCCTGTATCCATCACGAAAAAGCTCCTCCCACTACACGACTTTGCCTGCAATAAGACCCTCTGTCAATTTCTCCTTTTTTATTATTATTTTTGGCTATGCTGATTGTTCATTTCTCTAAAATGACTACTCTTCCATGGGCCACTAGTGTTTTGGTTGGCTGACAAGTGTCAGGATTACCTATGGCTCATAGCCCCATTACCATGAGGCAGCTTCCCCAGTCTATTTCTAACTGAAGTTCCATAGGAGCACGGATTTTTAAGTCTTTGCCAATCATGTGGAATGATTATTACCAAGTAAGCAGAGCAGACCAATTCACCAGCTACACGTCAGTAAGGGCCAACTTACACATGCTCGAGAGTTGGAACGGTTACTCATTATAAGCCTCAAAGAAAGCTGCAAGGATCATTCAGAGCTGGAGATATTGTAACCCAAAAAGAATGTAAAAGCAACATCGATTCGGTGGCGACCAAGGCACATTGAGTGCCAGAAATTCTCCATCTTCATGATCTGCTTCGAGAATTTATGAAGTACTGAATGTGGTCTGAAAGTGAAAGGCATTCTTCAAAACTTTGTCAGAACTATTAAGGCATCGGAGTAGAATCAAGAGCTTACACAGCCAGTGGATCAGTTTTTACGATAAAAGAGCTTCTGATATTAAAACAAACTTAGCATTACATTAAAACAACAAATCGACATTATACAGTTACAGCAATCGCATTAAAATTCTAAACCTAAGCTATGACTATGGTACATGACCCATTATAAATAAATAAAATTTAGACACCAATTCCATGGACCCATATCTGCAATATCCTAGCGCTGTTTCACTCTCCCCGGATCATTAATGAGCGGTAGGGCATTCTCTTGATTTCCAGAAAAGTTGAGTAATCCTTGCTCAGCGGCTGTTTCCAGGGCTCACCATCCATCTGCATGTATGCATTGTTCCACTCCCCGCCCCTGATTTCCAGCCGAATAGCAGCAGCCTGACGGGCGAAAACAAAACCACCAAAGATTCAGCTTGTATGTTAGGGAAAACCAGGTTACTAGAGACCCCATCCCAGCTGAATTTCTCACAGTTCAGGTGGTTTAGTTTTTGTGTAGCAAAAAAACCAAAACTTCAGTAGTAGGTTCAGGCTTCTGAGGACAACCCATTACCAACTTATGGAGAATTACAGCCAAGACACAAATACAGATTCAGAAATCTAAAACAAAATGTGTAGCTCTTGGCGTAGTAGCTGGTTGGCAACATGTGAGCAACTGGTGTGGGTCCACAGCCAGCACCACGCCCATTGCCACTGATAAACTGTGAGATCCCACAGATATTTTGTTCTTCTTTGTTTTCTTTTGGCATTTCAATGCTAGAATCTCATACTAAAGCATAAAACATCTCAAAGATAGTTCACCTGGGCAATGTGCTTTGCGGATATCAATTCAACCATGACAAATGAGGCATGCCATCCTTGCTTCAAGCCAAATATTTCAAGCAGACCATCGTCCTCATGGGCCTCAACAAATCCTCTCTGCATGACATACGATGCCACACCATTAGGTCGACTGAAAAAGCACTATTACCACATAAGTGGCAGGTAGTTTCTGAAGTGCTCTCTCACATAGTCGAAGAAGAATGTAACCTTAACATAGAAAAACATATTGCTTCATTCATGTGCACAGAATGTCCCAAGTTGCTTGTTCTAAAATGGTGTTCAGTAACAACAGAACTAGTTCTTAGGAGATTAACTTTGATTTTCATGATTTTAAGAAAATTTCCATTTTACGGAAGAAGCACAATTGTGTTAGAAGCATGCAATAAACGAAAATCTCATTAAAATTATTTTTATGCAAGGAGATTCATGAGAAGCACCTTCTCTAGATATTCTGCCTTCAAATTACCCCATGGATTCCTTCCACTAGCATAGTTATGAAGATTCAGAGCTACTATGGCCCTGACACTGCAAACCAGGGAAACAGTGAACAAAGAACCCTTGAAAAACGAGATAATCAGGAGTGGAAAACAAGTATTGCTGATTGATAAACATGTTTATACCAAAAGATTAGGCTTATAACAGCATTAACAAGATTAAATGATAACAAAACCTTCTACACCACAAGCATCTATAAATATATGGGAGCCATTAAAAAAGAATCCCAAAGATAGAGTAAAACAAAAATACATACATATGTATGTGTCTGTGTGCATGTGTAACCACGTACATTTAGAACTCTAACCTGGAAGGCACAGGAACCTTCTCCCATTCTGTGCAGTTGACCTTCTTAACATGCATCCTAAGAATGTTCTTCAGTCCCCTAAAAATCAACACATTTGCATGCATAGCAAGATGAGATGAATGAACAAAAAGACACAAATAGACAGTTTTTCAATCTGCAAATATCACCTTATCAACAGTGAGACTACAAAAGAGAAAAAGGAACTGCATTGTCCTAATAAAGGTTAGGGGGCAGCTACTACAACACTTGCCAGAGTATTTAAGGTACCACAATAAAGAAATGAAATAGAAAGATGGGAACAATAACAAGCGGTAGGATGGGTTATTCCTCCTACCTGATCACGTGCAGAAATGGCCCTAAGGGAAACAAAAATGAAGAGAAGACTCCATGTAGGTAGCAGACCTCAAAAAGGAGGGGGAGAAGCATTTCAATTACCAAAAAATTTAGAGAGGACAGGCAGTAATCCAGTGCAGAGAATGGATGTCATAATAAAGAATGATTCGATACTACAATCTCCCCCTGTAACCCAACCAAAAGTTTCCTCCATGCAATCTAATGTTGTCCCTCTTTAAAGTTATTTATCCTCCGCCAGCATTGTTGAATGAAGTATTTCATGGTTTAAACATATTGGGCTCAGTTCCAAAAATAAATAAATAGGAAAGCCCAAATATGGATGGTGGAGTTATATATAGATAAATGAAAAGTTAAAAATTTACACATTGGTTCTCCTAATTATGATTGTCAAACCTCTAACTACAGGTTCCATCTTTTTCATGTATACTTCTTTTCTATGACCAAGGATTAAAACTGCAACAATTTCATCAAATAAATTGCAAGATATTTCTCAGACTTAGTGCTAAAATACAGAAATAAACCAATCAAAGGAACAACTTTGCCAATGGTCACGTGCTTCTCAGTCACTCATTTTCATCAAACCATGCTATTTTGCTAACAGAAATTGTTCATTAGATATTTTTACATTGCTTGTAAATATCCTGATGACATTGCCAAGAAAATGGGAATTTTGCGTGCCAACCCATCCAAAGGACAGAGTAACAATAGTTGAGAGAAGCATGGAAAGAGTACAAAGATCCCACACCAAAGGTATACAGGTTTTAATTTCACTTTCAATGCTGGGCTAGTTAAGGGCATAAATGAAGTAGTGCAAGCAATGTTTTCAGAGCAATAACCATAACTTCCACATTATTATTTCCGTTTGTACACATCCCTAGTTACAAGGTGACAACAAATGAAGAACTCGGAATAAATTTTCAGCAGCTAAACACGATACCATATTTAACGATATATTGAAGTGACGAAAACTGGAATAAGGTAGGTGCAATGCCAAAATGTTCATCAAGTATCTAACCTAAGACTCGGATCACTCGTGCAAGGCGTAAAGAACCACCCTTGGCTGCATGTATAACCGGAGTAGATCAGCTGCAGCAACAGGCATATCAGTTTAAAGCTTCAATTAGCATATCTCAGCAAAATAAAAGGGGCAAAAAAGAAGGTGGCAATTCAAGTGAAGGCAAGGGAGATAGCAACTCAAAACACTTTAAGATCCATTTAGTTCCAAAATCAATGAAAATGCCACCTCAGTTCTAATTATGCACAAGATCATACATGAAGCCAAGATAAATTAATAAGAACCTTATTTGCAATTGGACCATTAGCAAGATAAGGCTTTTCATCGCGTAAATGGTGAAAGCCATACGCGACCTGTGCATCCATTCCTGCAAAACCAGAGGGAGGAAGAGAGTAAATAACGGTTAATTGGAAATGTGGTGCTAAGATTACTAGGTTTCTAAATCTCATATAGTAAATCAGGTTACAGAAAAGAGGTGATATTGAATATATTACTTGAAAAAAGGATGCAAAACAGAGATAATGGGTTTCACTTAATTCCCTAATCCCAGTTTGTCAGATAATTCAGCAAACAACCGGTAGTGAAATGTCTCCGTACTATAGCATTTCTACTACCTCAAACAAAGGAGCAGAATCCACATGTCCACGTATAAATGCAGTGCAAAATAGGTGAAAGGAAATTGGGTTGTGAAATGCTAAATGCAGGGTGCTGCATATTGAATCATATGTCATATTGAATGCATATGCATTGCCAATCTTAATTATATGCATCAGATTTGACCAGCAACTGCTTTACCTATGCTGAAGTAATTGTAAAACACTCCTCCAAAGCAACTGGATTTTTCAGGCAATTGGCCTTCAAATTCCAAACCCTGGAGCATCAGAAAATCAAGGCCATAAGAAACAGGGATTTTGTTGAAAGGTCAATAGCCAGAACAAACATAACCCTGGCTAACAACAGAAAGGCATGCAAAACACATGAAACATCCACATCAGCATAGACAGAATATTCCAGTCCAAACAACCAAAAAATCAAATACTTCTCAGTTCATCTTACAGTGACTGATGGAAAAAAAGGAAAAATATTCAAGGTTGATAAAGTGGAGATGCAGCGTAGGTTCCATGTGAGGATAACTTTTACAAGTAGTCCAGTGTAGAAATCATATGAATCCCTAGTATTACAACTATCAGAAGCTAATCAACATCAAAGCCCATGAAGAGCAATAACATGAAATGGAGTACCAACCTTACTGAACAGCAATAGTCATCTATAATGGCACTAATGTAGTTACACAACCTATAACCTACAAACTTTAAAAAAAAAAATAAATCGTTGACTACGATTTATTGCTCTTTCTCCACATATGTTTTAGGCCAATGAGCTGCAAATCCATTAACAAGAGATGCCGCAGAAAGCTAGAGAGAATTTACACCTCATCTATGCATCAATAAACTCAAATTACACCAGCATCCACTGACCAAGCCTCTTCTCCCAACCGACAGAGACTACACAAAATCTCTTACTGCGTTACTACACCTTTTGATATCAAGCCTTCAAATTTCAGATACCAAGGCCCTTCCTTAAGTGGTCACCCATATCTTTCTTGGTCTTCCACTACAGCCCTTTGAATACTCCACAGCGTAGTTCGCACTAAAGCATCTGAAAGGTTGCTAATTACCAATAAAAGAAACAAGGCTTATCTCATCTTATCTTCCATTAATGTGCTACAAATTTTTTTTCATATATGCTCTTTCCTATATCTTATCTTTTTTATGAGACCCAGAAACTCATAAAAACATTCTCATTTTCACTTCACTTATTTCACAAACATGTTGGTATATAACAGTCCAACACTCATTTCATACAGTATTTCAACCTTATGTCAGTTTCACAGATTTAAGCTTGTGCATGGCATGGTGTTGACAAATTGCATAAGGAACTCGACCACATGTGTGCTACCTACATGCTGCACTTTTAAAGTAGGATTACACATGTTATATAACGTTGGTCATATGAAACATTATAACTACAAAGAGCAAGAAAATATCAATTTTACCACATTTTCAGTATCTGACCATAAATCACATTCCACTCTTAACAGGTCATATATTAACCTTTGTATTCCTAAAGTTGTCGAGCTTGACCATGAATCCAGTGTTTAAACATTTTAAACAGGAAACCACTATATTGTTCTATAGCTCTTGCACGATACTGCACAAGGAAGAGACATCTCAGCAAGACAATCTGAAAAACCTCTCCAATTTATTCCAAGTGAAAGCAGAATAATGCTACTTGCATATCATGCATGAACTCAAAAAAGAGAATTCCTCCACTGTACCGTTAAAGCACTTCCAAGGAAACATAATGTAGCAGATTAATGAACCTTGAAAAAGAAAAAGCCCATCACATAGTTTAGTTGCTGTGTATGCCCCATCATCCATGAAAAGTTCACATTTAATTTGAGCTATATGATCATAATAATAGCTAACAAACCTCATCAACAGCACAATCTTCAGTAGGCTTTAGAGAATGAGGTAATTTAATTTCTTCATCCACCGGCGTGGACATCACAACACGCCAACTGCATTGTAAAATGAGCATTTCAGTGATAAATGATTGTTCACCAAATACTCATAAAAACACATCAAGTATTAATAGTGACAGACTGAAGAATATTGCACACAAAAAAGGTTGTGAAAATGGCTCCGCCCACTCTCAAGGGATAAGCGATATAACCACCAATTTTTTTTAACATCAACAAATTAGACTTATGATTACAGTCCCTCCACTAGGCAACAATTCCAAAGAGACAAACAGTGATGCCGAGACACTTGTTTGAGATGCCACACATGAGATTCTGGCCTGAAGATTACAGGCCCCAATGTTGGAAGCCAACCCCATCTGCTAGGCTTTGCATCTTTTCTCTCAAACTCTAATGCGATTACCCCTCAATAAATGTCGCATCAACTTGTTGGTTTCGTACATTGACCCATAATATTACTAATGAACCTTAATAGAAGTACTTTCCTGCTCTGAGTTTCACAATATATCCGTCGTCAGACAATCCCTGTCCAAACCCCAGTATATTTCTTCTGCTCCCACAAATTGTCAAAATCCATTAAAACCTCAGTTGAGATGGAATCATATTAGTCTTCCCACTCAACCCACACTAGTGGGACTGGGAAATTTTAAAGCAGAAGCTGATATGTTCAGGCACTTGGATTCTATCAACAACAGAACATGGCATGGCGCAACAATTGACATTTTCTTTGGATAAATAAGAAAGTATATTATAACGCATTAATGGCATGCCTGCCATTGCAATTAGTCATCAAAGTGCAAAAGATACCATTAAAAGCTCTCAACCAGCCTTGTCTTCTACTGTGCAACTCTAAGGACAGCCTAAATCTGATCATTGCTAATGAGTATCACCATTCTGCTAGACATGAAGTTTTATTGACAAAAGTGTATGCCATCAATCGACGAGTAAGAAAGATATCATACCTATCTAGACGACACACTTCACCAGTCCTTGCTCTGTCAAGAGTCCTTTTGATAGCAGATTTCCAGGCAAAGGGGAACGAACCACCCTAAACTCAAAATTACACCAAAATGAATCAAGAGACACAATTGGAGAATTGAAAACACGACAAAGAGAAGCAGCATACCCAGCCAAAACTCCTAGATAGGTCATTCCCTGTACCAAGAGGAATGATTCCCACTGGAGGGACTGGTTGTCGGTCGAGTTCGTGAAGTTTTCCAAGACATCCTAATACCCAACCAACAGTACCATCTCCACCTGCAACCTGCCCAACAATCAGAAAGGTTGCCATAAAGCATCAATATAGAAGATTTAATCCACATCCGTACACACATCCACACAACAATATTAATTGACTTGATTGGCTAGTCGAACGTACCACAACTCTTAATTTCTCCCGGATCTCCTTGGCACATTGATCACCGAGACTAGCCAACTTTTCCAGGCAACCCAACCCATATGAAACAAACTCATGAGGCTTAACGTCATTTGTATCAAAAACCTGCAACATAGATAACCTTAGATTAAAAGGAGTATCCTTTTAACATGGAGAGTGCGACGTAAAGTTCATACAATACAAATGCATCAGGATACAGAAGCATGACAAACAGTGGCAAAATGCCTGGATAACCTTTGATATTTTTACTATTTTCTGGATTATAATTTTTCAACAGTGTAATCATAAGATTTTCAAACTAGGTAAAGAAACACCTGTTGTCAAATGTAGCTCTAAAGCTTTCAGGAAACTCAAAATGACCTATTTAATATACTATATTATTTGAAAAGGGGGCATCCAAAATATTGCATGCCATACTTTTAGAGATAAACTTGTCCTTGTGAACACATCCGTCAAATATTCTTTATGAGTCGCTGCAATAATTCAAGGTGTCCGCAAGTATAGTTGTCATAGAATGGCTCAAATTAATCTCTCTCTCTCTCTCTCTCTCTCTCTCTCTCTCTCATTTTCTGAAATTTTTTGTTCGTACAACAACTCAAAGAAATTCTGTAATAAAAAAACAAACACAAACCTACAGATGTCAGCCCCTTGAAAATTTGCGAGACCCGACAACTTCACGGCTTATATTTAAGCTCCAATTCAACAAAAGTATAACAGACATTCACTATCCGGAGTCACTCGGATGAAGCAATCGTAAACTACATAAAAAAGATTCATCCTTTCTCAATGGAGAAAAAGAAGAGAATCAGAAGGGCTTTCCAATATCACCGACAGTGGAGCTTTGAATTTTATGCAGCGATAAGGAACCAGCTTGAGAACAGATCAAGATAGAAACAGAAAATATGCGAACTAAGCTAGCAAAAGCATTTGCAGCATCAAAGCGGCTAACTTCGGTTCCCAAATTATGGCCTTTCTCGTCTTAAGACAGCTCAACAATACCCAAAATCCTTTAAGTGCCCCAAATAAAAGATGCCCAACACACCAGCACGAACACAGACTAGGCTTCTAAATAATCAAACGAATTTCAAGAAAGCGGACCCCTTTTACAGCTATTACCATATGAAGCCAGAGCTTGAGCTCAGACATGCGCACAGAGATTAATTGCGTGATCAAACTCAACTAGACATCAACTATCCTACCGACTGCCGCATCATTCGTACCTGTTCTTCAGCAATCAGCTGGTGAAGCCGGACCTTGAGCTCAGGCCCGTGCCTCCCGCCGCTGCGGGAGTTGATGAAAACAACCATGGGAGCCTCGGGATGCTCAGCATTCTCATCCGCGGGCGGGTTCTCAGCAGCGCTGTTCGGGTCCTTGAACCGGATCGAGTTCCGAATAGCTATGCGGATGTACTTGGGCATGATCAGCCTCCGCCTCAGCTCCTCCTTGTCAATCCGCATCCCCGTCAGCCCGCAGCTCCGGAACGAGTCAATCACCGACGACCTCGCTGCCACCCTCACCCCTCTCTCCGGCGTCGTAGGGGAATCCATCGCGCCGTATAGAGACAACCCAGAAGCCCCCCCTTCGTGCCTCTCTCCCTCTCTCTACAATCGATCAAGCAGCTGAGGAGAGGAGACTGGTCCGACGAAGTGGAAAGCAAAAGGCTGAGGGGACGATTCTCAATAAAAATCCAAACTTGAAATGACGAACAATGATGGCATTCGCTGGTCTTTTCATGGATTTTAAAAAATAAAAAATGGGAATCGAATGTACGATGGCGTCTGCGTGTACACGCAAAGATTCGTCGTATAGAGAGAGAAGCCGAGAGGGGATTTGTGGAGAGAGAAAGCGTAGAAAGATTAGATAGAGAAACGGCGAATGACGATCGACCTCCGGCGCCGACGCCGACGCCACCACCACGACGACCAAGGCGAGACCCGGAGGTTTTCGCAGAATCTTTTTTGTAACTGGCTGCTGTTGTGTCGGGACGATTGTCTGTCTTAAAACAAAAAAGCCCATCGCCTTTTCGACTTATTTACGACTTTTGCCATTTCCCGACACGGTCGAAGGTTCGACTCGGTTTGCCGACGAACGAGAACCAGGTAGTTACGTGCGCCTGCGGTCGCCATTTACATTGGGAAATACTTGAGAAATTCGTTTCGTTTCAAGTTCACCAATCCTCGAGCCCAACTGACAATCGAGGTGGGCGAAGCATCAAGAACCGGCGGGGGAGGAAAATGGCTGGGTCGGGTAGCGACCGGGATGCGGTTAAAGGCAATCGACGGTTTCCAGTTATCTAAATTTGTTAATTTTCTGGTGATGGATGAAGTGGGGTTCGTTTGTTGGGGAGAGAGAGAGACTTAATTGGGATTTCTGATGTTGAGTAGAAATTAGGATGAGGCCTTTTCCCTCACCTAATTTTGGGGAATGCCCACGAAAAAATGCTAAATGTGACATGTGAGATTGCAGTGCGATCGAAATCCTTAGCCCTTCAAATAAAATAAAAAAACACAAACGCCCAACATGTTAACAAACAATATCTATGCTTTGGGATTTTGTTCGTAAGATATTGGCAAGGCAACCCCCAATCAATGCGATGAAGATTGAGATCCTTAAGGTCCACTGACTTTCCCAACTTTTTCCATCATTGAAAAGGGTGGTTGGCGAGCCTAAAAATAATGTTGCTCCCCCTGTACATCTGGAAAGATAAGGCGATGAATAAGCTTTTGGTGACACAGGTGCTATATTGTCTTGATGCGCATGTGCAAATATAATAAATGTCAGATTCGAGCGGCTTATTTTCCATTTCGACATTATATTATATTTTCATGCCAGATTTGTTGATTAATTTATTCTATATAAAGTTCAGCACGCCACTAAGCACTTCATCATCGCCATCTGATCTTTCGTGGATTAAACGACGTGTGAAATAAGATCTTGAGTGCACTCAAACTGAGACAAAATACACGAAATATATCCGGGAGTTTTTCTACAGCTACTCATCAAGAAATAAAAAAGAGAAATAAATTTCAAGATAAGTGTATTGAGTCCTAAAACTTGTCCAATTAATATAACAAGTCCTTTTATTAACTCCATTTGAATTTGACAAACGAAAAACAAATTTAAGGACTTGATTAAATCAACTTGAAAAGTTCTGGTACTTGATTGCACTCTTTAAAAGTCTTAAGACTCAATTATACTTCTATGACAAGTTTTAGGAATCTCGACTTACTTATCCCATAAATTTTTGTCTTTGGTTCTTGGCCGGGTCCATCGTTCCGAGGGCACTGGGGGTAGATCTTGGGTCGCCAGGGGGCAAGCACGTAAAACAGCCAGTCCTCTCGAGTCCGGCGGAGACCATGGAAAATTTGGGCCCCCGTGGTCCAAACGCGGTGGCTTGACCGTCGATCTTCTAGAGCTCCATTTGGATCCCTCTCTCTCTCTCTCTCTCTCTCACAAGCTTTTTCCAAGTCTGCCCTTCGGTCTTCGGAAGCTTCCTTGATGCCTGCGCAAGCTATACTTCGGTCACGCGGGATTATCCTTAACTTATGCTATCGTCCAAATGCTATTCGAAACGTACGTCGATCGTCGATCGTCGAACCTTTTTGTCAACCTTTTTTGTCTTAAAAAGAGTTCACGTGCTTCTCCTGAGGAATAGCCCTTTGCCCAACGAGAGCATTCTCTCGTGACATTAGAGTAAAACGATCGAATCGAACGTACGAGCCAAGACTTGCATTCGTCCAACCAATACGGGCCAAACGTAAGTGCCCTTTTGCCAGGGCACAAGGTTGGAACTCCGACCGCACATGGAATTCTGCGGTCGGACCACATATAAAAGAGACGGCCACCCACTCAGCCCGGGCTTCTGAATTCGATGAGAAGAAAGAATTAAACACGAGAACAGAAACTGGCCGGTGGATGGCGAATTGAAGGCTGAGTTATGGCTTTTTGTAATTGGTTGGTAGTAGGTAGGCCTATCAAATAGGTGAATCAAGTCGAAAATGAAACGACTTAAATCAATCCACTTAGTATTCCGCACCTAACCCTCATATTGTTAAAGCACTTTAATATTTAATATAATCTAGGAAAACTCATACATGAGTTGAGGTGAAAGCGTATAATGAGCGAATGCGAAATCTAATAAGGGCGAAAGAGATTGAAAATGGATTTATGACTCGAGTTGGGTGTGAGATATTTTCTGACAAGATGGACCACCGCATGATAAGGAATATTGAGCAACGATTTCACTCTAGGGCATTTCCTTTTCATCGTCATATATGCCATTGATTGAGGAGACTAAAAGAGTGAGAACCACATGTATTTCAACTCAACATCAATAAGGTGGACCACCGTGCAGTAAGAAATACATAGCGATAATTTTGCTTCGTTTTCTATTCATCATCATATATGCCATTGATGGAGGAGTTTTAAATGGTCTAATAGCATGTAAAGGGTGATTTGTCCCTTTTTGGTTTTCCATTTACAATCCGGGAAATGGAAAGAGGAACCCTGATCTCATAAGTATGTGTATGATCAGGACAAGGTCCACGCAAATGCCCACCTCGCTGGTGCAACTTAGCTGGGGACATGTGATTGGTGGGTTTTCCAAAAAGATATCCCGAACAAGTAATATAACTCAGTATATATTAGTATTATCCCCCATGGATACTTCGGATCATCTATTTGGCTCCTCTTCGGCCTATTACTGGTTGGTCTGCAAAATGATCTATATGTCTGAACAGAAGTAGAAAACCTCACTGAAAGGATCTAAGGTGAAATAGTAATGGAAACATCAAACATAGAGAAAAACAGGAACCCCAAGCTCCAGCATGAAACGAACCCTAATCCAAGCAAATCATCCATTTGGATTATCAAAATCTTAGAGCAACCTAGTCATCCATGTCATTCTTTGGAAGGGTTTGTGATATTCTCATTGTTATCATCTGGGATGTCTGAGGGAAGCGTGACTTTATCCACAAAGACATTTCCACTGGAATCAATCCTATACGAGACATCGAATCTTTCCAAAACAAGGTGATAAACTATATCTGTGGAATGCAGAGGCACCTTCTCATGTCCATCAGAACCATCTCCGTGCAGATCGTCAAGGTCCAAAGTCATATCAGAAGCTTTGCCATTAATTTCCCTAACAGGCGAATCATGTGTTCGGTTTCTCTGAGATACTGATCGTATATCCCATGAAAGGACTTCCTCGATCAACTTCTGAAGCTCTTCTGGTGATGCATACATCGAACTCTTCCCCTGATATGCACATTATTCAGAAAATAAACGGACTGAGAACTAAGAGAAGCCACGCTACTTATAAATGACTCGGAAAATCAATTTCCTGTTATATGACATGATTAAATAATTTGCAACTGCATTTCTGATAGGATATTCTGCTCACTAAAGTAGTCACACATGCTAACATAAGATAGAAAGAACTATGGGAAAAGATGCATCATAACATAGCAGCAAACATCCCTTGATTGAGAAATTCTAGTAATTATCCATATTTTGTTGAGAATATTTCCCATTATGTTTAGAAGATTGACAAAACCTTCCTTGAGTGTTTTATGATCCTGATGATAAGTTTTCCAATATTATTCTTGGAGCTAATTTGCTCAGATCTTATTCATCACACTCAGACTTATTTGTCTTTATAAGTTCTGGTTCTATACGTCACATATATCGTTACGTCTTGACAATCAAAGACAACACTATAATCTGCAAAGATTATCAAGATAATACACAGCACCAGACGTTATGAGAAGTTTCCATATTTTCACAATCAGCTTGGAATATGTGAAGCGCAATGGCTAGTAATCTTGGATCAGATTTCTTTCTAAAATTATATTGATTGTCCATCTGTTGAGAAAGGATAAATATCAACGTCATCCTTCCATAATAAGGATCGCGATCCATGCGACAATCTTCGAGATGCTCTTTCCAAACGAAGAACTCTACTTATGGAAACCCAGCCTCTATCGCATGGGCAGCAGAATAATCTTACAATTCTAGAAGCAATAAGATCTTCTCGTATTTGTGTCCAATTTTCTCTATCCCTTAATCTCTCATTTATTTTATTTGATATTTTATCGCACACGGTAAGGTCTCATCACTGCACAGTTTATTTTCAGACGTTGGTCTTTTGCAATATTGGACTTGATTGTTTTTAAATTCTGCTTGATCATCTATTTAACCCCCTAGGTGACAGTTCTAGCCCTAACATATTTAACATTCACCGCTTGCAAAATTAAACTGCAAATTAGTCACCAAAGGTTAGATGAGCACATCTCCCCACAAAAGTAGGAAATGTATGGAAACTAATTAACCATCATGAGATGACACAAAAAATTATGAAGACTGTCCCATGTAGAGAGTACATGAACAAAAGATCTCCATAATGATTGGTCAAATTAATTTAAGAAAGCTCACCACAACCGCCCAGCAATCAGCTAGTGTTGAAGAGAAATGACCAGAAAAGTTCACGGAAGCAACTGCTAGTGAACTGTCAACCTGAGAAAATTAGGCATATGTGAGATCTCAGGAAACGTGTCTTTCGTAGAGAAGGCTCCAGATATGAAGGCCCTTATTTTCTTCATGGGTTGTGTCACCCATATAGAGAATGGGTAACCAAAGATCAGGAGTAGGCACAACATGAACTACAAATACCATATTAAAAGGCATAAATCATTAAGGCTGCGTTTTACATTCAAGATAATATTCAAGATAGGATAAAATTTATCATATTCTGCTTTTGGTGCCTACTCAAAACAGGATAAAATCAAATATAAGGGAGATATACGAAAGTTATTTTCCTTAAATAACAAACTTCTTAAATTAACAAATCTAAAATGATATTTCAATATAAATAATTTTTGAATTCTAATATAAGATATTCAAAATAACAAAAAATAACAATTTGGTTTTTTAATATAATCTTATTTTTATTTATATATTTGAATTTAATTCTATATTGTAATTTAAATTCAATATATAAATATATATTTATTACATATTTGAGGTGTTTTAGTATTTTAACTATATTAGTACATTTTTCTATTTAATAAAATTTTATTAGAGAATGATGGAAGGGGAAGAAAGAAATAAAAAAGAAATTAATTTAAAAAGAGAGTAACATTAAATAATAAAATAAAAATAAAGTAGATAAGAGTGTCGCGAAAGATGTTTCCCGTCTCTGTTAGTAAATTTTGTAGTTTATTTATATTGATATGTCGTTTATATCAATCAATATATATGATATGAATATATTTGACTTTATTACTGCAGTCACCAAACAATGTATAGGATATGGCAAAATCTCCTAAATTTCATATACTATCCTATCCAGTCCTATCCTAATTAGAAATCCGGACGACCAAACGTAACCTAAGAGTCCTAAATCTGACAATGCCCATGAAGCTTAAAAATCTCACAATAGATATTATCATACTCGAGAACATTATTTACTGGCAGTCATGAAAAAGAAACTGACATCCTGCATACTTAAAATTTTGGTAACCATTCAACCCCTGGAAGAGAATCACAAACAATAAATAGCAGAAAACCGAGTTCTCACCATTACCCAAGAAGGTACCCTTGCTCCTGGGAGGCTGTCACAGTATGGGAGATAAGGTTTAATATCCAGAACTGGCTGTCCAACATAAACAAAATCATAAATATGTTAATGTTAAGCAATTCTATATTTTGTGAAAGGAAAGTACAGACGCATGTGCTACATCTAGTTGATACGTCCATTGCTCAAGTGGCAATTAGTTATTAATACATAATCATCTGAAACACAATGTTGAAGGGAGCTGATACCATGCTTTGGCAACAAAAAATCAAAATCCAGTAAGTCAGGTAGTAAATTATTAAAGATATTATAAATTCTCTGCACATTTTTAACCAATTATGGCATCTTTAATAACCATTCTATTCCCGGGAACAATATCTGCTCAGAAATAGTTTTTTCTAATTCTGTTCCCTGGATGAGTTTTTGAGCATTCGTATGCATTTGGTAACTGCACAAAATTTTTATTTCCCGAATAGAAAAAGAATAAAAATGCGTTTGGTATGACCTTCAGATTTCTTTATGATGTAGATTAATTTTTTAATAATTTTCTGAGATTTTTCTTTTTTTTTTCTTTTCTTTTTTCCTTCTCTTTTCTTCCTCCTCTAACAAGTGGCCGAGCCTCAACGATGCCTAGAAACCGGCCAAACGAGAGCCAACAACCTCGCCGGCCTCAAGGGAGTCTCAACCAGCCATGCGAGGTCCCTAGATCTCGTCTCTAGCTGGTCACTAGCCATCGCCGAGCCGAGCAACTAGCTAGAGGAGGAAGAAGAAGAAAAGAAATGAGAAAAAAAAATGACTTAGGTTGGATTCTAGAATTGTTTCTGAGAACAAAGAAGTACATTTTTTTACTTCTTGATTATATTTTAAATCTATTTCCGGAAACAAATCTGTTCCCAAGAGTAGAAATATAAGCTAATGTTACCAAACAGTCTTCTAATCCTTTTTTGTTCCAGGGAACAAAAGAACAGAAATAGCCAGAATTGGCCGGTTGCTAAGGGTGTGTTTGGTAACGATTCTACTCCTGAGAACAATTTCTGATCAGAAATGATTTTTTTTATTCTGCTCCCAAGAATAAATTTTGAGTATTTAAGGTGTTTGATAAACTGTTTAAAATTTTTACTTCGAAACAAAATGCGTTTGATAAAATTTTTTGATCTTTTGATTATTTTAATTTTTAATACTTTTTCTTATAATTTTCTTTTTTCTTTTTTCTTTTTCTTTTTTCTCCCCTTCTTCCCCTTAGCTGCCGCCCCTGGGCCACCGCCTGTGAGTGGCCAGGCGAGGCTTGACCTCACCAGGCCAGGGCAAGGCCCGGCCTCACGCTGCCTGGGTGAGCTCGAGCCTCACTAGTGGCCGGCGGTGGCCCAGGGGTCGGCGATGGGGTGGGAGGAAGAAGAGGAAGAAGAAGAAGAAGAAAGGGAAGGGAAAAAAAGAGAAAAGAGAGAAAAAAACTGATTTTCAAATTGTTCCCGGAAGTGAGAAACAACTTTTTCTTGTTTCTTGATTCTACTCCAAATCTATTTCCCGGAACAAAAAATTTACCAAACGCATTTCTGTTCCAAATCTGCTCCCGAGAACAAAAGAACAGAATCAGTTGTTCCCAAGAACGTTACCAAATAGGCCCTAAAAAAGGCCCTTAGCTTTCTAATGCCATGGAGCTAGCCTGAGTAATCAATTAAAGTTAATCAATTAGAGGTGGCCAATGATTACTATGATGCAAAACAAATGACATTACAACTCTCGGAACTTCAGAAAATGAAGAATGTAACTCGTAATCCAATGATGGCCACTCATAAGATTGTGCACATAAGGCTACTTTGGGTTATCATAGGTCAATTAGAAAGAATATTTATCTTACGTGTAAGTAGATCATGAGAAAAGAGAACTCACTGTTCCATCAACCAAATCTACACCCGAGAGTGAAACTGTGTTTCCTTTGATAGCCTCCACCTAGGTTATACAAAGCAAATATAGCTAAGTGTCCGTTATAATTCTTGCATTTTAGAAATACAGGAGAATATATTGCAAGCAGAAACCAGAAAAAAACACAATGTGAGGAAATCTGCTCTGTAGACAGAGCAATCTGTTGAGAAGTTTCTTATTATTATATGAGTCATTTTATCACATGCTCTTGTAATGAAAAGTTCACATAATCTAGGAAAGAAACATTCAAAAAGTCCAAAAAAGAAGGCACGGTTTTCTCATGTAATGCTTTACCTTTGCAACAGTTAGCCCTATAGGGCAAGGTCGATGTGGAGACCTTGTAGCAAAGACTCCAACCTTTTCACCTTTCAGTCTTGGCACCCTGACCTGTCCATCTATTGATCTTCTTAAACAAGTTCGACAAACGAAAAGGCTATTTGGAGCTTTCCTGGTCACAGTTTTATCATAATGGGCCACGAACCTTTGCCTTGAACTTTGATCTAGATGTCTCCTTCCACAACTTCTCCAAATCCGTATTGAGATGGAAAACATATATAATCCAGCAATGAGAATATCCTTCAAGGTGCTCAAGTGATGCTGGAGGGACTCGAGATGCATCAAATACCAAAGATGCTCTTGCGAGGGGCACAATTAAAGGCTGCCTCGGCGTGCCATTCCTGCATTGGGAGATACAACAATTCATGGCTCATCCTGCAACCAGCTTGCACATAAAAAGCTAATTAACCACAATGAACTGCTAATTGGATGGGCTTGCCTTATTAACAGTGATGGCTGAAGAAGAAATCTAATTTTCAGAAGTTCCAGTGACTGGACTAAAAGATTTGCCTCTTTCTCTCTATCTCTCTCTCACACACACATGCGCTTGCGCTTGCTTGCGCGCGCGCACATTGTATTTGATGGCTAACCAATGCAATGACACTGCTGAAAACTTTTTCTTTAGTTTCCAGAGGCTTCACACATCTTTCCGTGTGGGCATTCAGGTCTCATTTCATGTATGCCAACTATGATTCTCCAAACTAATTCTTATGCCATCTATACCCAATCATTCAAGTTGAAAAACTTGTGAAATCTCTATAATGAAGATACTATGTGATCATAGTCACAAGAAGCTATCACCAAGGCTATGAAACACTAAAAGAAAGTTCCTTATGGCTAAAGGGAGATTGGCAAATTGCATACCTGGTAGAAAAGCATGACTTGACAATGCCAATAGGTCTCATTGGATAAGAAGTAACCTCAGAATTTTCCAGTTGAGGTTGTGATATAGCTTTCCTTAAAGCCTAGAGTGAACGCACAGACAATATAAGGGCCTATCAGCTTTCACTTTCTTTAAGCAAACAAGTCGCTGAAAATTAAAAATAATACTTCTCAATTTAGAAGTTATGAAACAAATTTACACGAATAAAATAGCCTTAAATGTCCATATGCTGAAAAGGGAAAACTTGCAGACAAATTGTCAATGATGACAGGGAGAAGGAACAACTCCCTTATCCTCTAATATACTGAACAACTACCCATCCTAAACATAAATGTGAATTGGATGGACGCATAAATTTTACAAACTTCAAACAGCAATGATCAAACAATTGTAACTCAAGTAACAAACCAGTTGCAATATCACTATCTCCACTGTCCTTCCTACTATCCCCGCTCCAGCTCCCTCCATCATTTTCATCTTTGCCATACTCATCCTAATCTCACTCTTCGAATAGCAAGAGTCTTTTGCAGCAATTCACATATGCAAATGCACGCAATCCGTGAGTGCACTGATTCTTGTTCACTCAATCAGGCATGAAGCCCTGAAGCGGATCGCCCCAGGCCTCTTTCACCGTCTACCTATGAGCAGAACATTGCCGAAGCGCGGAAACCAATAACAAAACAAGCCCGAACCTGCTGAGCCCTGATGCGGCCTTGCCTCTCGGCGGCGCACTTGTCCGACGAGGACTTGAGCGACGCTTCGAGCTCCCGGATCCTCGATTCCAGTTCCCTCGACTTCCTCTTCCCCAAGTACACTGCGAGAAGAGCATCGATCAAGCGGACGGATGAGCCGAAAACAACAAGAAAAGAGAGCGCGAGAAGCCGGTCGGGCTGAAGCTCGGCGAAGTACCGGATATGGCGGCGGCCGACGCGGACACGACGGCGAGTGCCAGGGAAACGGCGACCGCGAAACCGAACTTTGAATTTCCGCTCGGATTCGACGCCATGGAAGACGGAAATCGCTCGCCGGAGAGCCAGAGCGTTCGGACAGGACGCGAATTCCCCGTGGATATATTCCCACTGATAAGCCCATCAAAGGCCCAATGTTCACGGGCCCAATGTTCATGGGCCCGATGTTCACGGGCCCAACTGAAAACTTGAAACGCGAGAGCAAAAGCTTCATTAGTGTATCCCCCATCTTGACTCTAATTAAACGGTCAAACGTGACAATTTTTTTAATTTTTGACCAACAAACAAAAATTGAGGATATCTTATAATTTTCAATGCACCGTGTTTCCCACGTCCGATGTTTGAAATCCGACGTGTACTCAGTTGAAATATTTTGTGCAAATTGATCAGCTTTGAATACGATGATCAATCTCAATAGTCAGTACTAATAGTCAATCGATCAAAGCATTTGCATAAGGCACATTGCCCTGCGTAAAGTGATTTTCTACATGGATGAACGTGATATGGAAAATTCTCATCTACTCTGGAGTGAACTCACGCTTCGAAGATTTAAAAATTATACATTTCGGTCTCGAATCCTAATTGCAAAATGCTTTTAAGGTAAAGAAGCATAATCAATGTTTGCTTCTAACAATGATTGCTTTAATTCTCATCCCCTAAATATTTTTTTTTTATGAGTGCTTTCAACATCTGCGTGGTTGCCAAATACCTTGAGGCTGGACCCTCTGCTATTGCCTTAAGCATACCCAATGTTGCACGGTCCTCTAGCACTAGTTATAGCAGAAAAGAGAGGGATTTTGTAACCTAATGAAGTCCTCTAACGCTCCGTTTGGTTCGCTTTTGAGAAAAGCCTATAGTGAAATATAAAGGATTTTAAGTTAATGAAACTTTCCGAAATGTAAAATATTTTATTTAATTGTAACTTAAAAGTATTTTGTAAAGCATCTTTGGATAAAATAGTGTTGGGAAATTTTATTTTTTTTCAAAGCACTCTTATTATTAAAAAAAAAACTCAAACCCTTTGCCAAGCTTTGGCGAAGAGTTCAAGCCTTCGGCAATTGTCATATGAGATCACACAACCTCAAGCAACCCTTGGCAAAGGGCACTTGTGGAGATCCTCGACTTTAACAAGGGCTGCCTAAGGCCTCATAGTCCCTCGTTTACTGTCACCCTTGATTGGTCGTGCAACCCCTCGCAAAGGCATTACCCAACAAGGGTCGCTTAGGATCGCGCAACCTCAGGAGGAGGCCATCATAGAGGTCGCGTGACGCCGACCTCCCCAATCTGAGGTCATTGGCGACAATTGACCAGTCTTTGCAATTCAATAGGTGGAAAAGATGGGCAATTAATTAGGGGGAGGAATTGGAAAAAGAAAAAAATTGTGAGGGTAGTTTTCAAAGATAAAAAAAAATTATTAATGTTAGAATACAGTCTTTTGAAAATGCTGAAAGCTTAAAACAAGTAGCAACTTTACCTTAGGCTTTTGGTTTTGCCAAGACTAGTATTTGGTTAAATGGGTCCTAAAAATCTGCTAAACACCCTAAGTTTTTGTCACAACCCCTTGAAAAAGCTAAACCAAACACAGTCGAAGAGCCCACACTCCCGGCATCCTCAAAGAACTATTGGGTATACTATCAAATAACATATAGATCTTATTGACAAATATGTCAAGAATGTCGTTGATAAGAACTTAAAGCGATAAGAAAAACAATCTTGAATGCACATTAAAAACCGTTGAATATTGAAAATATATTAACATCTCTGTCGATTATCTGCTCATGTAACTATCATCATGGTGGTCTACTTGGATGCGCTGCCATAAATAACAACCACGAAATGGTGGTTGTCGTTAAGCAAGGAATAGCGGCAGCCACCCTTCAAAGTAGATTTAGGATTTCTTTTTTAAAAAGTTATTTATTCAATTCTCTTCCATTTCTTATTACCCAAGAGTACAAGTGCAAAAGCTCGTGAAACATCCTGCAAACTTTGTAAACCGATTAAATTTAGACATTTGCCTTGTATAAATAATCCTAATTTAGAATATTTTACATGTAATTGCCATTATTTTAACAAGTAACATCTAATTTCAGAATCGATAATCCCCAACGCCTCAATCAACCAGGTCAGATCCTTTATCCAATCATGCCCTCTCTGTGCACCACATATTTATATAACAGTTTGTATTTTACATATATCCTTGTAACCAGCACTCTTCCCAAATAAAAAGGGTAGAAGTATAAAAAAAAAAATCAAAGAATTGGGGCATGTTGTTTTGTTTCGTTTCATCCCATCAATGTTCATATCTTTTCGTACCTAATCTTGATATCCTAACAATTAAACCCGACACAGAGGACAGGCGACGCATACATATTATTTATGTGTAGATAGTACAATTTGAGATTTACATTGTCACGTACAAAGATCTAATGCTTGGCTTTGAAAGCGGTGTCGTGCATGCTGCATGCATCACGCATTCGAACAGATGGGTCAAACACAAGCAAAGACCCTCCTCGGCGCCAATCCCGCAAGCTGTTTTGCTGCAAGCCTCTCTGCACTGCAATGCCCAATCGATTTCCCACTTTTCGCATTTAATGGGGAGGGGCTGGTTTTGCTGTGTCCTGCTTTCTCACCTGCGCGTCTCTGCAGACTCGACAGCGCATTCATGTTCGTGTTGGGGGGAGGAAAGAGGAAAGTGGAGGAGGAAAAACAAAGGGGGAGCGGCGACTTGAATTCCCACCGCAAAAGATTCTGAAAACAAGGAGACAAACCCAAGGAAAAAAAAAATAGTAAAGAAAAAGGCAAGTTTCATGGCTTTTTCCGTACGGCACCTCGGGCTCAAATTAATAATATATATATATACTAATCGGACAATTGTATAACAGTAATATTTCTTTGAGGATGCTAATTTAACAAGATTGATCTATATGTTTCCTTTTTTTGATGAGTTGACATGATACCGACTATCATATTTAGGCGAACCAATTGGTCGGTGCATGCTCATGAGAACCGATCGGATCGAGGGTTAAACTTTTGGAAGAGGGTTACTAGAAGAAAAGGCATGTGATCTTGTTAAAAGACATCTTTTTGCTGGGAAACAGAGGCGTGTTTATCTGTCAATGTTTTCACATTAGGAAGAGGCGCTTTCCTTCTTCCCCTCCTTTCTTTTTCAGGAGCAAGTCGTCAATCATCATCATTGCAAAAGGAAAGGCTTTTCGCCAGCGAACTGTTTGCAGATTCTCTTTATCTCTCTCTCTCTCTCCGTGTAATTCAATCCATGTTGGGTGTGGGTGGGGTGGGCTTTAAAAAGGTGGGTTCAAAGCTGTTATTCTTGACCTATGTGCCCTGCTTTTTCCATTTCTTCCTGACACTAAAGTTTCCCCTGGGTCGGTCAGCTTTTTGTCACCCCCTTCCCCCAGTCCCATCGTTCATTACCTTCTTTCTCTCTCTCACTCTCTCCTTCTTTCTCTTCACATTGTCTTTTTTCTCTACCCCTTTTTCTTTTCCTCGAAGGGGTGTTCTAAGCAAAATTGAAAACCACTTGTGCTGATGTAAAGAAAACACCTGCTCGCTGTCACTTTTCGTGCTTAGTTCTGCCTACTTTCAAGCCCTCGCGGACTTTACAAGCGTGTTGAACTTCGTCCCAACTGTTGAGCATACGTATTTGCACACTTCCTTTGGACTTTTTGTTCTTCTCCTTTTTTTCTTCTTCTTTCCGTCTCTGCAAGATGCTGCTGCGGAGGTCAATGAGCAAGAGTACAAAGAGCGGGTCACTTCAGAATTGCCAAAAAAAAGATCGAGCGCGAGTGCTCCTCACCAGAATTGATAGCTACCAACGTGTTGACTCCTCGGTCAATGTTTTGAACTGGGGAGATGGAGCTGGCTGAAATGGGAAAGCTTTGAAAAACTTTCGTCCACTGCAGCGTCCTTTTCCTTTTCTCTCCTCCTGATTTTCAAGGGCGGAAAGAGAGAATCGAAGGAAAGAGATTTTGGAGATGTCAACTCGGTTAAGCGTGTTGAATTTCGATCATCTTTCCAATCGATGGCAATAGGGAAGTGAGGGTTGCATTAAGCAAGTTTGTAGGCGCTCGATCCGCAGTTTTCTGTGAGGCACACCTGATTCATTTGATCCTGAACCTAATTTGTAATGAGAAAAAATGATAGTCTAGTAATAATAAGATGAGGGGGCAAAATTTATTTCGTATACGAATCATGACGAACATAGCTAGTGAAAGGGTTTCGAGGTAGAGCGAGCCAGGTATCAACGTCCTACTTGCCGATGGGTTATGCAAACAGAACACAAGTAGGACTTTTAGGTACTATTAGTGATGACCAAAGTGAATATTAATTGGTAGAGGATAATATTCCATGTCGATCCAAATCCCAAAGAGATTCGACATGTATATACATAAAGCGGATTAAAAGGTAATGTTTCAACTTCAATTTTTTTTGAGGAATTTCATGAATCGATGTCTATCAGAATACCCTAAATGATGCTACTCCATCTAAGGAAAATCAATTCATAGAATGGTGACTACTGATTCGGTCTAAAAAAAAAATGTCAGAAGTCTTGTTAAAAGTCATGCTTTCATGTACTCTCTCTACACCTAAATAGGGTATTAAGAAATTTTATGAAACATGTATATGAAATGACATAGCAAAGGGTGTCATTGGCCGTGTAACTGCGGCCGCATGTCCTGTTGTACGTCCTTTTCCTATTACTAAACGAGTCTAATTAATATTTGAGTTCCCTAACGAAAAAAGATGGCCACATTATTTATAGCGAGGTCAGCAAAGTCATGATGGTTTTGTCTTCATTGCTTCTTACCCAAAAGGTCAGATTATCACATGGAGATCGACTAATAAAAAAGATCTTAAGAAAAGATTTAGATTCTTATTCGAGCACAATAATGCACCTAAGTGACCGTTCAAACCGACTAGAAATTCGTGAGAGGTCACTCTACATTATTCTCTGGGACATTAAGAGGACAGGAGCCAGCTTTAAGGGCTTTATAAATATATTTTTGTCTCACCTTTTGATCTCAACTTCTGCTTCAAAAGGGCTTCGATTCACACGTTGAATCGAGCATCCCCTCGGCGCAAAGTTTTTCTTGCTCGGAATCTTCTCTAGATTACGTGATTGATCATGATGATTAAGCCCTTGATTTAGGGTTTTTGGTAAGTTTTAACTGCAACCCCCAAAAAGTCTCTCTCGTGATGGCAAAGTCTCTCTTGCTCTCTGGATTTTCTTCGTCTTAATCTTTCTTAGCAAGCGAATTTGATATCTAGTAATCACCTCGAACTTGAAAGTAATTCTATCTTATAGACATGAAATCACTCAGAGAATATATATACTTAAGTCTTACTACAAATGGTAAAAGCCGCAACAACTATAGGATATTCTAAGAATGCATTGTGATCTCACGTAACAATACATGGATGCCCTGAAATAAAGATAAGATCCTTAGTTATGGGGAAGACATGGATGTCTAGATTTTTAGACAGTTTAAGGGTAATAAACCATGTTGTTTATTTAATAAAGAGCTTAATTTTTATTTTTTATTTATAATTGGCAGTGCCAACATAAACTTCTACAAAATATGGTATGAAAACTAGAGGTTCTATGTTAAAAAGAAGTGAATTTTTCTCTAAAGTTGTATGTGACATGAATCATGAATTCGGGACTAATTGGGGTTAAGTTGGGAAATTTGCCAAACAAGTCTTAAACATATTGTACAAATGTTAATTCAATCCCAAACTCTTCAATTTAACTAGTTCAATCTTAAACTTTTTGACAATTTTCCAAAGTAGCCATTCCAACCAATTTTGACTAGAAATTGCTAACTTAGAGATCGACCATCCTATGTGGCACAGCCGACGCTGACGTGAATTATATTACAATTTTTAAGAAAAAATTCTGATTCTTTTTCTTTTTCTTTTTTTAAAAGAAAATTTTCAAGAATTATCCACGTTAACATCAGCTATGCCACATAGGATGACCGTCGTCTACATCAGTGATTTCTGACCGAAATTGGCTAGAATGACTATATTAACAAATCATCAAAATGTTTAGAACTAAATTAACATCCACATATTAGATTTATGACTTTTTTGGTAATTAACCGTAGTTAAGCTTGGTATTTGAATGTGAATACTTAGAGCTAACAGCCTAATTCAATCTAAGCAAATACAGAAATCATCTGTCTTGGTCGGTAAAATGACACCCCCTCCGAAACGAGCCAAAACCAAATCACGAACAACTTCCATGATGAGCGTTGTTGAATAAGTAGTCACCTCATGATTTGATCTCGTGGAATGCCGTGGGGATAAGGAAGAGAAAATGAGAAAACCCCTCCCCAAAGTTCGCATTGAATAAGGAGAGCGAAAGGGGAACATGTCATGATTTAGATTATGAATACACACCATTTTGAGCTGGTCCCTCCTGCCCGCGACCCGAATAGGAATCGTAAGTTGCTATTTCAAACCATGAAGAGGCCATCGGTTCGAGGAAGCGCAGATGTGCAGGATGTCACCCATCAGATTTTCAGATTTCGCAAAAGTCAAAAATAGATTCTTCTCGTTCATCATTAATCGTGTAATCACTCGTTAAACAATGATTGATTTGCCTTGCCGAGTTAGAATATATTTGTTTTCTCATACATAAACAATCTTTCAAATAATAGACTGTTAGATGTAAATCAAAAATTATTCCAATGAAGCCGCAAAATATTTGAAGACTTGGGTACAAATAGTGTTGAGAAGTGCGTTAAGCAAGCATGATTTTCCACAAGTTTCTTGCCTACATAGACAAGTTCGTGGTGATTGAAAATCTGGGTAGGTCGCATGCTTGTGGATCGGGGAACCTCTAAATGAGTATATGATGTTACCGAAATTCGCTTAGGGAATAGGAATGGAAAGAGAATATTGACGAGGAGTTTCTTATAGCCAAGATATTGATGTGAAGTTGCTAAAGTCATATTTGGTGAGACTAATGATAAGCTCTTAACCCTAACGTTTACGTAAGCTCTAGCTCGTGGCTTTTGGTTTAGAATAAAGTTTTGGACTGAGTTACAAGCCATTACTTTTTGCTCAAATGAGAGAATAAGGTAACTGCGCAATACAACTTCCACATGAAATTTCGACGGCCAAAGATACAAGGCAAAAATTGACTTTGGTAAAATTACTTTTGCTTGTGGTTTTGGCTGCTGACTTCTGCGCATTGAAATTTCCTTTTACTAACTTCTGATATCAAAAGCAACTGACTTTGTTAGCCACAGAAGCAACAAAAAATAAAAATAGAGGGGTTAAACGAATTTTATGCTGAAGTTATGACGCGGAAGTTCCAACTAGGTTCTCATTTTGGACCTAAGATACGGTTCAATTAAGCTATTACATGTCTCCAAGTCCTACTTAAACAATACGTCGGTGTCAACGATTCGAAGAGATGTTGCAAGAGATCTGAACTTTGGATCCACGATATGTGCAGGGTCAAATTTGAGCGACCGAATTGAACATTGGTTTTAAGACCGTGAGCCACCTCACGAATCGTGGAGGGATTCGTGTTTGTCGTGTCTTTTGATTCACGTTGCTTGTGGTGGTACTTAATTTGGTCAATGCTACAATATGAAGGAGTTTCCTTGGCATTGTAAACTTTGCAATGACTTTACCAATATAATATCAACGATACACGAGTTAGAGGTGCCTTCATGAGAGTGAAAAGAGCCGCTAACATCGTCATCCAATTATAACGCATGCTAGCAGCATACCCGAAGAAAGAGTCTAATTCACAAACTAGCTTAATGGCCGGATCATTATAAGATTCTATTTGCAAAGGGCAAAAATATCAAAAAAATCCTAAATCTATTGTATTAGTACCTATTCAGTTATAAACTTTTTGACTTGACCAGTTTAATCCTCAAGCTTTGCCATTTATGCCTATTGAATCCATTCAATTAATTTTAACTGAAAAATTGGACACCAGCCATATTTTGTGGCATGACTGATGTTGACATGGACAAATTTTACAATTTCTTGAATATTTTTCTATTTTTTAATTATTTTTTCTTTTCACTTTTTTATTTTATTTTTTCTTTTATTTCATTGTGGCCGGCCACTAGGGGATGGCCTATGAGTCCTCGCCTAGGCCATCGCTAGTCATGAGTAAAGGTTGCCAAGCCCTCGCCGACCTCAATGAAAAAAGAAAATAAAAGGAAAAAGAAAAAATAACAAAAATTCATAAAAATATTTTTAAAAATTTGCAAAACTTGTCCATGCCAGTATTAATCGTGCTGCGTAGGATAACATATATCCATGTTAGTGATTTCTGACTAAAATTAGCTGGACGGACTTAATTGGCACAAATGCAAAAAGTTTATGACTAAATTGATCAAATTGAAAAATTTATGACCGAATAAATACCAATACAATAGCTTTAAAACTTTTTTGCTACTTTTCCCACTCGAAAAGTCCATGCACTGATCTCACCCAAGTACGCCTTCCGAGTTTTATAAGGACTATAATAAGATTAGGTGGCCCGCAAAAAGAAAACCATAGTGTCAATTAGATTAGATTAATCAAATGCATGGCCCCTCTTGCAAAAGGGAAGCGAACGGGATTGCTTAACCTAATAACACACATTAAAAAAAAGGTAGAAACCCTAACTTTATGGCTTAATTGAGTCCCGGAGGACCGAAGGAAGCGAAAGAGATTATATGTAAAGATTCAAGGTGTCTCACGTAGGCATGTCACGCTTTTGCAAATGTATCCAAAAGGGCCAGTCATTTCTAACTCAAGCCTTTTCCCTGTTGTGTTATCTCCAGGAAAGTCGAGTGGCTTATGTGTAAAGCAAAGCGGATTAGTGCTTTAGACAACAACAAAACCCTCCCGAAATTTCCACAAGTCGCGACTGCATGGGAAAGAAAAAATAATAATAACAATAATAATAAAAGTAAGTGAATAAGTAAAAAGGAGGTAAGAAAAAGTATCTTTTTTAATTATCGGCCTATTTTAATCTGGAAAGTGTGGGGTTTTGTATTGTTAGAAACTCTTTTAAGGATTCCGATATTCCAGAAAGCTATAAAAGCAAGCAGTAGATGCCGATGTAGATTTGAAAGTAGGCTTTTTGGAGGTGGGAATTTGGCATCTTTAAATTTGTCCCTCTTTTTATTTTTCCTCTCTTTGAAATTTTTTTTTGAAAAATTAAAACAGACGGGAAAAAAAAGGAAAAAAAAAAGAAAAGAAGAAAAAACGAGTGCAAAAAAGGAAAAACCCAGAAAGATGCTTCGATACGGCGGTGGCACCGTCCCAATCATGATTTGGTTTAGGAGTCCTCCTCCTCCATATTTACTTGGCGGAATTTGTCTTTCGAATTTAATCTTATCTGGAATCATTTCGTGTTGACAAAAAGGTGATGAGTAAAGCATACTTTAGACGCTCATTTGACTAATCATAGGATTAAGATAGAAACGTATTGGATATCTATATTTTCTTCTTTTTTCGAGAGAGAAAAAGGGTAGGGTCCGAGAACTAACCAACATCTCACGAGAAAAAGGAACGTATGGAAAAGCTTCGTGCGCGTTTATGGAATAACGAACGGACGATCTAGGTCACTTTTTTCCTGCTTAAAAGGACAATTATGAGTTTGGACGGACGGGAAGGTATGAACACGAAAAATGCTAAGGAAAAGGCCCTCGTTCTTTTTTCTTTGGGGGGGGGTTTCCTTGTCATCGAGATCGCATTATGTTTCGACCTAACTTTTTCGAAACTTTTCTTTTTCTATCTTTGCGAAATATTTTCTCCCTTTTGGAAAAAGGAGAAATAAACATAGGAATCTTCGATTGTGAAAAAAGGGCGAAGCCCAATGGTCATGTCTTGCTTGATTGGTGCTTCTCCTGCCGAATTCAAATTTTTTATCCAATTTTTTTTTTCTCCAACATCTCGTAAAGAGAACGAACCCACTTTCCTTTGTCCTGAATGATGAGGAAAAGGAGGGAGAGGAGGTAGTCGAAAGTCTTTACTTTCTTTGAGTGCAAGAAGCTACCAAAAACTTTTCAGGAGGGCTACATGGGGGGCTCCCTAAAAATTACCCCACCTCGTGAGTGATTTGTTGCTTTGTGTTTGCTTAAAGCTTTGACCTAGAATGACATGATTGTAGCAACTATTTACGTATATGTGCAAAAAGCTAGGAGGGAGGGAGGGGGGGCTTCGCTTGCACTACTGAAAAGGAATCGGTATGGGCCCAAGTTGTCTCATGATATTAGATCAATCGTCCTTCGCGAGAAAGAGAGAGATCCTTTTTTTCCTCCCGTTTGATGATGATTCGAGAGAGAGAGAGACTTTTTTTCCTCCTCCCGATTGATGATGATCATAGATTAATTCATTGCATTTTGAATTGAGGGGGCGAAAGAAAGGGACTTTTCTGGGGGTCTATTAGGTCAGATGAGTGCCACTTTGGCCCTTATGATGGAAGATCCATAAGGCTAGGGTCATTGGTTGGTCTAGCAATCTTAGAGGGAAAAAGGGCAAATTGGAATCATTGTTCCCTCTATTATTGATGAGGGGGAGGTTGAGAGAATGGGTGAGAAAAAAGGCACAAGGTGTGGTGAGGAAACAACTTTTCCCTCACCAAGGAACCAACTCCAAAAGCAAATTCTTTTGAGAGTGATGGTGAGTTAAATTAATCAAAGAAATAATAATAATAATAAGAAAAAAATTGGAGAGAGAGAGAGAGATTCAATTGGAATTAAAGAAGTAGAATGATGGGAAGATATCTAACGATTGTTTCAAAAAGCAAGGGGGGTAGGAGTTGGAGTGATGAGGTCACCTTAGCTTTCTTTTTATAAAGTAGAAAGAATCATTATGGTATGATGCTTAAGTTGAGGGCATGCTAAAGACAAAAGCATGGAGCTTCATGTAATAGGAACATTAGCTCCGTCAATTAATATCGCATCGAAGTTTCCTTTTTTTTATTCGTTAATCAAATATAATTAAAAAATGACTCTGATTTTGTTTGCTCTCTTTCTGTTTTTCGAAATGTCAATTTCAGCCCTATTAATCAAGAGTGCCGTGACCAATCCATTATCTAGTGCATTGAATTCGTATCAATCTATGAGAGCATAGACTTAGGTAAATTTTGAGCATAGCCACCTTTCTTTCCCTTTCACCTAACTAGTTTTCTTCGTAGGCAAGGGAAAAATATAATAAAAGTCAACAGCTTAAAATTGACTCCACCAAGTCGCTAAGGCCTGCCACGTGTGGGTGCAGGTAACATGGGAAATAAAGGAACGAGACGGGGGCAAAATGGTCATACAAGTCCCAATAAAGTCGTTTGCAGGTTGCAGAGACACTTGAACGACCGGTAATAAATGCCGAAAGTCCCCTCGGTCAGCGTAAAGGGAAATTGATCCTTTGTCTCACGCGTTTGCAATTTGGTCCTCAATTTTTAAATTTTTTTCCAATGGGACCCCTTAATTTAGTGAGCTATGATTCATTATGTTCAAAATGATATTCGAAATAAATAGGGAGAAATAAAATAAGAACAACAATATAAACGATGACTAGATCAGAAGTGGTGATGCACAACACAAATTATCAGAATTAATGAAGATAGAAGTGTCAAATGAAGCAAATGACCGAGCAACCACCCCGCCTTCAATGGCGGTCGACAGACCGTCTTCGAGGCACGAGGGAGAGCATGAAAATTATGATCGGGCTCGAGCGACGGGTGTCACGTCCCAATTAATATTTCCACACAAACACATGTTAAGAGAGAGACACACTTGACAAGAGTCGTCGCTCTTAATTAGAGATCAAGCAAGGGCCCGCTATCCCTTGCCGGAGTTTAGGCGAAACATGCGGCCATAGGCTAAGCACGATAGGCGGGTCACGACTCCTACCTAGCCTTGCTAAGTTTATCAATCTCGTGATAGTTATTATATATGTTGAGAGAGTAAAACACAATTTTCACACTGAAATTCTCTCAATTAAATTTCATTTTTGACAATATGCTCCGTGGATTAAAGACTTTATTAAGGTGAGCATGAGTACGTTCGAGCAAAGTTGAGCAGGGGATTTGTTCAAAAGCGAAATAATATGTGCGATAATGCACTTCTGATGAATTAAAGGGAAAAAAAACAAAGAAAGATAATTATTATGGAGCAAAAAGAGAGACCACTTTCTACATCGGGCCCCCCCTTAATTAAATAACACTTGATTAAAACATAGTTTTCAATTAATCGATCAATCATGCTAAAAAAAAAATCACCTAAAAAGAGGGCCTGTGGAGGTGGAAAGCAGTGAAAAAGTTGTGTAAAAAGGGATTCTGAGGAACACTTTATCATTCATTATAATACTAATTATTATTATTATTATTAATTTTTTAAGTTGTTGTTATTATTATTTTCAAAAAAAAGGGAAAAATATAAAAAAGGGTAGCTCGAGAAACGCGTAAAAGGCAAGGGAGGGCGTGCGTCGCCAAAAGGGAATTATGATGATTTTGTTCACCTCTCGCATAAAGCTGGCGAGTTCCTGAAATTTTAATTGTTTTTTTTTTCAAATTCCTCCCTTTTCTTTTCCCTTTTAAAAAAAAAGAAGAAAAAAAAGCTTGGGAATCCGAAAAGTTGCTTCGCTTTTAACGCCTTGTGCTCCCTATTTTTTTATTCGGCATTATAGGATTAATCATGTGGCTACCTTATCTATTTTTTTTTTATTATAAATTTCTTGTTAATAAAACCAGGAAGACGCCTAAAATTACAAAGAATACTATTTTTCAAATAAAGTAATTTATTTCCGATGGTTCTTGGCATATTCCCAAAGTACAATCAGTGACTATATTTTAGGACACTTTTCTTAACATTCTATATTTTGTAATTAGGGCACCACTTTCTTTCTTTTTTCTCATTAGGATTTCAAATGTGCCAACATGGATTCTTTGAGGAGGCATCGTGACAAACTTTGGTCTTAAGGCTACGTGCATTTTATGACCAACTCTGTCTAAGGAATGTTGACTTGCTTAGGATACAATGAAGGCATGTAGATGATTCCCATCACTAGTATAATCATGAACGGTCCAAGCGAACTCACTCACTATTTATAGAGAAGAAAAGAATGGATAAAATCCGAGACATGAAAAGAAAAATATATGATTAACCTGGTGAAAGAGTGACATAATGTAGGAATTAAATATTGAGTGCCCAACTATTCATTCTAAAAATTCAAACACTAGAGAACAATGAAGGTTGCGTTTTATACCTTACCATAGTCAACACGTCATATATTTCTTGAAATTGCCCGAAAACGAGGCCAGAGTATGAGATATCGTATCTCGGCGATTTGATGTGTCGAAGTAATTGCGATGGGACATATAACCAAAGATATGTTGTGATAACTCAACTTCTTCTATGTTTTAGTAATCTGGCGTTTGTCAACATATTTCTATCGAAGAGCTATGTATCTATGAAATGAAAAGCTGTCACATATCCTTCATGGACACGGTGATAAAGAAAGGTTTCACACGCTTATGGGGGTCATGAAATTGCATGATAATTTGTCGGTTACATATGGTTTTCTACCGTGAAGCTATCAATATAGTTGGAGGGAGAGATGGAGTCATACAGCTCTTACGTGAGTAGATAGAGATAGATGCTCCCCCATTTATGAACCATGTCAAGTTAATCACTTGATTTATGTGATTCCCAAATTCCAAAGAAAGATGGGTACTCACTCATTTTGCCCTCTCAAAGTACTTGCAACGGCACATATGATGGGAGAGACTCTCTCATAATGCATTGCCAAGACATTTTTGTCAAAGAGTCATGCATCTATGAAATGAAAGTTGGCACATATCCTTCACGTGGTTTTTGGCTGTGATGCTGTCAATATAGTAGGAGGGTGAGGTAGAAAGATTCACATAGTGCATCTCTAACGCGAGTAGATGGAGATGGGTACTCCCCCGTTTATGAACCACGTCAAATCAATTACTTAATTTAATGTGAATTACAAATTCCAAAAAAAAGGGATACTCACTCATTTTGCCCTCTCAAAGTACTTGCAACAGCACATTACGGGAGACATGCTCTCAATACTCGATTCCTCCTACTTTCTAATGATCTAATGTCTATCAAGACATTTCTATCATGCATCTATGAAATGAAAAGTTGGCACATATCCTTTCATGTGGTTTTCTACTATGAAGCTGTCAATATAGTTGGAGGGAGAAATAGAAAGAATTACATAGTGTAGCTCTAATGTGAGTAGATAGAGATGGGTACTTACCCATTTTATGAATCATGTCAAATTAATTAGTTAATTTATGTGAGTCCCAAATTCTCAAAAAGATGGGAATCCACTCCGTTTGCCCTCATAATATACTTGCAATGGCACATATAACAGGAGACATGCTCTCATAACTCAATTCCTTCTATTTTCTAATGATCTAGTGTTTGTCAAGACATTTCCGTCGAAGAGTCATGCATGTATGAAATGAAAAGTCGGCACATATCCTTCATAGATAGGGCTAGTGCTGAAGAAAGGTTTCACATGCTTGTAATTGTGATGAAATTGCCCGATAACTTATTAGTTACATGTAGTTTTCTATTGCGAAGCTGTCAATATGGTTGGAGGGAGAGATAAGATGAGTCACATATTCCAGCTCTCACGTGAGTAGATAGAGATGGATACTCACTCAATTTATGAACCATGTCAAATCAATTAGTTAATTTATGTGAGTCCCAAATTAAAAAAAAATATATTTCATATTTTAAATTGATTTGGGGCACATGTTGTGACACTCTAAATTTAACTCATCGAAGATATTATCTGCTTTGATTAGTTTTATATTGAGTCTCACGGTTTTGTTCTTTGATACACATGTAGGCACTTTTCCAAGAGGTAAATCTTGTGGTTTTATTAAAAAGTGTCTCCATGAGGCAATTACATATTTTACAGGCATGCTCTCTCTCCATTCAGTGTTCAATTCAGTTCATTATATACATAACCTATTTTGACATAATCACCGATGATGAGGAAAATACTTACTGGTGATGAGGAGATCAAGTTTAAATCTCAGATGAGGGATGTGATGTGATGGTCATGAATACAATTGGTCTATTTTAAGAACCAAGTCAAGACACACGAGGCCAACCTCCACCATCAATGCTTGATATTTTAGGGCGGTCGATGGGTAGCATTCCACCATTTTCAAAGCATTTAATGAGCCCTCTTTTTCTGAAACTCACATGATTTATATAGCAAGCTATCCATTCTATGTTGATATTTTCTTTAAAACAAAATTTATCTTAAACTCGCATTATTTACTTATTCATTTTTGTCAATATAGAAATGTCAAAGAGTGCCCGGACGACACCTGTTAGAGTCATTGATTATCCTTAGGAAATGTGAAGAAATCTATTTGAACGGTACGGGGTCAACTCCCCAAACATCCAAGATAGCAACTAATTAAGGATTGGTGTTGCTGTATGAATTGCTCTATAGGGTCTATTCCAAACTGACGTGAAGCTCAAGGTGTCATAAACTCCTATTCACTAGGGGTTTTGTCCAAGGACACCATATGTTCCGCTGGTCGTGGTTGCACGTCCTCCCGGATGACATGAGAAAATAATTTAAAACGTTGGAGCTTACGCATATCCATCCACTTCATGATGAGCTCGAGATGGGAATCATTGCATCCATGAGAACCGAACCTTTCTAGCTGCGTGACTTATGATATAATGCGAGGGTGCATCATGCAATGCTTTTGGATGAAGACAAGAGGTACGTTTCCTCACTCATGGTTGCTGGCCCTTTTAAGCTTGAACCACACGAATTTCGAAACATTCCAAACGACCATCATTTTCTCATAGTGAGAAAAGAAAAAATGAAAAAGAAGAAGAAGAAAATCACATAAAAGAGCTCTCATTCTCTCTCTCTCTCTTGTTTAATATCACGTCTCTTAATAAATCTTAATAAATGATGTTGCATTTAGTGTCTTGTGTTAATGATGTCATTAATACGTTCTTTAGGGCATATCTTTGTCTCATCATTAAAGAATAGGATTTGATTTCTATAATCTGCAAAGAGATAGGACAAAAGTCTGAAAATAAAGTAGGGATTGAAGTCTAATAGAGAAAAAACAAAAACACGACTTCTCCAGCAATTCTCTCGTGCTCTAAATTTGACTATTTCTTTGAATTTATTGAGGCCCCCATTATATAAGAAAAACCAATAGATTCCGGTAAAAAAAAAAATCTATCAATTTATATTTCGTCACATGCAAATATATATATGCTACTTACATGATTGTGCACCATAATTCATTACTTTTCCGGAGCAAATTAGTTTTCACTCGATTATCATTTGGTTATGAGAATCTGTTGTCGTTTTCTTTTTTATGGGCGCAACTGATAAGATCAATGAAGCTTTTTTTTTTTTTTTTTGAAATATGGACTGCTCTATCGAGTTTATAATGTCAGGCACAAGGAAATTAATCAGGTGGAGTGCCTAGTGATTAATGCCAAACTAGTTCCAAGCCTAGTAAAATTTCAACCTCAAGTTTTCTTTATGTAATAGGTTGATGGTTTTCTTGACCTATTATTTTGTTGAGTGTGCTATGTGCTATTATTTAATGTTTGATTGGCAGTTGGCACAATACAGCCAGCAGGAAGTAATAAGATGATTTTGTTTGGGTTCCATTATACTGATCTCTTTATTGATAAAAATGAATATTAAGACTCTGTTTGTGATGTGAAAGATGAATTAATTAAAAAATATTTTTTAAAAATAATCATTTATATTGTTTGAAATAATTGATCAAATAAATATTTAATTAAATATTTTCATAGATAATGAAAGCATTTTTCATTATCCCATTTTTGTATGCGATGATGGAATTTTTATATAGATAAAAAAGGTTAAGAAAATATCTTTCCATGCAAAAAAAAAAAAAGATCACTCCCTAGAGGGTCAAACTTTTCAAGAAGTGATAAGCGTATTCGATGAGAATTATCGACAATCAATACAGAAGTGAAACTGCATATATTATATGTAGTTGCAGTCAACGAGGACCTCTAGATATTTTGTTGAATATATTTAGCAAGAGTACAGGTCGATCTCACCTAATCCAACAGAGGCAATAAATTGAAAATTACAATGTTTTCTTCAAATATTTCTTTTATTCTTGATGAGCATTTGAGGGCAATCCTTAACAGTATTGCCGTGTGAATATAATTATTAATTTCTTGTCTAGATAATACAAATTAAAAACACACACAGATATATATATATATATATATATATTAAAATAGGAGAGATGAGAAAAAGCGAAAGCTATAAAGGAAGAGAGAGAGAGAGAGAGAATGGAAAGTCGGAAGTATGAAAAAAGGCGAAAGCCGTGCGATGCCTTTGGAGCGGTTCGCGCGTGTGAAAAGCCCGGAAATCTTTTTTTCTTTTTTTCGGGTTCGAGAGGGGCGAAAAGACGCTCCCACCGCCACAGTTCGCATCGCACCCACGCGCGCGTGCGCCGCAAACCCGCCCCTCCCCCGCCGGGCCACTGCGGACTCGACGCGCCCGTCCACGCGACCGCCGGGGGCGGCGCGTGAGGGGAGGAGGGTGACATGATTGCATGGAAGGGCGGAAAAGGAAATTCGCGACCGGGAGGAGTGGAGGAAGTAAAAAAAAAGGAAAAAGCGAAATATAAAAAATGGCAGTCAATCCTCAGTCCGCTAGAGAGAGAGAGAGAGAGAGAGAGATTAGCGAGTATGATGGCATGGATTCATCAGCAAAGACGATAAGTTTCTCTCTCTACCCTTCTCTCTCTCTCTCTCTCCTGAAAAGGTGTTTTTGGGTCTCTCCTATTCCATCATCTCACGGGGGATGAAGACAAAGAGAGATTAGAAAAGGAAATACAGAGACAGGAGCAGCTCCTCCTCCTTCCTGCCAAAAAAGAGAAAACTAATATAAAAAAAAGGGGTGCGGAAATCGATAAGGAAAAATGAAAAAGAAAAAAAGGAGGACGACCCAAGAAAGCCGAGCGAAGGATTAGAAATGGGTCGGAGTTGTACCCCGGAGATCGTTGTTGATGGATGGTACTTCGCGGGAATTCTGTGTCTTCCTCCTCCCTACCTCCACCTCTAAAAAGAAGAGAGAATTTCTTTTTTTCGCACTTACTTTTAACGAATTCTTTCACTTGCCCACTTTTTCACAAGGAGAGAGAGAGACGGAGAGAGGTGTTGGGTTGGGTCGGGTTTGGTTTGTTCTTGTATTGTTTTGTTCTTTATCCCATTTTAATTGTGCTGTGTCTCTCTCTGACCATCTCCTTTACCCCTCCCCCCTGCATTATTGTTGTCTTGCATTTTGTCCTCCTTGTTTTCTTGCGGTTTAATGACGGTGAATTGAATAGAGAGAGAGAGAGAGAGAGAGAGAGAGAGAGAGGGTGGGTTCTTGTGAAGCAGGGGATCTGATCTCTCCTTTTCGCGTTGAATTCTCAACACCTTGCTTTTTTTGTTGACACTCTCTGATAGATAGAGAGAGAGAGAGAGAGAGAGAGAGAGGGAGAGAAAGGGAGAGCGATGGTGAGAGATTAAGGGGAAGATCGGGAAAGGGGATTTATAGCTTGAGACTCCTCTCACACACTCTCGTCACTCCTTATCTCCCCCACCCCCCCCTCCCTCTTTCTCCCTTCCCCTTTTTATTTTGGTTTTTTTCCCCCATTGCAATACACACACACAGAGAGCTTTTTCCCCATCTCTTCTTTTTTGTGTCTTTTGGGCACCTCACCTTCCCCTCTTCCCTCTCCCCCCCCATCCCCACCCCAACCCCAACCCCTCTTCCCTTTCTCGAAAACGAGCTTCCTGTCTATTTCCAAAAACCTCTCTCCCCTGTTTTCTCACTTGAATAACATCATTTCGCCTTTTGCCAAAAGCTCCTTTTTTCCCCTTGAATTCTTCTCCTTTGGTATCTCTCTCTCTTCCGTAGCTCTTTTGATTCAAAACCCAAATTCTATTCTCCTCCATCACCATCCCCCTCACCCCTCCCGATTTCGAATCCTTCCCCTCCCCACCAAATCGAAAGCTTGGGGCGCAATTTCGCTTCTTTCGCCGGAAAACTTAGTCGGAGCGGTGAATTTCCTTCTTTTTTTCGTCCTTCTAAAAAGCTCTTTCGTGGATAAAATTCTTTGATTGCAAATGAGAGCCGGTCTAAGCACGATCCAGCAAACGCTAACGCCAGAGGCGGCGCAGGTGTTGAGCCACTCCATAGCCGAGGCGGGCCGCCGGAACCACAGCCAGACGACCCCGCTCCATGTCGCCTCCACCCTCTTGGCCTCTGCCTCCGGGTTCCTCCGGCAGGCCTGCATCAAGTCGCACCCGAATTCGTCCCACCCGCTCCAGTGCCGCGCCCTCGAGCTCTGCTTCAGCGTCGCGCTCGAGCGGCTCCCCACCGCGCAGGGCGGTAGCCCGGGGCTCGAGCCCCCGATTTCGAACGCCCTCATGGCCGCCCTCAAGCGGGCGCAGGCGCACCAGCGCCGCGGCTGCCCCGAGCAGCAGCAGCAACCCCTGCTCGCCGTCAAGGTCGAGCTCGAGCAGCTGATCATATCGATTCTCGACGACCCGAGCGTGAGCCGGGTCATGCGGGAAGCTAGCTTCTCCAGCCCTGCGGTCAAGGCCACAATTGAGCAGTCCCTGAATTCGGCCGCCCCGGCCACCGCGAATATCAATTCGGCCTCAATTGGATTGGGTTTCCGATCGCCCGCCGTACCCGGTAGCGCTCCACCAAGGAATTTGTACTTGAATCCGCGACTCCAGCAGCAGCAGCAGCAGCAACTTGGGAATTCAACCCAGCAGAGAGGCGAGGAGGTGAAAAGAGTGATTGATATCTTGTTGAGGCCCAAGAAGAGGAACCCGGTATTGGTCGGTGAGTCGGAGCCGGAGGCCGTGGTCAAAGAATTGCTTAAGAGGATCGAGAACAAACAATTGGGTGACGGGCTGCTCAAGAATATTCAGGTTGTCCCGTTGGATAAGGAAATCGGGTCGGACGAGGCAAAGATACCCACCAAGTTTCAAGAATTGGGTGATGTCTTGGAGACCAAGATGGGGAGCTCGGGATGTGGCAGCGTGGTACTTGATTTAGGGGATTTGAAGTGGCTGGTGGAGCAACCAGCGGCCGTTTACGGTCCAAGCACAGTTCAGCCACAGCAGCAGTTGGTGTCCGGTGAGGGGCGGCAGATCGTGGTGAAGGAGATGGGGAAGTTGTTGGCAAGGTTTGAGAAGAGTAGTTGTAGGTTGTGGTTGATTGGGACTGCTACTTGTGAGACATACTTGAGGTGTCAGGTTTATCATTCTTCAATGGAAGCTGACTGGGATTTGCAAGCAGTGCCTATTGCAGCCAGAGCACCTCTTCCTGGATTATTCCCAAGGTATGATTAGTTTTAATCTTTGCATTTTGCATTTAATGTCTGGTTCCCAAGAATAAGTTTCTACTCATATATCAATAATCAGAAAAGCAACCTTGTTGCGGGGTCGTTCTGATTCAATTTTAATGTCTGAGTGTTGTCTGAAGTAACTCTCCCAGATTCAACGCTTCTGGTCTCTAAGAAAGTTTGATGCAAGTTGAAGTCCGAGCATTTTGCTGACTGCAGAAAATTAGACACCAGAAAGTTAGCTGCCGTTGGAATCTAAATATCCTCGATCCTCTGTATGTTGTTGTTGGAGAGTAAGCAAAGGAATTGTTCTAGTTCGGATAACCATTTTGATGATATAAGGATGAGATGGTTTAATAGTCAAAAGGAGTTTTAACTGAAGGAAATATCTAGTTTTTGGAGATACGAGGATGAGTTGGACATGTTAATCCCTTTTGGGCTACTGGATAAATGTGGATGCTTAAATTTCTTTCTTTGATTTCTAGGTTGGGAGTGGATGGAATTCTAGGCAGTTCGGTCGAATCTTTCCCGTCCCTGAAGAATCTTCCCTCTATCATCTCTGCGCCTCCGAGACGTCCCTCTGAGAATTTGGATCCTTCTCGAAGAATGGGCTGCTGCCCAGAGTGCACTAAAAATGTGAACAAGAAATTGCAAGAGCCGCAGCCACAGAACTTGAGAAGCCCAGTCCTGAAGTTGAATCAGAATCAGGCCGATCATTACTTCCCCAGTGGTTGCAAAATGCAAAAGTCCATGAGAGCCGGAATAAGTTTCAGGTAATTTTGCATGTGAATTGGGATACGGATGTATTGCAAAGAGCGTAGCGTGAAATTGTTTGCTTACGAATGTTCGATTTTGCTCTGTTTCATTTGCACAGATCAAAGACCCTGGAATCCTACAAAAGCAGAGGAGCCAAGATATACAGAAGAAATGGAAAGACACGTGTCTGCGTTCTCATCCTCAATTCCATCAACAAAATGTTGGCTCCGAGAAGATTAGTTCTGTGCCTCGGTTGATCCCAGGATTGTGCAATCCTAACCCACTCTTGCGCCAGCCGTTCCAACCCAAATTACAACTTAACAGAAGCCTCGGGGAAGCCCTGCAGCTGAATCCCAGCACGCCTGCTAGCCAACCACCTGCAAGCCAACCACCTGAGTCGGTGGCTAGCCCACCGAGAAGTCCCGTCAGGACAGACTTGGCTCTTGGGCCAGCCAAGGTTGCTGAAACCACCTTTAAGACATCTGAGCTGAGCAAATCAGATACAGACGTGTATAAGAAGCTCCTTAAAGCTCTACTGGAGAAAGTTTGGTGGCAGCGCGAGGCCTCAACTGCCTTAGCCACGGCCATGACCCAGGGCAAGCTCGGTAACGGCAAATGGTGTGGGCCTGGGTCTAAGGGTGGCACGTGGTTAGTATTTCTCGGTCCCGATCGGGTTGGCAAGAGGAAGATGGCAGCGGCTCTTTCAGACCAGATCTGTGGCGCTAGTCCAATGGTGATTTCTTTTGGATTGCGTGGTGGTGGTGGTGGTGGTGGGGATTCCCCTACCAGTTTCCGTGGTAAGACGGTGCTCGATCGGATAGCTGAGGCGGTCAGGAGGGACCCATTCTCGGTAGTCTTGCTCGAGGACATTGATGAAGCAGACGTTCTAGTTCGTGGGAGCATCAAGCGAGCAATGGAGACGGGCAGGATTGCCGATTCTCATGGCCGTGAAATCAGTCTCGGTAATGTCACCATCATCCTTACTCTGCGCTGGTTGCCGGATAATCAGAAGTTGTCATCAGATGGTATTTCCCTGGGCGAAGAAAAGCTTTTTAGGTTGGCGAGAAGTGGTTGGCAGTTGAAGCTTTCTGTTTGCGAGAAGTCTGCGAAGCGCCGGCCTAGCTGGTTACGGGAGCAGGACAGGCTCACCAAGCCCAGGAAGGAGAACAGTTTGGGGATGGGGTTTGACCTGAATGAAGCCGCAGATGTGGATGACGATCGGGCTGATGGATCTCACAATTCAAGTGATCTCACCGTTGATCACGATGTCGACCACGGCCTGGACAATAGACGGTCATCCATGGCATCGCAAGTGTACAAGGAGCTGCTCAATCTTGTCGACAACTCCATCATCTTCAGCCCCGTGGATTTCGATCCCGTCCTACAGGCAACCATAAGCTCCATCAGAGAGACGTTTTCGACCATTGTTGGCAACCGAGTCTCGATCGAAGTGCAAGAGGAGGCCATCCAGAAGATTCTAGGGGGTGTTTGGTTGGGTCAGACCGGATTGGACGAGTGGATGAAAAATGTGCTAATCCCCTTCTTCCACCAGCTCAGCTCGCAGTTGCCCGCTATGGTCAGCAAGATGCCCGATGACTCCGTGCTCATCAGGCTCGAGTCCGACGGTGAGCCCGATAGCCCGAGAGAGGGGGAGTGGCTGCCTAGAAGCATCAAGGTGGTGGACTACGGGCCGTGATCGAGCAGCGCCGGCAAGGTCGGTAATGTTCTCGGTATGTTTTTGCAGGGACATGTAAATAGGGTCAGAAAACCCATCTCGGGCTCGAGGTGGAGAGCGAGTCGAGACAGTTTGAAAGTTAAAAAAGGAGGGAAGAAGAAGAAAAAAAAAAAAAAGTTAGTATGAGGTTTGAGACATTGATTAAATTTAGATTTAAGCCGAGCACCCTTTCTAGGGATGCGCTGCCTTCAATGTCTCAAAGCCTTTTTGTATTGTTTTATTAAAATTGCACAAGATATAATAGGGTCGTTACCATAGAATATAATGTCTATTTAATTAATTTTACGGACGATGATCAATAATAAGATGAGCATTCTTTTCCTCTTTTCTTTTAGGTCCCCTCCCCTGTTTTTGTTCATGTGGTAATGGAAAAATGTAACGACAACACTCCTCTCTTTTGCTTCCCCTTGTATATATAATGTCACGATGACATGTAATCTTATGTTTTTTCGCACGTTGGAACTCTTGCTCGGTTGGTGAAGACGAATTTGTTGATTTCAGCCATCGATCTTGTCCTGTAGAAAAAGACGTACGCGCCGATTCTTGAAACGTGCCATGATCAATCCTCGAAACCATCTTTCTTTCTTTCTTTCTTGCTGGCGAATTCCCCCTTTGCGGTCCTCGTGAAACTCATTCGTTCTCTCTCTCTCGGTCGAGATGAAGTGAATCGGCGCTCTTCGTGCGCCATGATCTGGCTGCCCATCGTTTCCATTCATCGACTCGAGCGTGTGGCGATTTTCTTCTTCGGCTTCTTTAATGTTTTTTCAATTTAGACAACCCCACCACCACAGCCCGGAAAATAAGCGAATGGATATCTAGATTTTTCTCTTTTTTTTTTAATGTTCCGTTGAATATCGAGAGAGAGAGAGAGAGAGAGAGAGAGAGGAGGAAAATGACGGAGCGTCTTGCGAGTTGCAGAGGGCCAAATTCTTTCGGCTGACCGAATAGTCGCTCGAGAAACTTGGCATATTAACGTTGGACGTTTGATTTTTTTGTCCCTTAGCTCGTTCCAGTTCCAGTTTTTCTTGGTATTGGTCCGTTTACCGTGCAAAGCAGGGTAAAGCAAACCCACGAACCCTAATCCGCCATCGTCGAGCTGGCCTTTCCTCCCCCCCTCTCCCTTCGCTTTCGATTTCGCGAAAAAAGAAGAAGAAGTAGAAGACAGCAAATCGAGAGGGACTCGAACCGCGAGTGCGCTTCGTGTGCTGTGTGGCATCATGGAGGTGCACATGTGTTAGGGGCATGAGCGATCCCCCAAGCGGGTCTTCGCGCTAAGCCAACTAGGGAAACTCATCTTCCCATTTTGGGATCTTTTTGTGTATTCTTCATTGATTAGACAAATGCGTTGACAACTAGCAACATCTTGGATTCTCCTTCTTTGAGGGGGAGAAATGGCATTATTAACTATATGTGAATTCCTTGGGGGAAATTGTTGGGGACCATCGATTTTTCTGCAGAGAATATGATAAAGATCGGTACATGGGGGAGTGCATCTTTTAGGCCACATGATTGTAACCGGTTCCTAATTGAGTTTGATGGCGAGGGTATCGCCACGCAAGAGGTTGGCAATATAATAAGCCGAGCCTTGGGAAGTTCGTACTATATAATAAAGCCAAAACCTTCTTTGCACAGATGTCTATCCGACCCAATCTCACTTGCGATCGAAGCATATGATGAGAGAGAGAGAGAGAGAAATGTGTGTGTTATGATGGAAGGTAGGCACCGCATCGCTTGCACACCAAGATACAATGGGCGGCCATTGGGAATTGAAGGAAAAACGAAGGGAGGGTTTCTATAATCATGTCTACACCGACAAAACAGCAACGATATGCCATAATTAGGACTTGCTGCTCAAGCGGGTGTGCCTAAGCACTCCATCCCTCCACACTTTTAAGCACACCTTTCTTCTTAGAGATTTTTAGGCATGATTTATCGAAACAGCAATTTTGTCCATCTTACATTTCACATGATCTATGGTATTTCATCATAACATAACGAATGAAATATATCAAGTTCATGAGCTACTCGTTATAACACGAGTGATTTGGAATGAGGAGTCACTTGATTCAGAAATCATGCGATGCCATGCGATGCCATGCCATGCCATGCGCTAATCTATCTCCCTCAGCATTGAATTCCCCAAGTCTGAATCGAGTGGGTCTGCTTCCAACGCGATGCACTCCCCACATGAATTGTCGACAAGAAATGGGGGCATTGACTCTCGCGTGGAGGGGACAAAGACGGTCGCTGGGAGTCATTAATTGGCTTTTGGGTCGTTTTGCATGTGTCCGCATTTATTGTTGTGCCCCTGGTCATCTGTCTCATCCGCCCCCTTGTCACCTCACATCAAGTTCAAAGGTCCTTTCGCAAATTGCATTCGCAGTTGTTGCGATCAGCTTGGTGAGGCTGCACAGCTCTTCTTCTTCTTCTTCTTCTCCGCTTCTTCTTTTTCTATAGAGGACAAAAGATATTCAAGGGTGATGGAGCCATGTACATGGATGAGCCTTGATGGTTAAGGATATTCTCACCATAGAGCAAGAGCCTTAAAGCTTTGCTCAGCCGTCCTGCCTATCCAACGGATTTATTGTTGGTGGGCTATCAAGTTTGCATTCTTTGTACGTCTTAACCTCTCAATTGCTCTTGTATCTTTTTCTTTCTCAAGAGAAGAAAATACCCTCTGGGTACTTAACATTTGAAGGATATCAAGATCCGCACGAGACTTCAGACAAAACAGTTTAAAGTCATATTTAGGACCAAGAGTAATATCATGAAATATGTGATAAATTTATTTTAAATTAATTTTTTGATCATAAAAGAATATAAATTAGTATATTTATAATAAATTCACAATATCCGTTAATTTCTATTAAATTAGATTAATATCACGAAAAATCATAAATCGATATATCTATAACAAATGGAGGGTAAAACCTAAAATTGGTATATTCATTAATTACCAAGTGTCATCAAACTTAATAATTTGGCGATAAAATTTAACAAAAACTAACGAAATGTAACCAATTTGAATTTTTTTGTAATATTAGCCCTAAATTTATTAGGGTATATGAACTCTTTGCTCGATCAATTTCTCGTAAATCTCTGCATCCTTTTAATTCAAAAAATTATGCTATCGGATGGTTAGCATAACTCTCGAGATATCTCTCGTCTAATCGAAAATTTTATGTCATTAAGCAAAGGGAGACTAGTACCTGTGAAATAAAAAGCCGGTCCCGCTTCAAACTCTGAGAGTTTATGACCCCTCTGACATGTAAGCAGAGAGGAAGGACTAAACTCGTTTATTTTCTCTAGCCCATGAAGTCGCGAAGGGAGAACATGTAGAATTACGCGCCGGTTATGAATTATCTTGCGGATGGGATAGAAAGACCGGATCAAAACAAAACAAGACAAGACAAGAAGCGAGGACATAAAAGGAAGCACGATCCATCCCAATACAATTATGTCATCTGTGATTAGCGAGTGAGAACGTCTTTCACTGCTACATGGGGAAAAGCCTAATGTTGAATTTGAAGCCGCTCAAAGGGAAATCAATCGCGAGAAATGAAGAATCAGTAGCCGGGGAATGCTTTATCTGATAATCATCAAGATCGCAACCGTACGCTATACACCTATCTTTAAAGTATTCACATGTTGGAAATACTGTTTTGAGTATTTACATAGATGATGCGTCCATGGATAATCTTTGAATTTGTCTTGATAGCGGAAGTAAACTAAGTTTTCTTTAACTCATCAAATAAATCGTCGGACGGAAGCTACTCCCTGTCGTAGGGATTCTTCCTAAAGGACTAACTACCATCTTAGATCTTGACTTTTGTGCACTTTCTTCCTGTTACTGTTACGCTCATCTCAAAGAGATGCCATATTTTCAACAAACCATGATAATCTAGCTAGTGGTTAGCATCATATATGTCTACGTTCTACATGTCAAGCAATGATTCTTTTCTCGTGAGAGGCCTAGGGAGAGTATCATTGAGAATTGAGATGTGCTGCATCTTTCCCCACTATTCCCTCTGCAGCTGACTTTTAGTATAACAAAATCTTGTTCTTAGATCCTATCCCTCTTACATAATTGAAGAAGTAATGATGACTTTGACAATATAGATAAAAGATGATGAACCCTAGTCGAGGAAAACTTTTCCTCAGAAGATAATCTTGATTTTGGGATAAAGTAGATGATCATTTGCATAAAGTTTGGAAGGTGCCTATCGGATCAAAACGCAAACTGTGCCGAACAAGAACAGGCCAACACGTAGGGGTCCAAATGATTAAGGTTAAGAGAGATGAGGCCATGCACGATATCATCAAACGTTATATTCTTGATCGCGAAGAAAGCTCCACTTACTTTTGTCTGAACTCAGAAAAGTTAGGGTTTCGACCAAACCCAAAAAGCAAGAAAGAGAAGATGCCATTCTTCTCTCCTCCAACTCACATTTACCTTTTCAAACTTTTGTGCTATGTTGCTTCCTCACGCCATACCTATGCTTTTCCGGAATGAGAACAAAATCCCCAACCACTCCTCTCTCTCCCCTTCGCAGCTCATCTACCGCATTAACTTAATCAATTAAAAAATTCAGATTGATTGAAAAGCTTTCTAAAGGCCCTTTTGAGCTACTTTTCGCAGGATGCATGAAACAACTCTGTGTCGTTCTTGTTTGATCATATTAGACACTGGAGAAAAAGTAGACCTTATCTTGTTGGATTCTTCATATAAAAAGCCAAGTGTCGTGGCTCATGATTGTACTTAACCGCACTTAGCTTGACATAATTGCCGTTGCTAGAGACAAAGTTATGGTCACGAAACACCAATGAAAGGACTCCCAAACGCGTTCGATTAAGTTATTCTGTCCTAAACTTTTTATCTTTGCGTGTATTAGATTTTTCCAAACAAAAAGTAATCTTGCTTTGTCATGGAATCCCTTTTCGCTTGTAAAAGGTTTAGGCATTCACATTATCACACCTTCATGTCACGCTTAAAAGTAGCTTTCAGTGGTACTATCTGGAGATCTATTAATTTCAAGATTCCCAACTTTACAACACCACTTGTCTTACTTTAGTTGGAATGGAATTGGTAAATATGCTAACGTCATTTACGTGTTCTTTAATCTTTCGATCTAGTTTTCAAAAGGCCAGTCACTATGACTTCATTTCTTTCTCTGTTTATACGAGAATTCCATATGTGATTTACAGCGACACAAGTCCAAAGAATCAAACAGACCGAAGAATTAAGGCTGTTTGTTCCAACTTGTGAAAAGTCAAAAGTAACTCTTTCACTTTCCAGCCAAAATTCATAATATAATTTCAGTTCTAAAAATTTGTCAATACTCATATCAGATTTCACGTGTCAATATCTATTTATCGAGAAAATCTCAAGTATTTAAGAATAAAGAATGTCAGAGTGCGGGGAAAATTGTCAAAAAATATCCTAAATCTATTGTGTTTTAGCCAATTAAATCATAAATATTTTAATTTTACCAATTGATCTTAAACCTTTTGACAGTTTACTAAATGAGTCTATGTGACTAGTTTTGGCTGAAAAATATCGACTTGGATAATTTTTAAATTTTTTGATTTTTTAATTGTAGCTGGCGAGGGTGTTAACAAGGAAAAAAAGGAAAAGGAAAATAATAAAATAATAAAATTTACAAAAATTATAACGTCGGTATCAACGATACCATATAGGACGATTGGCGTTTATGTTAACATATTCCGGTCAAAATTGACTGGATGGACTCGATTAATAAGTTATTTAAAGGTTTGTGACTCAATTGATAAAATTGATAGATTTAATATTGAATTGGCCAAAATGCAATAGAGGTCTAAGATTTTTTTGGGCAATTTTCTCTCAAAATGCGTGCACCACAAGATTTGGAAAAACAGAAGAAGCAAAAGGTGGAAAGTAAAAGTCATCTCAAACATACTAATAAAAAATGACTCTGGTTTACAAACCAAAAAAGAAACCTCACTCAATGGTCAAAAGTGAACGAAGCGGTCTCATTCTTTCTTTCTTTTTTTCCCCGTCAAAAGTCCTTATTTAACAAAATCTAAGACTGACATACATAACATGTTTGAACTTTTTCAGAAATGAATGGCTGTTCTTCTCTCTTCTACGAAAGAAGCATGCAAGAGAAACAGTCAAAGATGAAATGAGAGAGGAGAGAGAAGAGAGAAGACGTACTTAAGCTTTTTGTCCTGGATTGACTCGTGTATATATATATATATAAATATATATATAGAATCATACATACTTCCCCACGATCATCGATACTTCCGCGTACTGTTGAGCTTACTTCATGCATACCCACATGAGACACGAAGCATTCGGGTCAAAAAGGGGGTCTAAGCCAAAACCGTGTTGAAAATGAACGTAAAAAGCAAAGAAATTTGGCGTGCGGATTGGGTAAAGGTCCGTGAAAAGTTGGGTCGCCAAAAGTCGCGAAAAATCTCATAGAAAACGCAAGCTCCGAAAGAAGCCAAAAAGAGAAAATAAAAAATCGAAAAGACCACGCGATATTTCGAGATTGCATGCCCCTCGGCGGCTAAATCAAAAGGGGTTTCGCATGTGTCCATTTCCTTTTGGAAAATCGCATCGTCCAAATGAATTGGACCCCTCAACCACTCCTCTCTTTCATCATCATCATCATCTTCCTAACCCTTAATCAAGAAGTTTCTCTCTCTCTCTCTCTCTCTCTCTCTCTCTCTCTCTCTCTCTTCCCACTCTGCTTTTAAAAGTGATCGAGACTTCTTAATCCCGATTTCGACCCTGCCCATCTCGTCATTTTCGGGACGTGCGCGTTCTAATCTGTTTTGCTTATGAAAGGGTTACGTGATCTTTTCGCCATATTAAATTGTGGCTTAGGCTATTTTACTATCGCGATCGGACCCGTTACATTATTTTACTCATTAGCCTTTCTAGACGAAAAAGGAGGGTCGAATCTCTATTGCATGTCCGAAAGTCTCTTGCGTTCCTTGGCCACTAAGGAAATTCGCGTAAATTTCGCATGTGCCTTAGTAGGCTGCCCTTTTGCGGCCCACAAAAATAAAATAAGATGATAAGAATATAACCCGACCCTAACTTAAAAGACATTCCAAAAGACTAAACCTTGAGTCCAAGATACTACAAATTACATGATATTAAGAGTCTGTTTGGTAACGTGCTAAAAAACGTTTGATTTTACTTTTTTTTTCCCTGAAAAAAAAAGAACAAAAATTTATTTGGTAACTTTTTTATTCTCGGGAACAAATTCGAAACAGAATCAAGAACTAGAAAAAAGTTCATTTTTCGTTTCTAGAACAACTCTAGCATCAAGCCGGTCACAAAAATGTAATAAAATTATTAAAAAATTAAAATTATAAAAATATGATAAAATTATAAAAAAAAAATTATATTAAAAAAATAATAAAATAATATAGAAATTTAAAAGAGAAAAATATAATAAAAGTATTAAAAGGTTAAAAAAAAATTCTAAGTTACAAAAAAATCTAAAAGTCATACTAAACGCATTTCTATTTCTGAATATAAATTTTGGATAATTATCAAACGCTTTTAAATGCTCGAAAATTCATTTAGGGAACAGAATAAAAAAGAATCATTTTTTAACAAAAATTATTTTTGAGAACGTAATGGTTCCAAACATATCCTAAGATAATTGTTGTTGGGTAGCCACTAAACGTGAAATTTTTCCTATTGTGTTTTTGCTAAGAGTAGTAAAGTATGGGGCTTTTTTTCTTTGTTGAATTGAATGAAATATTTATTTGTACAACAAATTTGGGTATCGGATGCCTTGTAAATATTTATTAAGACTAGTGAAGAAAATATTTTACTAATTTATGCATAACTTTGCTCATGATGAGTTACCCATGGATAATAAATGATCATTGGTTTAAGCCAACTAAGATCGAATTTAAACATATTTTCTTCTGATGTTGCTTCTAATTTTTTTTTTTTTTGGTCGGTTACGTTGCTTCTAATTCGGAGTCATGAAATTTGTAGATATTTGACAATTCCAAGTAGGATTATTATGCAACTTCCATAAGCCAATTCACAAATGGCTGAAATTAAATTACTAAAATCAAGAAAATCTTCAATCATATTCTAAAAAATTGGGAAACTAAATACAAAGAAGCACATCAAAGTGGAGCAAATGCTGCTGCTTCTTCTTCTTCTTCTTCTTCTTGCGTTTACTCGATTCACCATCTCAATCCGGCCAGGAGATAATCCTGAGGACGGCTGGAAAGTTTTAATTTAATGTTTTTAATGTTCAAATTTGGCCTCTCGACAGCAAGAAAGCTCCACATTACCTAATCAGCTCTGCACCTACTTCCTATTATTTATTCTTCTTGTAATTTTCTACGAACAAGGCTTGTGTTCAACTAAGCACGGTCCAATTTCTGCAGTTACTCTCACCAACAATCACTCCACGGTAAGTTTACACAGCATTTTCCTTTTCTTTTTTTTTAATGTTTAAGAGATTTGATGGGATGAAGTTGGGGTGAGCTCAAATGGGTCCGAAAACTTTCACCTAAAACCCTAAGGGTTGTCTCAGAGATAGGAACAGACTCCTCAATATCTAGTGGATTCAAAGAGTACAAGGCAAGCCATCTGATTTTCAAGTGAAATATCAGGATGTCGGAACAGATGAATCAATTTTCCAATCATCTTAACTTAATTTCGTGACTCTTTCCATGCACAACGTGACAGGCATTTAAAAAATAAAATATGTCGGACAGGTTGATCAGCGTCGGAGTGGAAATGAAAAGTAGGAAGTACATGCCTATCCTGTAGATATGCAGCAGGCCTTTCCACTTTCCAGTGCCCATGCTTGCCTGTCGGCCCTTACCTTTCCATCCTCTAAATTAATTAATCAGCTTGTCAATTCGAACACTTCCTTGCCTCCCGTCTCTTTATTTTCTTTTTCCTTTTTTGCAATAATACCCTCGGCCCGCTCGAAAATCATGAAACACGTACAGATTTCGTGATCCAGCTAAGTCCAAGCTTATGATATGTACATATGATTCTGACATCGAGCAGCTTGTATGAATTTTTATGGAATTCAAATAGATGACATTCGATTCCTAATTTGGAAATCCTCTAAAGCCCTAGCCAACTGTGCCAACTTTAGAATTCAAAGCATCGTCAGAGCATCTCTGCCAACAATAAATGGACACGTTAAAAAAACAAAAGTGCTTGATTATTGATCTTTAACGGACGGTCCATCGATATGATTTTCAATATATATATGTATAGGAAACAATGCAACAATAAAAGTAATAAATGAAAAAGATCTTATATTAAAAGAGCTGTCAATTTCCTCGATCTTTGCATATTTAAAAATCCGCTTGTGATTTCAATCGACAAATCCAGATTTTTCCTCCCTCAAACATTGTTTCAAAAACCGATTAAAAATCACACCCAAAAGTTAGAACAAAGATCGAGCGGGTGGCTTCTCAATCGGGCGCAAGTGAAGAACACAGCCGAGCGATTGTTCATGGCGCAAAGACCTAACGTGGTCAAAAGATGCCTCCCTTTCCCGGATGTTCTCGATGTAAAGTAGTAGCAGAAAGCAACCTTGACCTCTCACGTATCCTGGCGACCGAAAGATGCCGACACGTATAGAAAGGAACGGCATTAATGGAGGACCCCGCCCCCCCCTCCTCCTCCTCCTCCTCGAAGGTCGACGAGAAAGAAGAGGTGCAGATGCATGCACGACACGACCTGGCACTGCCCCCAGCCTGTACCAGGGCGACAGCTCCAACACTCTCTCCCCTCCTCCCTTCTCTTTCAACGAACGTGGCGCACGAGTCCGGACCATTTCGTGATCGCGAGGGACCGTCCAAATTTATTGCATGCTTGGACGCGTTGTAGGCCAACCTCTGTGGGACGAGATGCTTCCGACGTCGACCGACGATTGAACGCTTTGCTTTGATCGAAAAGGATGGGGACGCTGCTTGAGCAAATTGACGTTTTGCCCACCGTGCACACGGCCTTTGGATGTGGCCGGGAATCTAATTCCGTGGATGGACGGCCACATTCCTTGGTCAGGTCCAACTACTTGTGGCGGGCCGTGGGCTGTGATCGGGATTGTTGACTGGAAATCCGTGGAATGGCCCAAGTTATTGGGCCACAAGAAAGTGGTCATGTTAGGCTCGTTCCCTGCATCAGTAAAAATGGATTGGATGGTGAACCGAATTATGACCCAAACTTGGGATCTGCTGTGTCCAAATTAGGGGTGAGTATTAGACCCGTCAAATGGGTGGGTCGGGTCGAGTTTAGGTCGGGTCGAAAATGGTCTGATCCATATTGACCCATATTCATGTAATGTAGATCTAGTGACTCATATCCAACCCATATCCGAATAATATTTTTAAAAATTTCACAAATTAAATATATCTTTATAAAAAATTTATAAATTGAGATGGGGTGGAGGCAAGCGGTGGAGGTGAGCGGCAAAGTGTCGTAGTCACTGGTAAGTCACCACAACTTACCGAGCTTAAAGATGACTTAAAAAAGAAAAATACATTTTACAGTTGGGTTAAAATTGGTCAAAAATGGATCAAAATGGGTCGAAAATGACTCATGCGTTCTATAGTTGGGTCGAAAATGGGTCACACATTCTGATCCATTTTCAACTCATTAAAATAGAACATAACTCACAAAATGGGTCTATGACCTATCTTGATGCCCCTAATGAGCATATAGAACAGCTCAAATCAAAATCGCCCTCACTAAACTGAACTGGCCCATTTTGGGGGTTTCAAGGGGTGCCAATCTGATATTTGATTCCACAAAATTGGAATCAATGATTTTCAATTCGATTTTCAATTCTAGAACAGAAATAGGACGATATATATATATTTATAGACACACACATGTGTATAAAGTGTTTCTTACATATTGTTTTTTAAAGAAGTAAAGTGTAAATCTAAACCCTCACGCCTCACTTATTCCAAATGATGAAACAAATCTTTGTTACTTTCATATGGTTCCATTGATTCATCCAACTTGCTCCTTTTGTTTGTTGCTTTTTTCTTTATTTCACTTTATTTCTTTTCCTTGCTAAGATTCACTGATTTTACCTCTCTCATTTACTTGCACCTTCTTTAAATTTGTGAATTATTGTTTATGGAAAAGAATCCAACAAATCCTCCTCTTTTTCTTGAGTGTGCCCCTATAATCACGCCCTATCATCTCTCAATCTTCTTCGCAAAATCTGGGACGAAATCCTAATTTCAATTGTGAGATGGATTGGCAATTCAAATAATCTAAAGCTTGCGCCCAAGATATGTGGTGACTCCACTGGTTCTATTGGAATCCAAGCCTAGACGATCTAGTTCCTGGTTCCAAAAACAGGGAATCGATCCTCCTAGTCTAATTGCCAATTCTTGGCTAGGGACTAGATTAGACCGGGAACCAATCACCCGTAGTTCAAATGCAGCATCTTTGTTCGTACTCTGTCCTTTTGCTTGGAAGCGGTTGTATTCTTTGATTGGCCATTCTTCTGACGCTCTTCCATCAACTTGGCCATGTGATTGCAGAAACCAGTGATCTTTTAAACAAGTTTGCACGTTTGGAATCTCTATCTGAACGTCTCAAGTGGTTTGAGCACATCTTGTACGGAAACTCAAGGATCACTGTTTGCAAAGTTTCCCTGAATCCATGCCTCTTCAGTGTGTTGATGTTTATAAGACCGTTTCAGAAGTAGTCCTACTAACCCTCAGTATCTTCATTTAACTAAGAATCTAATTCCAGTTTCTCCTCCACAAGACAGCCTTTCGATGCCATTTTCTTCGTGAACAGGCCTAATAGCAGCATAAGCCGAGCCTATAAGTTCCTCTCACTTCCCCTTTGGATTCACGTTTGCATTTAAGCTTTTGGAAATCATGTTGCTGTTCCTTCATTTCCACAATAGTCTACAGAGTACTGGTGTGAGGGAAACTGATGAAAGAATATCAATCATTTTGTAAATTCATGTAAAACTTTGATGTGGTTATAACACATGAAACTGTGAGACTATGTACCTTTCTTTGTACAAGGTTGTGTGGCTTTCTTTTGGCTTTCCCACTATTCCTAAACAAATGTTACTCCCTCCCCTAGAAAAAAATTTAATCACAGATACTAACTTCTTTGCCCTGTCTGTTATCATCATTATCAAGCTCAATCTTTCCCTCTGCCCTCAAGTCAAAGGAGCATCTTCTGATATAGATTGGAAACATCCGAGTCTCGGTTGTGATGCCGCGGCTGCAAGGCCCTGAAGCAACTTGATGACTTCGCAGGTGTCGTCAAGATAGTATTTGGCCATGCTCGGCTTCTGCCCGACAGTGCATGCGAAAACCTCCGCTGTAGATGTCAAGGAGGGAGTCGAAACTGTGCGCGCGATGGCCTCGAACATATCCTCGTCTGAGCGGTCATCTCCAATGCACAGCAAGAAGTCAGGCGACTTCCCTCTACTCTGCATGGTCGATATCAGATTTTCGACCACTGTGCCTTTGTTTACACCCTGCAATTAGCCATGCAGTCGAGCTAAGTCTTTCTACTAGAAAGTGTCATCATTCGAACTACAGATTAACCATGCAAAATTTCAGACTGATGCTGCTACCACCAAGAGTCTTCACCATACACGACAGATGTTGCTAATTGCAAGATAATGAACCAGTTTCGCATAAAGTTTGAGATATCAACCATCTTTTCTTCAGAAAATGTGCTGGTAAAATTCCAATTCTCATTTGAAAAACTGAAAGCCAGCACAGATAATGTACCTGCGGTTTCACTTCGACGATGTGTTGACCCCTTTTGACGACCACTGGCTCGTTTGTGAGCACGCTCTCCAGGTGATTGAGCAGCTCCTTCGCCTGGAAGGATCCGAATTGGGGATCCGCATCCTGATGGTGCCAAACCAACGCGCTCTCCTTAGTCTCTATGAAAGAGCCATCCGTTGCCTCGATGTAATGTTCCATCACCGGTTCGGCAATCTTTTTCCATTCGAAATCCATCGTCAATCCGCACTTTTCCCATTCCGAATCTCCAGTCCACCTGACAGAGGAACCGCGCAAAAACAGCTTAAGCGACGATTGATCTATCGCCTCCTAGAGATCTTAACCCATTAGCTAAAACAAGTAATTCAAAGAAGCATCACTACCTTTTGAAATAACCATGCTCTGCTGCGATGCCCAACTTCTCACATGGCGAGAACCATGCTCCTAGAGAATCCTTACCTCTGCCGCTGACGATGAAAATCACGTTTTCCGGATCTCTGCACAGGCAATTCAGCACCGAAATCACCTCGCTGCTAGGCCTCTTGTCGATGGAAGCTTTCGGCAGCAGCGTCCCATCATAGTCCAGCAAAATCAACCGGTTGTGCGTGTTTCGGTAAGCAGAGGCGATGCCATCCACCGAGAGCTTCCTGAAATTCGGCCCTAGAGCGACGACCCTATAGCTCAAACCGAACCCTATTCCCCAGCACCTCTTCCGGTAATGCTCCCTGCAAGCCCTCTCGAGGTCCTGGTCGAAGCTCCGAGCCCAGTACCTGACGTCGTGAGAGCTTATGTACTTGTAATGCTTGTCGTGGCGCAGAGTCTTCTCCAAGTTGGAGATGGTGATCGCCGAGTTCAATGGCGTCCGCCACGGAATCTATGTCCCACGGGTTGACCCGGATGGCCCCGCTCAGCGACGGCGAGCATCCGATGAACTCCGACACGATGATCATGCTGTTCCTCGGAGCGGAACTCTCGTCGATCCCCAATGCCTTGTCCAAAGCAGGGCTGCCCTGTCTGCACACGGTGTACTTATAAGGCACAAGATTCATTCCGTCCCTAACAGCATTCACGATGACGCATTCGGCGATCGAATAATACGCAGACTTCTCTTGCGTCGTGACCGGCCCTTTAATGTAAACGATCGGCTGGTACCCAGGCCCGCCGTACCTTCCGTTGATCTCCTCGGCGACGTGATCGGTCTCGGACTGAACCTGTTGCACGTCTTTCCCGCTGCTCCTAGCGGGATTGGTGATCTGAACCAAAACCACCTTGCCCCTCAATTCAGGTTGTAGCTCCAGGAGTCGCCCCATCGCCAAGAATTTCAAGCCGATACCTTTGAACATGTCCAAATCGTCCACGCCGATTATGACGAATTTCCCCTCGTACTGCTCCTTCAATTCTTTAGCCCTCTTAGCTGTCGATTCCATGGACAAAACGGATTGGAGCTGACCCATATGAATCCCGACCGGCAAAATCTTGATGCTCACAGTTCTACCGTAGTAGTCCAACCCAATGTACCCTCTTTTCGACTCGTAATCGAGGCCCAGCATCCTACTGCAGCACGTCAAGAAATGCCGCGCGTAATCGAACGTGTGGAACCCGATCAAGTCGCAGTTGAGCAAGGCCCTCAAGATCTGGTCGCGCACCGGAATCGTCCTGTAAATCTCCGACGACGGGAAGGGGCTGTGCAAGAAAAACCCGACCTTGATCCTAGGGAACATCTTCCTCAGAAAAGTAGGCAGCACCATGAGGTGATAATCCTGTATCCAGACATAATCCTCTTCCGGGTTGATCACTTCCATGATCTTGTCGGCGAATTTTTTGTTGGCAGACAAGTAAGCCTTCCACTGCAGGCTGCTGAACCGAGCCCCTTGACTCGGCGACATGGGGAGCATGTAGTGAAACAGAGGCCAGAGATAGTGCTTGCAGAACCCATGGTAGTACTTGTTCTGCGTATCCGAATCCAAGAACGTGGGGACGCACCGGAACGTCTCGAACAGCACCTGCGCGACCTCCTCCTGATCGGCGACCTCGACGTCCGCCTTCAGGGACCCGACGTACACGACCTCGACGTCGGGCCGCAGCCCGTCCCTGAGCTGAAACGCCGGCTTGTCCCGGTCCCACTCGAACCTCCACCTCCCGGTCTGCTTGTCCTGGTGTGCTCGCACGGGGAGCTCGTTGGCGACGACGATCCGCCGCTCGGGCGCGGCGGAGGAGACGGCGTCGTCGGGCTCGGACCGCGGGCTGCTCTCGAAGTCGGACATAACCCCGGCGGCGGTGGTCATGACTCTGGGAATCCGGCTCACGACGCGGAAATCATCCAAAGACAGCAAGCTCAGCAGGTCCAAGCAAGATCGCGATATCATAACTCCTCCTCCTCCTCCTCCTCCTCCTCCTCCTCCTCCGGTCCGGACGCAAGAAAAGGGGACGGAGGGGACGGATCAAGAATTTCAAGAAGGGCGGCGCCAACTCCAACACCAACACCCACCCACCACCACCACCACCCGAGAGAGAAACGAAAGGAAAGACAGAAAGAGAAGAGTTTTTCGTGGGGTTTTCGGCTTTTGCTTCGGCCTTTATAAGTGGGTATGAAACGAACAAGGTATGGAAATCTAGGAGGAAACAGTTGCCATATCCGACATGACTCTCTCTCTCTCTCTCTCTCTCTCGTAAGGAAAGGAAGATATCGGCACGAGCGAAGAGGATAAGAACGAAACGAAACGAAGGAAGGAACGAAGGAAAGAACGAAGGGAGGGAGCGGAAAAAGGAGAAAGACCGACCGGCCGAATTTATATGGCGCACGTAAAGGATTTTTAGACGATGGCGGTCCACGTTCGTTTCATCTATCGTTTCCTCTCCTTTTTTTCCAATCCCCCACCCATTATCTTTTTCTTTTTTGCGCAGCTTATTTTTTTCCAATTTTTCAATTTCTCCCCCCTTTCTTGTTTCCATGTTTATCCGTTCGGCCTCCGGCCCGGGAAAAAGTTATTATTATTGTTATTATGACCTCCCTTCGTCCGTCATCATCCGTCCGCCCGCGACCGTAACCGATATAGATACTAATGGCCCTTTTCTTAATTACCTTGAATGGCGCCTGTTACGGACATCGGATAGAAAATTATCGAAATACCCTTTTCGAAAGCAATTTTCGTATTTGGGTTTTCTTTTTTTTAAATTTTTCTGGAGAATGGCATTAAGGGCGTGCACGGTCAACAAAAAAAAAAAAAGGATTATTGAAGAAAATAATAAAGAGAAAGAGAGAGAGAGATGGGAAAAGAAGAAAGGGGAAGGACGAGGGGTCTCTCATTAGATAGGGCCACGTGGCAGGATAGCTTCGCGGCTCGTCGGTTCAGTATTGTCGTGGGGCCTCCTCCGGAGCGGATAGGCATGTGGAATTTTTTCTTCTTTTTTTCCCTCTCTCTCTCTCATTTCATTTCATTTTTTTCAGCGTCTCTACAAGGTTCCGCCCGGCCGACACGTGTCGCGGACCCATTTGAGGCGGGTGGACTGTTCCGGTGGGGTGCGGGTGGTGGCGGGGCCGCGAGGAGTCCCACGCGGCGTGTCCGCGGCGGGCAAAACGTGGCATGTCCGGGCCGTTGAATGGTCATGGCGGTGGGGTGGGGGGGATGGCGGGCTCCACTTCACACGGCAGTGGCCGCGGCTTTTTAATTGCCCCCGCGGTGGCGGCGGCGGCCGCGAGGGGCTCGCTTCTCTGGGCTCTGCGGTGGTTATCGTCACCCACCGCCCCGTTAGGTTTCGTCCTCGCTGTCAAGTTGACAACGACGGCATATTGAATTTTCTTTTTCTTTTTTTCGTACTGTTAATTGACGATGTGATAAGAACTTGCTGATTATCCCTCTAATTACGGATTAAATAATGGTTATGTCGTCGCACGTTGATATTAGTTCCAAATTGCCGCGGCGATTACTTGGAAGAAGTCCCGTGGAATTGTGGACAAAAATATGGTTGGTGTGTCTTGTCTGCATGGGTTAATTTATCCCCCTTGCCAAATTGTAAAAGAAAATGCCGAAGGTTTGTAGGTTAGGCACGCCTAGCCAAAAGGCATGACACGCGGTCAACGGGATAAATTAATTCCACAAAGTGAATTTGCCCGAAATGTTCCTGGAAATTCTGGGTATAATTCTATCCGGCGGTCGACATCATTCCTGTTCCAATCTGAGGATCGGTTGGAGTCAGCTGGTTCTGGGCAATTCCTGCAGCAAAAGCCGGCTGATTCTTGATTCCCAAAATTTGAAATTAGGGGTTTTTGATGCAGAACGGAACTAATTAGAAGGAGTGTGAAATCAGACTTTTACAGTTTAAAACGTAGCGAATAAAAGAAACCCAAAAAGAAAAGAAGAATATTAGTTCTAGAATTGGATGGACTAATTCCCGATTTCACGAATTAGAACCCGACCCTACTCGATTTGATTCAAGGTTCGAGGATGAAAATCGACCCGCCATAAAATCGATAATCCGTAATTCTATCTCCTCCATCTTTAGAAAGCAAGATATCTTCTCCGATCATTGAATGCTAAAAGTAAATCAGGAAATTGAGTGTGAAATGGGGGCAAATTTTCCAAGTCGGAGGGGAGGGGACCGGCGGAGCGTCGTGGTCGATGAACTTTTTCGGCCTCCGATAAATGGACGGGACAACAACCGTCGGGGAGTGGTGTGGGGATGAGAGAGGACGACGTGGTTATCCAGAACGAACGAACGAACGAATGGACGGACGATGTTGACGTGTCCGGTGACCCCAGGGGCCCCGACATGGGACGAGGTGGCGATGGCGGAGTTCCGGTCGGTCGGTCCAATCGCCATTTGCTAATTGCTGATTGGGCCCCACTTTATCTACTTTCTATCTACCTCCTTTCTTCCTTTCTTCCTTTCTTCCTTTATTTCTTTCTCTTTCTTCGTCCCTGCCGTACGAGGGCTCCCCACCCACCACCAACTCGAGCTCGCGATTGCTTGATTTTGCTAATCCATGATTTTTGGAACCTCGTTGATCGTCGATTCTCAAGAAATCCCCATTCATTTATGGTGTAAATCCGACTCAATGCATTAGGGAGTTGGGATCATTAATTTGGATTCTATTCGAACTCGTGTCCGGTACTTGAGATTACTTGAAATGATTAGGAATCGTGACTTAAGTTGAATGTTCCAACCATAAGTGTCATTGGTGGAGCAGGTCAATGACGCTGATCGACTACCTTTCCAACAGGTTTCTAATGATAAAGAGAAAGTTCTTGAGATATTGATGAGCACAAAGTTATTTATAGATCGAATCGCCGTGGTAATTAAGGTAGTATAATCGAGATTTTTACTTTCGAGTGATTTATGGAGAAATGTCGATCTCAAATTTAAATAAGCAAAATTTCCTTTCTGTGTCCGGCTAAAACTCTTCCACTACGACAAGCCCTCTCTAATTGATCAATCTTATATAAAAAAAAATGAATATTTTTCGATGATGAGCATAAAGTCTTTCGGCACCAAACTGATTTTTTGTTCACATGACCAAGCCGTATCTTATCACCAAACGTCATCGGCGCATTAGGTCATTTATAAAACCAACAAACAAAACTCGAAAATGGAAAATTCGACGTATCAGAAAGCTTTTGCTCCAACATAAACATAAATAGGGAGATATTCTCATTAATTGAAAGCATTAAGATTTCGATATCGAGGAAAAAATATTTAAAAAGATACTATTTATGTGAAAATGAGTAATGGTCAGATATGTTTAATTATAGAAAATGATGAATAAGGTAACATCAATGGGAAAAATCACACATGCAAAATGTTCATAATTCACCATCAAGAAACCTACTAACATCCCTTTTTTCTCCACCCGCAATTCCAACCCACCTAAGTTAACGTACACCGATGATAAGATGGGACCTATCCTGGATCTGCTCATGTAGCACGATTGATCTCCCCCTTCATGACATAGCACGCCCTTCAGACCAACCACCACATGAAGCTACGTAAGTTTGGAAAATGCAATTTGCTAGCAACGTTATTCATTGAAAGACATTTAGCTCCAATCAGGTTAGGAGCTACTTAGGTCCTAAAGCCCACATGTGATATGAAGTGATTAGCCGTATATTATAAAGTCAGAATAGCACATGTACTCACACGTGGAATGAATAATTTGAGTGCCCCCTCATATGCTCTCAAATCCAATCTTTTTTCCTTGAAAAATAATTAGGAGTGCTTTTATTTTACAGAAAATTATATGGTAAAATAAAAATGTTTTTCATGAAAACCATTTTCAAGGAAAACGGTTATTTTTTCTTTATTTAGTGGTTTAAGGAAAGTGAATCCTTTTAATCAGAATGGGTAATCATCTTCTCTAAATGATTTGAAAAATATTTTTCTAAATATAATCGATTGGTATCGCTTAAAAAAAAAAGAATAAATGAAAAATATTTCCATCGTCTATAAAAATGTTTAAGTATAAACTATGATTGATCTTGAAAATATTTTTTATTTCCAAGTGATATAGGCGATCATATTCAAGAAAATATTTTTTGAATTAATTATTTTCTGTAAAACAAACAGAACCTTATTATTGTCAATTCATGGAAAATGCTTTCCGTATATCGATTAATGTTTTTTGAAATTCAAAATACCGAAAAATAAAAATAATTTTCGGAAAACAGCTTACCTTCAAACAAACGACCCTACATGTTTTGATCGATAATTAGAGTAGTTCGGCTTCATGCATAATCAGCATAACCATTAGTTTTCTTTTGTACTTTATGGCATCAACAAGAGCAAGCACAATCTAATTAGGATGAAAATAAGAAGCACGGCTTAATTAGAGATATGGGTACCCCATCGTTCGCCTTCAAATGAGGCATCACATCATCTTTCTTTGGACAAGCACTGGTCGTGTCGTTACCAGCATAGAGGTCGTGTCCGCCATTGTTGGAGGGTTTGGGGGCAGGGCCACGAGCTTTGCACTGTATAAAGTACTGAAGCTTGTTCGGCCTCAAATTCATGTTGACGATAGTCATTAGCTAAGGAATATTTAATTTTTTTCAAAGGTCATGGTATAGTCCTCTTAAGATTTCCCGACTTCAGGAACATGTGGAATTATTCTTGTATGTTAGAAGTTCTAGCCTTTGCCGAAGTCAAAAACATTAATCACTTGATTCATTCTTTTTTAATGTCAACCTAATTTAATCACGACAATGGCAAGGGAGATACCTAATTATGGACATTTCCAATCGGTCCTCTAGTTACTTTTTGTTTGTTTATTTTGTTTTGGCTCAAAAAGCAAGTAGATGGATTAATAGAATGGACAAAAAGTTAGGGGTTAAATCCTTTAATGCACCGAAAGACCAAATTAGTCATTAATGTATAATAAGTTTAACTATATATGGTCTGGACTTAAGTAAGTCTCTAAAAAGGTTCATCACCAATCCTTGTCCGAACCTTGGGATCACTGTGGGTATTCCCTCTCCTTAGCGAAGACAAAGACTCGGGAGGGATTGGGAGTACGAGGCGTACAAGTATCGGCATGTAAAAATAAGGAATGCAAATGTGGAACCTGTCGTCTCTACGATACAAATGGACAAGTGCAGAGGCTCTCGTAGGAGTGAAAGCTCCCTTCCTTGGTGAGGTAACCCTTAATAAAGACTAAGGATTTGAAGGAAGCCCCCGGTTACCCCCTCCTTTTTGTTCAAAAGCTACAAATATATACGGTCAAAATACTACAAATAATTAAGTAATTGAGTCAAATTGAAACTTCTAGTTCAAGTTATAGAGTCGATTGAAACTTCTAGTTCAAGTTATAAAGTTGGATTGAAGCCTCTGGTTCGAGTTATAGAGCTACAGAAAAAAGAAAAGAAAAGAAAAAAGAAACATCTTTTCTGACTTCTTTAAGAAAAAGGAAAAGAGCCACAAAAAGATCTTAAAATATACTCATTGTGACATATTTACCCAAACATTTTTTGTGACGTCAAAAACCCCAAACTATGTTCACTATAAAACATTTATCCTAAATTTTTTCTTGTGACGTAAAAAAACGCCAAACTTATACCAATGCGACAAATTTTCCTTTTGTCAAGGCTCAGTTAAATGATTTTTTAATCAAAACAATGTTGCTTTTATCTTACTTTGGTGTCAAAGAAATAAAAGTTTAGAATAAACATATCACAATAAATATAGTATATGGTATTTTACGGCTTTTGCCCTAAGTAAAACAGACTCACAGCCATCAAAATTCGAATAAAACATTTTTTCTTGTTTCAAGAAAGCCAAAGCTTGATTTGGATGGCATGCTCGATCTATCATATATGCTTAAAATAGATAATTACATATTTACCAAACTGGGTTTGATGGGTCTTTTTGGGTCGGATACAGCACACGGATTCTAATTAAAATATACCTATCACACATTAATTATTTACCCTTTGGTCGATTCTTGATCTTATCCAAAAAGCCAAGAAAAAGTTCGGCACCGCCTCCTTTAATCTCTGTCATACGTTGTATCTTGCGCTTTTCCTTTGTCTAGTCATGTCCTTGCCTTTAGGTACCTGCAACAGAAACCACTTGAATTGTGGACTTGGATCGGATCGGACCTGCGGATTTTGGGCAATTTCCACCGGTCATAATCTAGTTTCCAATTCCTAGTTTTAGGATGGAAATCGGACAAACTGGACTAATTATATATTTTTTTATATTTTTTAATTTCTTAACAAATCATAACTTTCACAATTTCCCTTAAGTCATTTAATCCATTCTTCTCATGTTTGTCTTGCGCTCGACAATGACAACTTTCTTCCTCTCGCTTATGAGCAAAGTGTAACTATCTTGGTTGATTTTGTATTTGGCTTGATTTTTCAGGATGTGCAACTTTTTGTTGTTGTTTTACATGGTGCTTGATGTTTTGATTTATCTTTAGAGGAGTGAAAGAGGGGCGCGAGAGGGGTTTTGTTGAGCATTTTTTAAATATATATTTGTAATTTTATGCAAAAATTAAATAAAGATTGGTTCCATTAGATCGGACTGGACCGATCGGTTAGTCTGATTTTCAATTCTAGGACAAGTCGGCCAATCCCCGATCCTAGAAATGGGTAACTGGTTCTTATGGTCTGATTTTTTATTTCACTTTGAAATTGGATCGGAAATCAATCATCCTACTTGCTTTTGCATTTCCAAAGGAATCCTCCGCAGGTGGAATTTCGTCATGCCCCACGTCACGAAGTCAACCCCCGATCGATGTCGCGATTTACTCATAAAAAAAGAGGGACCAAAAGTTTTGGGCGTAGATTCAAATTCATCTTGGGGAGATGTTTCTTTTCGCCGAAGCCTCCATGAAATTCCAGGGTAGACCGAACCGAACCGCACCAACGTGTTAAACTTCGTAAAGCATTTTTGACTTTCCCACGAATGTTATACAGAGCAGGAAAGTTCAATTTGTGGGAAAGTCCAAACCCCACTTTCCCCTCAATTCCGATAGAATATAGTAAACCAATATCTAGTCACATATCGCCTTCGTGTGAAAAGATCCAATGAGGCTGCGTTTTCCCCCTTGTTTTAACAATAGAAATAATCAAAATTTAAAGATTAGGGTTTGGTCCACGCAATCCCATTCTTGATCTATAACTTTCCTCGAAATGGTTTTATACCAAAGAATATTACCAATCATCTTTCGGTCTTTCTAGCTTGCCTTTTTCTTTTTGTTATTGATACTATTCACTTTTCGGATAAATTATTTGCCGTGAAGATTATGTTATGCCAAAGGGCAGCCGACAAAGATCTTCATCAGCTGGTTTTCCTAGAAAATCACAGGCCTTGCCGGTGGCTAAAAGTCGTCCACTTATTTATATATATCGTTTTTAGGAGTGCCTCCTTCTTGAAAAGAGATTAACATTAAATCAAATCCCAGAAGATAATCAACATTTAAGATTTGAATAAATCTTTAATTACTTTATTTGAATTCTGAGATATAAAATATAAATATATTCCCATCTTATTGAGGAAAAAGAATATACAATTTGGAATGAGGTATGTGAGCACTAGCATATTAAAATAAGAAATATAGTATATATTAAACAATCTCACTGGAGAGATTACCGGTAGCCCTCGTAGATGAAACGCCCTTGAAAGAGGGACTATCGCTGGCTAAAAGTCGTCCACTTATATATGTCAACCCAACAAAGTAATCTCGCCTTCAGGAGTGTTTCCTTCTCGGAAAGAGATTAGCATTAATTAAATTAAACCCCATAAGATAATCATCTCCAACTTTGGAGCACTATTATAACACGACAAGCTTTGACAAGATCGATGACTAGGGTTAGTCCACACATCCAAAGCAAGGCAACAACAAGTCATTTCAGATGTGCAGCAAGAAACAACTAACGGGTCAAATTCAGACCCGGCCAGTCATGCCACTTTGGATTAGAAATGGGGACAAGAGGACAAAGCAGTCGCTGGCGTGCGAAGTTGTCCCATGATTCCTATTTACCCGATGCGTTTGTGTTCTTATCACGATCTCTTCTGATGCATACGGCCCGGATCGAAAGGCACAACGTGTTCAATAAGCAAGAACATGACATTATCAGTTTTAAAATGACTTGGGGGAAACAAGTTTAATTCTAGTGTTTGCGTATATAACTTGCGTCGAAGTTCTCTTTTTATTTTCCCACTAAATCTGTCTCGTCTCTATAGAAAATGATTTTTAAGAGGTTCTTACCAAGAAGAAAGTTAGAAAAAGAAGACGAAGACTTTGGAGATGTTAGACAACTGTTGAATCAGCATATCAGAAGAAGAAGATATCAAAGGATAATGTTGATTTCCGAATGAAGACTTGACTCTACCGGGTACCGCTTAAATTACTTAAATATACTTAATTAGGATGATGATCCCATCCATTTTGGATCGAACAAGAACATTTATAAAAGATGCGTGGCTATAAAAACAAACCCAAGAAATTCATGTCGAAACAAATTCGGGTTTATTAAATGGATAAACATTGAGTAAACAGTCTACCTTATCTTCTATATTGCAAATCTCGCATCCATCACTTTCGATACGAGTAGCTAATTACTATTAAGAAATAAAAAATACCCATATCAAAGGTCATATTCAATATTTATCCTCATTAAATTAAAGGCCGATTAATTACCTAGAAGGTCATGATGACTGAGGTTTTCCCCTCTTCTAATTCTGGTTGCTTGCTATGGAAAGCTACCCTAACTCATTAGCTGAGGCCGGATTTCAACGATTTGGGCAACCCCACGTTGGGCCTAGCATTCCACGATCGTAACTTTAGGTAATTATTCGGTGTGCATCAATTTCAATTACTGCCGACTATGCAGTGGAAGATCAGAAATTATTGAAGCGTTTCAGACACTTCACCATCGGTATAGGGGGGAAAACAGAAGTATAGAGGCAAAGTCGGAGGTTTTCTCAAGTATGGATTTTAGCCCTTGAAATACTTCATGGCGTCATCCAACTTACCAAAGACTTTATTAAACCCTAATCTCTTACTTTACTCCATTTTCCGATGGCCACCCGCGTGCCACGTTCCCAAAGAAGATGGACTTCCAACGAAGTTGCCCAATTCAAATCTTGAGTCCAATTAGATTTGCCAACGTCCTCTTTGAAATGTCAAAAGACCGCTGAGGAAAAGGGTTTTTTGTGACAAATGTTTGATAAGTGTCTCGATAATCCTCGTCAAAATTTTAAATATAAAAAAAAGGATTCTCAATTTTAGTGAATTGTCTCATTCTGTTGATGCATAATTAGTGCATTAGAAATGAATATAATTCTTTACCATATGTGATTAACTATAATATTTCATGATCACTCATTAATAAGATCCTTCAAAAAACAACAACATAATACTCATTTTAACACACGTAATGGGGGGAAGTAAAGAGATACTTTTCAAAGGTTCTATTAAACCACCCCACGCCTCAAAATGTGAACAAGTCAACGCGGTTAGCCAACGCACATCATCTGTTGAATGGGTCGTATGCGGAGCTCGTGAGATTCGACTAACTGTGCGTGTCGGGACTCAGTGCCCTGGGTGCAACTAATAACGTTTCAGCGTGGATAAGTGCGGCTTTGAATTCCCAACCCACCCCTCTCTTCTTCCCAACCAACATTCGACACGTGGCTGAGCCCGGTCACGTGAATGGAGCCGCCTAGCGCACGTGATTAGATTTTTAACTTTTGCCTTACCTTGGACTAGTAGTGCACGTAAGTTGACCCAAATGGAGGCGGAAATCGCCAACCCAGATCCTCAAAAGGGGTTGGATAGAGAAAGGAGCACTTCCCCAATTCCAAAACGACTTTTATGCAAGTTATTGGAGTTGCAATTGCCCACGTTAGTTCCAAGTTGATTGAGAGAGAGAGAGAGGATAAGGTTTCATATGAAGGAATGGTCAATATCTATAATCCACTTTTGTTGTCTTCGTTTGAAGATTGGTTTGCATGGATTGTCGTCATTATCATTTCTGACCAAAGATTGCCCCTTTCCTAGGAAGCCGCTTCCCCCGGGGACCTACAATCTTGAGCAGCACAAGTTTTCCTTCTTCTTTCTTCTGTTTTTGGTTGTGGGTGTGCTACCAAATCTTCTTGATTGATTGATCTCTGCCTACCTGGTATTATTAGAATGAAGCACTTGCGATTATATTATCTTAGGAACCTAATTAAATTTATTCACCCCATAAGAGAGCTTTCTCTCTCTAAAAAAACGAAGAGAGAGAGAGGGAAGTCTTCACAAAATAATCATAGTCTCCTATTTTATCATATGCGTTGATTAGTTCAATATTTTGTCCTCTAAATAAACCCGATACTTTCCATTCGCACCTAAACTCCTTTTTGTCGGTAAATATTTCTCTTATGTTTAAGAAAATATAACATCTTGATTAGGTAATCAGATACATCAATTAAATTGGGAGAAATGTGAACACATCCGACTTTCACGCGCACATAATCATCGTTCGTACACAATTAAGGCGAATTTTCTCCATGCCATCGCTTGCGAAATCGCTCTCTCGTTAATAAATAATCTCACCAAGACTGCTCGCTCGTTTCAAACTCCTTACCTAATGATAGCTTTTATTGCTTCAACGCATGATCCTACTCCGTCATCACCAACACTCTTCCTCTTATCTTTACTTGATACTTAACCGTGGCACCGCTTTGAACATTTATTATGAGCAAGACTTGGAGCAAAGCTACCGATATCACCTCATTAACTACCATGGTGCCCTTGGCAATATCTTGTACCAAACGTGTACCAAACGATCTTCCCTTGCAATTGCAACAACTACCAATTCAATGCTCTCTGCTTACATGATTTCAACGTGCTAAATTTTGAGCTTTGCTACCCCCAGTAATCATAGTTGGGGGGACCTCAATCGAGCTGGCTCAGTAGGGGTGATTGGTTTTAGGGTCAGTTGAAGTTCCACCTGAAATCTGAAACTTATCATGCATATTTTAGAACTTAAAACCTATTCGTCAATTGGTTCTAGGGTCTATCCCATAATCGGCTTATTTCTTTCCTTTTTCTTCTTCATTTTCAATTAAGCAAAATAAAAGTAAACACAACAATAAAAATCTTAATTTGTCAATAGCAACAATGTATAAAAGATGAACATGTAAAAAAAAAAAAAGAAACACGTGATCACAATTCATCGGTCCCCAGTTCAATTCTTACTCAGGAACCGAAGTACTATTTCCGCTTTTTTGGGAATTGTGAACCGTATCACTAATTGCGGGAACATGATAATAAATTGGCTCCTATGGTAAGTGCGGTCCCATTTCCGATTCTATTCTAGATAAATGCTCACCCTTACAGCTCAATCCTAGATAGCTTCATTGACTACCCTCTCATATGGAGATTTCAGGACATGCGTTAACAACTCTCAACTCTCTAGAATCGTCCGTGCACAACAATTTTTCCATACAGACAATGACGAAATGAAATAAACCATATTCATGTCGACGCCAAAACCCTAGTTGCGTTATTTAGAGCTCGTGAATCTCATTTCTCTTTCGAAGTCCGTGCGCTCTTAAATCGCACTGGTCCTTTTCACGTCATTCTCTGCGCGAAGAGTGGACGATCACGAATCTCAAAGACTATCGTAAGCAACCACGCACGCGCTCAACAGCAACTTCTGGGATTGGCGAGCATGATAATTTTGACATTGGCCAGGTCAAGCCCCATCAAATACACCAACCCGGTACGATGAATGGAACATAAGAATCCGAGGTTGAAAAAAAGAAGGGAAAAATAACATAGAATAAGCAAAGAGGAGTTGGCAGCTTGGCAAGTGCTGTAGCCTTGCCACGTTCACACAATTGGCTTCCGGAGGGGGTTAAGATTGGAAGAAATTAAGAACCCCAAAGGAACGAACGAGTCAAAACGTGTCTCGTCAACCCTTTTTTGTTTTTTTTTTTTTTTGGTTGGTGTTCTCTCTTTGATTTACGACTGAACATTAAAACATCTCTATCCGCTGGAAACGTTTTGCGGCTTCCGAATCTCCAGGAAACTGCTTCCCCGTGAAGAACAAGATTCCCAATTTTTTATCATCTTGATCTCTTCCGATGGTCAATTACCTAGTGAAAAACAAGCCTTTTTCATTCTTTTCTAGCTACTGTGTGCAAAAAAAAAAAAAGGTGCGGAATTTGTCTCTTTCTCTCTCTACAGTGTGAAGGTGGGAGCTTATCGTTCTTTAAACTATGTTGAATCCGGCATTAGTGTTCATCCAAAATGGATTAGGTCCTTTATAGGCACCCTCTTTGCATGTGAATAAACTCGGGTTTCATTATTAATGGCGGTTAAGCACCTCGAGTTTGACTAATCTTTCGAGATCAGCCACTTGAGCTCCGCATATACTTTTCTTAAACTCCTTGTCGCCAAAGATTAGTCATGAACGGAGTTTGCTTCGTGATTCGGCAAACGTGTATTACATGAATGAAATCCGATTCTGGATATTGCTAAGGCCTGCCCAATGACTGCGGGCCTTTCTATCTGATTCAGGCCCGAATTCTGTCCTTGCCAAACCTGGTCTTGCCTCTTGGGCTTCCATTTCCAATTTGTTCTTATTTAGTTCATCAGAGGTTGCGGTCAGACCTAGTCCATAACCATAGTACCGTATGGCCTTAAACAATCTCCTCGTGCTTGGTCTTCTAAGTTCAGCGCCCCCATTTTTCCGTTTGTGTTTTCGACCCAGTGCATTTGGTTGTACTCCATCTATGGGAAAATCCAATTTATGGACGATATGATTATCACGGGAGATGATTCTCATGACATTTATGATCTTCGACGATATGTTGAGGCAATAATTTGAAACGATGGATTTGGGATCTCTGAGCTACTTTCTAGGCCTCGGGTGACCCCTACTTTTGATGGATATTAGTTTAGGTAAAGTATGCCTCAGATCTCACCGCCCGTGCTGGTTTGTCAGACAGTATAATAGCTTCCACGCCCCTCGAATGATGGAACTTTCTTGAAAGATGCTAAACGTTATTACCAATTGCTTTGAGGATGCTACACGTTATCATTATCGGTATTATGATGCTATCTTGCTCCTTATTCGTTGTGTCAAGGGTGCTTAAATCCATAGTTTAAAATTCTCTCCACATTCCGATTCACACCATTGTAGCTATTCTGATGCCGATTGGGTTGGGGATCCCACCAACCGTCGGTCCACCCCAATTATTGGTTTCTTTTGGGCAATTCCCTTATTTCTCGGCATTAATTGTCTCGCGTTCTAGCCCTAAGGTTGACTGTAGAGCTGTTGCGGATTACATTTCCGAACTCTTACGATTACCATGGCTGTTGAGAGGATAACGGGCGCGAGCCATGATGATGCTACTTTCCAATACTGTGGTAATCATATCGCAATTTGGCTAGCCCGTGATGAATTTTTCATGATCCAACCGAGACTATTGACTTCTGTATGTATATTTCTGTATATCGGTGAGCTATTATTGTCAGCAGATGGAATATGTAATAAGGATGTTAGGTTGGTGTATCTAACAGTTGGTTAGGTGTCGTCTTGGACGTGTCTATGTATCGGCTTTTTGTATTCCCTTTAGAGCAGATTGCGTAAATGAAGTACTTTATCAACATTCTCTGAGGGGACGAGTGACTGAGTTTATAGAGACATGTCATGCGAAATAGAGATGGGGTTGTTCCTTTCAAAATATGACCCATCAAGAAAAAGGGAAGCCAAGGCGAGCTATAAACTCGTTCCATGCTTGGCAGCATTAATCATCGAAGCGCTCTCATGATACCATTTATTTCCGAAACATGATATAATCTGTACAGAAAGCCCTGAATTTTGCATTTGTATGCTCCAATGTCCAAAGCCCTAAGGGGCAAAGGAAAAACGAGGAAACATAGACAAAGACAAGCGACGGTCAAACTGAAAAACAACGAACGTATCAATTTCTTCGATAAATTCACATTGTTGAGGCTGCAAAATCAACCAACCTGTATGCTCAACATGCACCAAAGGATAGATATTGATGAATTCCATCGTCCAAAACCTAAGGGAAGTTTTCTGTAACGAGAGGCGTAGTGGCAGGTACCTTCGAATATTCCAAGCTAACCATCAATTCATTACTCTTTTCACCATGAAACTTCTTGCACTCGTAGTAAAAAACCGTGTAAGCCATTAATTCGAATGTCCTCACCGCCCACACCAAGTTCAGCATCACCAAGCCTATCGTGATTTGTGCCCCTTCGGATTGTCGAAATGAGACCAACCTCACTGCCTGACTCATTAGGATCGATAATGCCACGATCACGAGGCTCAACGTGAACCCATGTATTTGCCTTCCCTTCAAAAGCCGCCCCGCCTTCGTGAGCGCCTCGAGCCCGCTCTTGTCTTCTTCCAACACGGACACAATGAGCCCGAGGGTCCAAACGATGGCCAGATGAATGTAGAACAAAGCAGCCACGATGCATAGGATCACGGTAGCGGTATTCGCCCTAGGCAGAACAAGAGGGATCGCAAGGGCTCCGACAAGAAACAGGTAACCCATGCCAAAGAGGGCGATGTAGAAGAAAGTGACGAAGGGTCTTCTCCAGGACCGAGCCACCGCAATAGCCAAGTCCTTGGCGGACAGATTCTTTCCACCATGTGTGGCGGCGGATGCATAAATGGTCACGGTCGAGAAGAGGATGGAGCAGACGGAGTAGAGCAAGACGAAGACCCACTCAAGGCCATAGAGCAGCCCTATGTCCTTCTGGATGGACATGAGGAGGTAGGAGTACTCGGGGATGGTGGGACTGGTGATGAGCAACGTGCTTAAGTTGGCGATGAGGTGGCTGACTGCTGGCCGGAGGGGAAGATGTTGGTGAGGAACAGCAAAGAGTAGAGCAAGATGGCAGAGGCGGCGATGGAGACCATGAGCCTCCCATTTCTGAGGAAGAGTTTGTGGGCTTCGATCATAGTTTGGACAAATCTCAAAAGCTTGGGAAGCTCCATCGGCGATGACGGCAAGAAGATCCGAATGGTTTTGGTAGCGGTGTGGGGATCGGAGGACTCTCGGTAAGGTTTTTGTGTTGGGAATACAGAATCAAAGAGCCATGAATGTATATATATGTGTGTTTACGCAGCGGATGTAAGCCGGGGTCAAGATATATGTTGATTTGACTGCATTCGTTCCAAGTTGCACTGCGGAAGATCTCTCAAGTTTTGGCTCGTACGAATTTTTTCCTCTGAGGCAACGCGGAAAATTCTTCTTTTTCATTATCTTCCCGAACGATTTATATGTGTAAAAAAAAGAAGTTCAGTGCATTAACACGGAGAGGATGCATAGATGCTAATAGCCACGATAAGCAATGTCATCAAGCGTGCAAGGAGAAACATAAAGAAGACGAAGGGTTTGGAGTCCTCTTAAAGACATGTCCAATCTTGATGGTACGGATCAAGACGAGACGCTCGTCCAAGGTAATTTTCATTTAACCAATGAATATGTGTGGATCCTATAAGTCCCCTGATCGTCCCTATAATAAAACATAGCAAATATGGGCAGGCAATGTTTATATCTCTTATCATTACATCGCTAGTTTGGGATTTCATCATGTTAGAGCAAATAGTCTCTATTGGGACAGTTGAGTTGCAATGTGTCTTTTATAATTATAAGACATCACATATGCGGCACACGTGCATCCAGTATAGTCAAATATTGGCTTTTCCTTTATCGATCGTCAATTTACGTTGCTTTGATCGGTCGAGATATAGCATAAAGACTTTTGGGAAATCAATGAAGAGCGATTTAGGAATCGTTCGTCACTTTCTTTCAATTCAATTGATACCTGCATTTTTCACGATGCCCAAATCGGGCGAGTGCCAGAATTAGGCTTGTAGGAGAAAAAAGTTCCAAACTGTGGGCCAAGTAAGCCGAAGACTTTTATAATCATCTAGAAGTTCTGAGTTGGGAGAAGACTTTGAAAACCCCAGCCAGCTTCAAGCATGAGGAAACTACGTAGAAATGACAAAAAATTGAATGGCGCAGTTGAGAACATAAGGCGGAAGACAAATTTGAGGAATTTTTGTAAAGTTGGATATTTCTATAATGATTACATCAATCTATTTATAAGTTTTATAATATGACTATTGTAAACAACACATCAATCAAGGATATCCACAATAAAATGAGATATGTATCTTTAGAGATATTCATAATCAAATAGATCTCCTAATATCGTTAACATCCCTTCAAATGCAAGGTGAATTGAAACAAATCACAAAATCTTTGATTAAAATGAGCTCAACGGATCTAAGGTGAGGTGGCGCATATGATGACTCCCGCTTCCGTTGACAAAAGGATTTCAATATGTTGATTGTCCGACATTGGCAAATCTGGTGGTGGAGTTGACTTCTCAAAACAAGAAATGAAAAGTCGAGAATCGGAGGTATTGGAGCCGAGCATTTTACGTCCTTTGCAGTCGACTTCACTGTCGGGACAGTAATTTAAATGCAACCAAAATTATCAGCGTGGTTATAGCAAGCGGAATAATCCAGGTTTTGTTGAAGGAAAAGTTACTATGTGAAAATGTGTCTTCACGGTATCAAAGAATATCTAATAAAGAAATGCTCAATTTGGCGACGCATTAGAAACGTCGTAACACAACCATCGTGGTGCTTACTTAGACGGGAATGATTTACTTGGGTAAATATTGTCGAGCAGTGGCGATGGATTTATTTGCTAGGGATGCATGGATGCACCATTAAGAATGATAAATTGGACACAAATAGAATTAGAAAATTTTTGAGGTGCATTGTGTCTCATAGAAGTGAGTATGGTTCCAAGATAGAACCTAAAATTTGAGAATCGGACTAGTGAGAACCTATCCGGTTGAAAGTTCTAAGATATGCAAGGAAGGTTCCAAGTTCCAAAAATCGGGAAACCTGTTTTGGTGAATATGTTCTAGATCTTAGGTTGGTAGAATGTGTAACCTAGAATTTGGAATAAGCTTTTTTTTTTTTTTTTTTTTTTTGCCTATGTTTTCCCGCGATCCTATGGTATTCCATAGTGTTCAACGATGAGTGTATAATCTAAAACCGCTATTTCGAGTTTTCATTTTATGACTAAAAATTTTACTTTGTTAATATTTCATATTTTTCGCATGTCTAAATATAAGTTATGATTAGTGAATTGTAAAAGAAGTGGTGGTTATTAAATGTGATAATTCATTGTAATCATGTAATTAATAATAAAAGTGGAACTTAGATAGACTTCGGAATTGACCTTAAAACCTATAACAAGGCTAGGTAGATCTTGAAACCGACCATGAAACCTATAATAACATAAGTTCTAGGTTCCAAGGCATGCAAGGTAGGTTCCAAGTTTAAAAAAAAAATGAGGAACCTATTCCAATAAGTAGGTTTCTATCTTTAAACGGAACATGTATATAACCTGGAACCGTTTATCCTTAGTACCTCAAGAAAGAAGGGTCTGATAACAAGTTAAAAATAATAATGCAGAAGATAAATTTGAGGAAGTATAATTCGATATGTTCATAATAGGGATTATATTAGCCTATTTATAGGCTTTATGAGATAACTATTGAAGGTAACATATTAATCAAATATATGAGTCCTGATATATTTATAATCAAGTAGATCTCCTAATATCATTAACACGCAGTAGAGGATGACGATAAAAGATGGTATTAGCATCATAAATAAATCAACTCTTATCTCATATTTGATGAGTTAAGTTGTTATATGGATTAGTTATATTCAGTAAATGAGTCACAAATGGGTTTAGCATGGAAAAATCCAAAATAACATGGAAATTAAATAAGTCCACAACTTATTTTGACCCATCCAACCTACCTCTATAACTTTCTCGCCCTTACTCGATCTTGCGATTGCTCACTGAATTCGATATGAGTTTTAGTCATATAGAATAGATTAGATATGAGTTGGGTATGAGTTTGTAAATTTATATTATATGAAGATGGATCAAGATAGATTAAATTAATCGATTTGAATCGGGTCATTTTCAAACCAACTAGACCCAATCAATCCGTTTGTGGGTCCATTATGGAATTGCGGTAATTGCATTTGACTTCCTCCATCAAGAAGAAGAGGGGGATGGTTTATCATGACGGGTCAAGTTTTAACCTAGTCCTAAAGCTTATCTGAATCACTCTGCATCAAATCGAGGCATATTTGGTCAGATATGGGCAAAAGGCAATCATCGCATTAGGAAATGTCTTGTACTTGAGTAGATCCTTAAAAGGCTCAAAGGAGAAGAAATAAGTAAAAAATCTATCATGAAGTGAGAGACATTGCAACGTCACTTCCCATATTCCCTAGTATGTGGAGAAGAAAAACATCCACTTACAAACAATGTGTACAAGGTGTATGGGTATCGGCATGTTAAAATAAAGAATGTAGTTTGGCAAAATGCCCCATTAGGAGACTATTGCGGACAACCTTCATAGGTAGGCAACCACCTAGGTCTAAAGGAAAGCTTAGTAGGGAAATATGAACTTGTCCCTACTAAGCTGATGATCTCTAGACATGCCCCTGAATAGTCCATTGCCTACACCTTGCATGATCTAAGCACACGCACACGGCCCTGTGTGGGGTCTTACTCTTCGTTGTGTTCGGAAATTATGACATTCTATAGACTTGGCTTCTCTGCTAAGTCACATTAAATGACATTGATGTATTTTAATGTATGATGAGAAAAGTGCTAGAAAAGTCCTAAATCTATCACATTTATATTAATTTAGTCATAAACCTTTTAAATATACAATTTAGTCATAAATCCTTTGATTTAGTACTGATTCAATAATTTTGGCTAGATATTACTGACATAGACGCCAGCCGAACTACGTGGCACCATGACGACCTACGTGGTACCACAACGCTAACATGGACAATTTTAAATGATTTTTTTTTCGATATTTTATTCTTTTATTCTTTCTTTTTCTTTATTCCTTTCTTTCTCCTTTTGCTGGTGACCGACCATTGGCCATGGCCAAGTAGGCTAGCCTTGCCTAGGCAAGGGTTATCATCGCCTACCACAGGCGAGGCTCAGTAATGCAAGAGCAAGCCCTACTTGAGCATTTACAGTTGGGCGCCGATCATCCTCTTGCTAATGTCAAGCACGACAACCAAATCCATTGATGCACAACTGCACACAAATCCCTGCAGCTTTGGGGTCGGTGGGGTTTCACCCACTAAGCTACCATGCACGTCTTGAGCGATTTGGTGGCCAATACGATGGCGGATTCTGGCAAAAGTGTAACCTCAACTTGGGTCTCATTAAAAAAAAATAGAGATAAAAACAACACAATCCAGCTGCAAAACAAGACAAATCCTAGACATTTTCAAAGTAAAACAAATTCCAATCAAAAAGATAAATTAATAGAATAAAGTTAAGGGTTACTGCTCAAAGAGCAAATCTAAACCCAAATGGATGGCCAACCACGAATCCGTCTTTAGTAATGAGCACAAACTAATGACTCAATTTGTTGCTGCGGCTTTGCCTTTTGGTGATGCGCACCTAAGTTCGACATCTTTAACATCATCGTTGTTCAAAGTAAATGGATTGACTAAGCATCGCTCTAATTGTGAGAGTACCTTCATGAAACTCTTCCAATCTCCTATGAAATTCGAAGGAAGTGAAACCTCAAAAACATACACGCAAAAATCCCTAGATCAAGATAGAAACCTCCTTGAAATGGAAAAGAGAAGCTTCTAGATCTAGATTAGATAGGAAGAAAAAAGCACCTTAAATGGGAGGAAAGCAATGAAAAGAAAACAGAGAACAAAACCAGTCAAAGAAAAATGGAGGGAGGGGAAAAGAGATTCACGTCAAACCCTCCTATCCATGGAGGTTGAAGAAGAAAGTTGTGTGAAAATAAGAGGGAGGAGTTTGGGTTGCCTTTGAGTTTGCAAAGAAACCTTGAGATTCTTCGACTTCTTCTGCTTCTTCTGATTTTGTTATGGGAATCTTGGAGATAATAATGGCTTGTCATCATCGTATTGACTTCTCAAGTCAATTGAGTTTGGCGTCCTCAGGGAGGACGACTAAATCATCACTCGGCCGTGTAGATCTCCATGCCTTGACCTACCTTCAAGTTGTTCGAGCAAATGCCACAGCCACTTTTCAACATGCTCTTGTGCATAGCGAGGGTCGGCCTTGCCGAGGCTATCTCGCTCAGGGCATAGTGGCCTTATTAGATATGGCAAGAAGAGTCTTTGTCGGGGCTCACCCTTGCCTAGCCATTTCTCACCGCCCGCTTGGCCATGGTTGGTGGTCGGTCACCAAAAAAGGAACAAGAAAGGGGAAAGAAATGAAAAAATATTAGAAGAATAAAAATTGAAAAAATATCAAATTATTATTAAAAATTGTTCACATTCACCATTGGCAATGCTATTTAGGTCGGCTGGCATCTACGTCAACAATATCCGACCAAAATTAACTTGAAAAACTTAATTGGCATGAAGTTAAAAGATTTAGGACTAACTTAACACAATTAAAAGATTTTGGACTAAATTAACACAAATGTAATAAGTATAGAACTTTCCAGACACTTTTCCCAATATATGACTTATCAAGGAAATGAGAAGTTAAGTCAAGTTATAAACTAGTTCCATACTTGGCAATGTTGATTTTTTTTCTTTTTGTCGGTCTTACTTTACTCTTACTTTAACTTTCACTCTCAGGCTTTTACTCTACTTTTTTGTAGAGCATGGGAATCAAAATCCACACTTGAAACTAAATCATCCATATCACAATCCCTCTGAGAGGGTGGGGATTTAAACTCCCACCTCCTCCATTCCATGTGGAAAGGTTAGCCATTGAGGCAAACTCTAGGGATTGGCATAGTTGATGTTCAAAGTGTTCTTGTGATAACATTTCTTTTTGAGACTTGATATAATTTGTACAGCAAGACTGGATTTTGCATTTTTATACTCCATGGTCCAAAGCCCAAGGGGCAAAGAAAAACCGAGGAAAGATAGACAGACAAGCAACGGTTAAACTGAAAATCAACGAACCTATCAATTTCTACGATAAATTCACATTGTTGAAGCCGTAAAATCAACCAACCTATAGACTCAACATGCACCATAGGATAGATATTGATAAATTCCATTGTCCAAAACCTAAGGAACGTTTTCAGTAATGAGAGGCGTATTGGCAGGTATCTTCGAATATTCCAAGCTAACCATCAATTCATTACTCTCTTCACCATGAAACTTCTTGCACTCGTAGTAAAGAACCGTGTAAGCCATCAATCCGAACATCCTCACCGCCCACAACGAGTTCAGCATCACCAAGCCTATCACGATGTATGCCCCTTCGGATTGTCGAACCGAGACCAACCTCACTACCTGACTCATTAGGATCGATAATGCCACGATCACAAGGCTCAATGCGAATCCATGTACTTCTCTTCCCTTCACTAGCTGCCCCGCCTTCGCGAGTGCCCCGAGCCCGCTCTTGTCCTCTTCCAACACGGACACAACGAGCCCGAGGGTCCAAACGACGGCCAAATGAGCGTAGAACAAAGCAGCCACGATGCATAGAATCACCGTAGCAATATTTGCCCTGGGCAGAACAAGAGGGATCGTGAGGGCTAGGACAAGAAATAGGTAACCAATGCCGAAGAGGGTGATGTAGAAGAAAGTGATGAAGGGTCTTTTCCAGGACCGAGCCACCGCGATACCCAAGTCCTTGGTGGACAAATTCTTGCCACCATGTGCGGCAGCGGAAGCATAAATGGTCATGGTCGAGAAGAGGATCGAGCAGACGGAGTAGAGCAAGACGAAGACCCACTCAAGGCCGTAGAACAGCCTTATGTCCTTCTGGATGGACATGAGGAGGTAAGAGTACTCGGTGCTGGTGGGACTGGTGATGAGCAACATGCTCGTGTTGGCGATGAGGTGGCCGACCGCCGGCCGGAGGGAGAAGATGTTTGTGAGGAGCAGCAAAGAGTAGAGCAAGACGGTGGAGGCGGCAATCGAGACCATGAGCCTCCCATTTCTGAGGAAGAGTTTGTGGGCTTCGATCAGAGTTTGGACAAAACTCAAAAGCATGGGAAGTTCCATTGGTGATGACGGCGTGGAGATACGAATGGTTTTGGTGATGTTGCGGGGATCGGAGGTTTTCGTGTTGGGAATACAGAATCGACAGCCATGAATATTTATCTGTGTTTGTGCAGGGTACGAATGCCGTGGTCAAGATAAATGCTGACTTGACTGCGTCCATTCCAAGTTGCACCGTGGAAGAAGTCTCTTAAGTTCAAGTTCGTACAATTTTTCTCTGCGGTAACCCTTTTTTTCATGATTGTCGGTGATGTGGAAAATTCTTCATTTTCATAGTCTCCCCAACCATTTCCACATAAAAATACCCCTTTCACACAGAGACGATATTTAGACATTAGTACCCACGATAAGCAACGTCCTCGAGTGTGCAAATCATGAGAAACATAAAAAGAGATGAAGGGTTTGATCCTTCTCGACGACAAGTCCAAACTAGATAGTACAGAACGAGATGAAATTCATGTCCATAGTAATTTTATCTATCTTATGAATATATATGTGTGGATTCTAAAAGTCTCATTATCGTTCTTGTAACAGAACATAATAATTATGGGTAAGTGATGTTTATATCACCTACCATTAAATTGTGCTAACTTGAGATTTTATCAAGTTATAGCAAAACTATAGCCTCTATTGAGACAGTCGAGTTGCGATATGTCTTTTATAATTACAAGACATCGCGTGTGCGGCACACATGCATCCAGTGCAGGTAAATACTAGCTTTGCCTTCAATTTACGGTGCTTTCATGGGCCGAGATATGCCGTAAGAACTTTTGGGGAATCAATGAAGAGCAATTTAGGAATCTGTCGTCACTTTCTTTTAATTCAATTGAAACCTGCATTTTTCAAGATGCCCAAATTGGGCGAGAGCGGAACTAGGCTTGTAGGAGAAAAAAGTTCTAACTGCGGGCCGAGTAAAGCCGAAGACTTTTATGATCATCTAGTAGTTCTGAATTAGGAGAAGACTTTGAAAACCCCAGCCAGCTTCAAGCATCCGGCAACTACCTTGAAAAATGAAAGGAAAAATTGAATGCCGTGATCGGCCCTCGGCCAAGGTAGTCGATAAAAGATGATTTAAGCACCATAAAAAGACCCGTCAAAATAAATTATAGGCCAATTTTTTAAATTATATGTGATGATAGTTTAATTATATTTTTAGAATTATGAAATTTAAAATAATATAGGTATTAAATGATCCACAACTTATTTAAACATAATCCATCGCTAGAACTCTCTCTCTCTCTCCCTCATTTGATCTCACATTCGCTCACTCCATACTATCACACCAATTCGAATATGAATTTTCCTCTATTAGCTTAGATATGGACGTGTCTTAAGAATATGGATCGAGTTAGATATGTATTGAATATGAGTTACTAGATTCATATTATACCAAAATGAGTTAAAACATATTAAATTTGTTAATTTGGATTGGGCCATTTTCAACCCAACAATCCTATCCATTTGTGGGTCTAATCACAATGACTACGAGTTTGCCATTATGCAACCGCTTGCTATCCACCATTCAAGAAGAAGAGGGGCGTGGCTGACGATGACAACGGGGCCAAGTTTTGACGTACACCCAAACCTAATCTAATTCACTCTTGCATCCTAGAGGAGGAGACACGTTTGGTCAAACACGGGCTCGAGGCAATCAGTCAATTTTCTCGTCCCTCTCGTTAGGAAACGGTCCAAAATGGTCCATCGCCTAGGGCCTCCGCGCGATCCGAGAGCGCACGCGCACACGTCCTGTTCAGGAAATTGTCTCTATTATGTCGAATTATACGACGCTGACCTACTTCCTCGCCCTACCGATCCGGTCTTGGTACCCCCCCTACGCCAATCAACTTTCCAAATTTGTACGTTTTTTTCCAATCATCATCAAATGGACGTAAACTTAGGATTCGAATTCTCCGTATAATTGCAAGGGATTTACAGGAAATAATTCATACGTACAAATCTGTGTTTTTTTTTCTTCCCATAATTCGACAGAGCTAAGGAGAAATCCTAAAGTATTGCAATTGTATAAAGAAAGAAAAAGAAGGAAAAAAGACTACCAAAAAAAAAAGAACCTCGGAAAAATTACCGGAAAAATTACATTACACGTCGGAGTGGTCGGACGTCGCGAGTGGAACCACCTCGCCCTCTCCCCTGTTGCTATGGAGGCTGGGCCTTCTCCGGCTGCACTCGCAGTAGAACACCGTGGCCGCCACGTAGCTCCACAGCACCAACCCGCCGTACGCCGGAATCAGCCACGCCCGCCACCTGATCCCCACCGTCCACCGCACCATCCCCTCCACCGACGTCCAGTCCTGCCCGTCCATCTTCGCCTCCGCCGCCCGCCAGATCCACCCGGTCAGCGCCGCGAAGAAGCCCGACAGTGCGCACCCGCTCCACCTCTTCTCCTCCATGAGGCCCCACCCGACCCGGATCGCGCCCCACCCGACCCGCTCCTCCAACACGGAGACCACCATACCCAGCCCCAGAACGGCCGCTAGGTAGATCTCCGCCGCGAGCCCCGCGACCACGATCAGGAACCGGGCGCCCCGTGAATCGGTCGCGGCCACCAGCACCGTGGGGATGCTGAGGTAGATCCACATCGAGGCGTAGACGCAGATCGCGGTGGCGAGGGCGCGGGGGAATTTCTCCCGGGCGGGGGAGAGGGAGGAGCGGAGGGTGGGGCGCTTGCCGGAGAGGGAGGAGTGGGAGGAGCTGACGGCGGAGACGGCGGCGGTGAGGGAGAGGGCGAGGGAGGGGAGGGAGTAGGCGGCGCGGAGGCGGAGGAGGGAGAAGGCGAGTACACGGGACTCCTCGAGGACCTGGCGGGACTCGAAGCGGGTCTGGGCGAGGCGGGCGAGGGACTCGAGGTGGAGGACGCGGGACTGGATCGGGTGGGAGGAGACGGCCAGGGAGAAGAGGAGGAGGGAGAGGGGGAGGGCGGCGGCGGCGAAGAGGGAGAGGAAGAGCCGCTTGTGGCGGAGGAGGACGGCGACGGAGTCGAGGAGGGTCTTGACCGGGGAGAAGGCGGCGAGGCACCGGGCGCGGAGGCTGACGGCGTCGTCCCTCTCCGTCATCGCTCTCCTATCCTCTCGCAGGCGGAGCCGAGGACGGAGGAGGGTCGATCGAAGGTCGATTTTGAGGGTGGGGCAGTGTGAAATTACAGGGCCTGCCTCTCCCGGTCCCGGAGGATGAGAGATATCTAGGAAACATCGAATCAGGACAGGAGGAGATATAAAATAAACAGGAATGGCAGGCCGACGCTTCCCAAAGTTCGTATTTTTTAAGAATTCAGATTCGATCTCCCAGAGTCTTTTATCTCGTTATGACAGACGATTAGCACGACGAAGCAAAAGGGGGCTTGAGTTGGTGGGGTATTAAAAGGCCAGGGATTTGACTTTGGATGAGGAAATTTCAAATTATCTTGTAAATTAACAAGTTTGATGCTCAAAATTCTTGTAAATCTAATCCATTGCCATCAATCAGGTTATGATAGACAAATTCAGTGCCCAAATCTGAAACTTATCCGCATAGTACTGTTTGCAAAAATTTGGAACCCAAAATTGAATCTGTTTCAATGACCATTGCACAGCCCTACAAGATTAAATAATGACTCACTTCATTTATCAATTTCTAGGGTCATTGGTCCAGTTTCCCAATTTCATAAAAATGAAACTAATGATTTTCGGTCTGGTTCCTGATTATGAGGGGAAATCGGACTGACTATTTTTTATTTTAAAATATATTCTTTAATTTCTTAAAAATGCAATAAACCCTAAAATAATAATAATTCTAATTTTTTTAATTTTTTTGCTAAGCAGTTCCATTGGTTCCGATCGGGCAATCCGGTCCGCTTCCCTGTCTTAGGATCGTTTGGTTCGGTCCCCAATCCCAAAAAAATGGAAACTAAACCAAGAACCGATCACCTTTATCTTAGACAACCTCTTCTAATTTCATCGAGCGATATTCCAAGTCTCTCTTTGGGTCCCTTGAACTTGAGACAACACAGGATTTCTTTGGCTTGGTGGTCATCCGCTCGATGGCCCTTCCATGATCCTCACGCTTCTCACCTTGAGCAAGCGTGACATTAGAATGAGAATCAGCCATTGCGCTTGGAGTGAAGGTTGTATTACCACTTCACGCGAGTCAGTCAATTCACAACAATCCCACATTCACATGGCCTTAGGATTACTCTCAAGTCAGCCTTGCACACACTCAAACACAAGGATTGTATGGAGAGAAAAGCAAAGTGATATTACTTGTGATAAAGTTGCTTCATATGAATGGATAGGGTCCCTTATATATACAAATGCGGGACTATCTGAACCGTTGATCCCCTCTTGATCCAATAGTAGCATTTAAATCTACCCAATCATTACAAGGCTATACAAGAAGCTCAAGAGGCTTTAAGCCATGAGAGAACTCAAGAGACACCTGTCATGAGAACCTATAGGGTTATGATCATGAGAATCGAAGGTTCACCCGACATGGGAAGCCGACTGGTCGTCCGACCATGGATATGATCACACAAGCACACGAATGGGCTCAAGCTGGTCCACGGATGGACCGCAGCCCATGCTCGAGCTTTGCTTGGGACCATTCAATTTCTTGGACCGTGACATTTGCATATGAGATTGCAAGGCGACAGAATCAAAATTTGGCATATATCGAAGGTATCGTGCCTTCCGCCTTGGGCTCCCAACAATAACAACGGTAAGAATTTCAAGCATTAGCATGCCCCAAAATGTTCGATCCCTTTCTTCTACAATAACCCTACGGAGTCCTAGTGTCAGCACATGAAATGGTCGGCACATTGCTTCAATCATTGTCTTATCTACTGATTCAAATCCAAGGTAACGACGATACAGTACAAATGAATAACGCATTCATCAATCTCCCTCCCACAACCTATTTACTCGAAGCCAATTCACGTCCACACGCCCAAACAAGTATTAAATCTGTCAGGCGCAGGCCATCTAAGCAAGGTAATGAAGTTGTAATCGCCTGATGTCGAGGACGTCAACATGATCACAAGATTATGACATTCAGCAATCTTCAGCAAATTGCCTTCCATAAGACAAATGGAAATGCCCGTGGACACGGATCATAAACATTGCTATAACCCCACTCAAACGTGTTGTTAAATACTATCTACTGGTGTGTCTGCTATCGAGCAACGTCTTTCTCAGGATTGTGAACATGAGCAGCGATGATTTTGAGTCCCCATCTGCAAAATCTCCTCTAATCAGGGACACAAAACAAACATTGTCCAGTGAACTAAGACTCCTAGGCTTCCATAAAAGTCAACGGCAAAAAGCCCTTCAGAACTTCCTCCCCAATTGATGCAGAAGCTTATCGGGTCAGACGGGAAACTTGGTATATGACTGAATGTCGATAACTGCCCTGCCTGTATATTCGAGACTCCTGCAGTTACATATCCCTCATCTTACATGTAAATCAAGAATATCAGCACATATACAGAGTACAACTGCAGAAAGATGCCAATACCTTCACAGTATACCAGATCCAAGCCAAGGGTTTTGCAATAAATAGGACACTTTACACACAATTTATTTAAAGTTGATGGGACCATACTCCCAAACGAATTAGGCATTGTGACCTTTCACTGTAGCATCCTCAAATTAAACTCAAGCAAAAAATTTGTGCATAAAACGTAATTGCTTGAGGACGCTTCCAACACCTTTTTACTTCCAAAGCAGATGCACAGCTTATAAGAGGTAATCCAGCAGAACATACACTGATTATGACTTCTGTAAGCAATGTAATACAAGATAGCAATCCAACTTGACAATACAGTTCTTTGGAGGGCCACAGATAGAATGATCTTGTGCAACAGAGACATTGCACAACAAGGACTGCACAAGCCTTTGATCAGAAGAAAAGATACAAATAAATGTTTCTTGAAGCTGCAGTTGGCAGACTATCTTCATTTTTCGACCATGGATGATGGTCCATTGTATTTCAAGAAAGCCGAAAGCTTAGACTACTCACCACATTCCACATAAAACTTGCAAGCTCTTAATCCCTGATGATAAACAGTCCCACAGATTAACAGTGCAAATCATCAGATGGTTCCACTCTTATCCCTAATCTATTACACAGCAGCATACTTCATCAGCCATTCAATCACCAGCCCATCAAATAATTCGCCTAACCAAAACTTCCACAGTGGTATACAACCCAGTTGCCTTTACCATGAATGAATCACTCTCTAGCGGCACCTCTGAGAAGTCAGAGTCGGTGCCATTGTATTATGGCCCTTGAATCATCGTTAGGGTCGTAATGAAATCAGAAAATCAATGTGGATCCGACATAGTCCAACACATAATATTATTATGTGTCTTAATTCGCAAGCATAAGACATTTCTAGGAAGGTCACAGCAACGTAGCATAGCAAGTTTAAGTCCAATCAACAATCTGCAGAATAGATAGCTCATTAGAGTAACAGTTAAACTCGACCCTTGGCTGCTGAAAGCCCAAAGATGAGGACCGTTCTACTTGCATTGTTCAAATACTAGAGTACAACTTTTGTATAAATCTAGTCACTTAGCATTGCCTCTCTGATCCTTTGCCAATATTGGTTCAATCCCAAATATTCTTCCAGTCCGATGAGGGACTACATCAGTCAGCCTAGGAAACTTCCGGCTGCAGCTGCATCTACGCGCAACAAAACCAAAACAAGCACTGTACAAGATTGTGAACCAAAAAAATATGGAGAAAACCTACAAAAGCATGAAAAGCTAAGCTCCACGCCTAATAACAATAAGACAGAACATTCAACTGGGACAGCATTTTATTCACAACCAAAACTTCAACTGCACCGGGACTTCTCCTTTCTAGCTAACCAAACATAACCAAACCGATCCCAGAACAACTGAAGGAACTAAAGTAGGAGAGAACAAAATTGCTGCGGTTGTTAATCCAGGACATTATATTTCATTGCCCGAAAAGAACAAAGCTTGAATTTTTCAGTGCATGACCACAATCTAACCATTTTTCAAGGACATCCACCAGTCCCACCCACCGAATCCCTCAAATGGGCGTCCCTCTACCGAAGGCCCAAAGCTGCTTGCAATCTTGTCCGTCGATCCCAGGCCTCGCGGACCCCACCTGGGCTCGGACCTGCGACCGGCAAACGGGGCAAGCAGCAACCTTGACGAGCCAAGTGTCCACGCAGCTCTTATGGAAGACGTGGCCGCACCCGACCAGCTTCCTGCACCACTGGCCTTGACTGAACTCGTCCAAACACACCGCGCAATCGGTAAAGCCCTGATCGTGTTGGCCCTGACCCTGAGCTCCCCTCTTCGGGTACCTGAATTTGGGGAGCCTCTTGAGGTCGCGCGGGGGGAACGCCCCGCCGGGGGGAGGCGGGAGGTCGATCTGGCGGCGGCGGTGGAGGAGGCCCCCGGCGAGGCAGAGGTGGAGGAGGATGATGGCGGCCAGGCCGAGGAAGAGGAAGAACAGGGTGGTTATCAGGATCATTATTATGGCCTTCAGGAGGAGGGAGAGCAGCTTTGGGTTCTGCTTCGGCGGCGATGGCGTCGGCGAGGCGCCGCCGTGCCGGTGGCCGGGGGCGGGTTCGCCGCCGCGGAGGGCGTCATGATGGGGAGGCATGTAAGGAGGCCCGAATAATGGAGAGAGAGAGAGAGAGAGAGAGTTGCAGCCTTGATAAAGAGATATTTTTTGCAAAGATGGAAGAGAGAGAATGAAGAGATGAGGTGGCTTTTACGTCCACCTTTTCTATTTTATATATGAGGAAACATAAAGGAATAAATTTATTTGGGTCTGACGTAAAAAAGACACCGTTGGATCGATGCTGATCCGACGGGTGGAGGACCGTAGGCCATGTCGGTTTAGATGAGGATGCGTTTGCGGCTTTCCCAGCGGGCTTCCGGTCGCTTCCGATAATTGAATGCTCATTGAGATTTTCATGGAAATCATTGAATTTCACCATACTTTCGAAAGATTTACTGCGAAATTTTATCAATCTCGCTCCCACAAATCTAAGAATTGTTAAAAAAATTTCTAATTAAAATTATCAAAATAAATTATAAATTTATTTCTTAACTCATATATGATGACTAAATTTATATATAAATTATATCCAAGAAATATGTGATAAATTGGTTTAAATATAAGTGTTAGATAGGTTATAAATTTAAACTTAACTTGTATTCATAATTATCTCTATATTCTTTCTTATTTTCACTTGATTTCGTTTGCATTTACTCCGCACTCTTATATCAATTTGGATGTGTTTTTATATATTACATTAAATATGAAAGTATTTTAATAATATAAGCCGGATTGAATATGTGTTAAGCATTGATTGAGTTTGGTAAAAATCCTAAATTTACATTACATAGAAAATTAATAAAAATGGATTAAATTAATTTATTAAAGTTAGCCTATTTTTCAACCTGGTCCATCCATTTTAATGGATCTAATTCAAGTCGGAAAGATGCCTTTTGAAAAACATATCCAACATGATATCTATCTTTTGGTATCAAAAGGTTTGTTCTATTTTGGTATATTCGGTTTCTTTTCCCATTTAATGACAATTTCTTCGTAAGAATTGTACAAAAGGGCACCTGTTCCAAGGAAGAAGCGATGAAATTGTGCAGAGGATAGGCGTGTAATGACCCGTAGCTTGTCGTACTCTTCACGTGCTCGTGTTTTGTTGGAGCATCTCCCCTACTTCAAACCTTTGTATTGTTGACTAACTATTTCGAAAGTTCTATTCCTTCAACGATATTAAAGAAGATTAGGTGGTGGTGCTTTCCCATCCCATCTTTGCGATTTCCAAAGTCTTTCTAAATCCTTGTTCACTAGCAAAAACAAAGCATGAATTCCAAATGCGTGATTCACTTCATATTATAGAAATATACAGAATCTCAAAGCGTCGGGGAGGGAAAGTTGCTTTACGACAACTCTCGCTTCATTACGCGGGAACATGTAATATTTCCCTGAGGGTACGAAATTTCTTTCCTCATACTCGATGCAGGCATGAACAACATATATTGTATCGGAGATGCGTCATATAACATCATGAGCGGTGGAAATGAAATCTCCTTTTGCAGTTCCCTATGCTACACAATGGCCTCAATCATTAACACACTAGACCACATGTTTAGTGCTCTACATCCAGCTTTTAGATAATTTAAATCACCTTCTTATCATCATTCGGCCCCCACTAAACTGAGGTGCAGATGTCTAATCAAGTACTAACTATAGTTTCGCAAAACTTAATGTTAAATGGATCATAAATGTGTTAATTATATTAGTAAGTAGATCATAAATGAATTTAAATGTAATATAGGTATTAAATGAGTTATAAATAAATTTACATCATATTTAGATTAACTTATCTCTATAATCATATTTTCATTCTTTTTTTCACCTTAATTAGGATATAAGTTTTCATATATCAAGTTAAATATGAAAGCGTTTTAACAATATATCTCGGGTTGAGTACGATTCGAGTAAATTACATAAAAATGGTTTAAATAAAATGGGTTGAATCATTTTTTACTCAACCCAAATCTAACCCGATTTATTCATTTGGCGGGGTTACACTAAATTATCATATCTTCGAGTCATGTTATATCCAGCTTTTAGATGTTTAGATCGCCTTCTAATCATCGATTGGACCACACCAAATTGAGGTGCGGACGTCTAATAAAAAATAAGCGATGACGCTAGCTACAGTTTCGCTAAGCTTTATGTTAAAATCCTAATGATTAAGTTTCCTGCCATTGATTCACTGACCGTGGGAAGTCGAAAAGATGTCTAAATCGTAGAAAAACAAGGGGCGGAGCACGCTGTTTTTGACTCCTTTGGCTTCCTCTATCTTCTTCTTCATCACCCACTTGCTTTTCTCAAAGATAATATGTCAATTTATGTTAGTTTGGAGGCGCTGATACAACCCCTATCTTCAACTTCAGCCTTCACGATTTTGTTTATCCTGTATTTACAGATGAAGATGAATGCAAGGCTTTCTACTTTCGTGGTTGGTCGTGATTGGCCTCGATTTCTTTGAGCTCGGGCCCTAAACTTCGTTAGAACGATGATTTAGGCGATAATGTACAGCTTTAGCCTTTATTCTTATTCCCCCATCGAGGTCATTTCAAATTCAAACGTGAAATGAAGTGATGGGGTTGGAAAGTCCAATCGATGAACTCACCTTTAGGAAAGAGCTTGAGCGATCGAAGCATGGCTTCAACTTGAGGGTGGAAGAACCTTGTCATGTTTTGCACTTATGTGCAATGGATGTCATGTCGATAGTAGATGGTACCGCCATCCAATGAGATATCATTGTCTAATTGCATGTAGGATGACTAGTAAAATTGTATGTGTAGGGGAATATGGAGAGCTTGATTGAGTTGATGTTGGTAACGCAATAAACATCACTTATCGTCACATTATACACTAGCATTTTATGATTGTGTTGAAATTATGTATATATCATCCGTCAGTTATATATGTAGCATTTTCTCGCCATTTGAAAATGTTCTGTTTAAATCAATCTCAAGTATTGTATACAGGAGATCCGTATGAAGTTCACCATAAGTTTGTTTCACTTTTTGAATACCCATTCTAATCAAACAAATGCCAACACTTAAAAGATACATCCATGGCTTAACACTCTCCCTGACCCACCTACCAAAAGCAATGGAAGAAACCAAGCTCCGTATGGCAGCATTATGCAGGAAAATGGGAGATCTATAGTCAGAAACTGTGGTTACTGAGCTAGATGAGGACATACCTGAGGAAGACCAGCAGGTAAATGACAGAACCCTATATGGCAAACTGTATTCAAAGCCCAATGTTAACGTGCAAGCTTTTATTAGCACAATGAAGAGGGCATGGAAAACTGAATCAGTTCAATGTGAAGTCTTAGAGCCAGGTTACTTCACTTTTCTATTTAATTCAATAGAGGAGAAAATGAGAGTGCTAGATGGCGGACCATGGTCCTTTGCCAGCAACCTCTTAGTGTTAAAAGAAGGGGATCCCACTATACCTGAACATTGCTATGAATTCACGCATTACGCGTTCTGGGTGCATATAATGGGTTTGCCTAGAGCAAAACTTAATGAGGCCTCTGTGCGCCAAATTGCCTCAAAGCTGGGAGTAGTTGAAGAGTTAAAATTTGAAGCCAAAACCTCCAACTCCCGGAAAATAGGCAAGGCAAAGGTGCGGCTGAACCTGTCACAACCCCTGCAAACAGGAACACTGATAAGTTTTGGCAGCAAAAAGTGGTGGTTAGATTTTAAGTATGAATGACTCCTTCATTTCTGCTACTCATGTGGACGAATAGGGCACTATGCCAACTTCTGCCCAGAAATACCTTATGAAGAATCTAGTCTCCCCCAGGACAAACCGGGACGCTATGGATCATGGTCAAGGCGAAGTCGAGAAACAAGTCGGTTCGGAAGGCCTTTTATGGAGAGCTTGATCCTTCAGCCGCTGATGAAGTTACCGATTCACCCCAAACCCAAAATCTCACTGAGGAAGGTCCTAATACAGCTGCTGAAGAACATAATCAAATGGCTATTGTCTTAGCAAAACCTGTTCAGATTGAATATCCAGAACAAATGGAGGGGATACAACAGAATGCAAATGGCAAAGGGAAAAGGGTATCCCCAAACCTCTTACTATGCCATAATGATACAGAAAGTGAGTCACTAGTAGGGAAATCAAGAAAAGAAAAAACCCCTTACAAGACCCCGATGAAAAAGAAACAAAAACGTGTCTGCCCATATGAGAAGAAAGCTCTAACTGGTTCAACAATGAATGATGATCAACTTACGGACACCCCAATTCTGTTATGGGAAGGTGTCCAACCACGGGCTTTGGTGGCTAGCCCTAATAAGCCACCGCAGAATCGATGAGGATATTGAGCTGGAACTGTCAAGGGTTGGGCACACCCTTGACATGTCGTCATCTTAGAGCCTTAGTGGCTCAAGAAAGGCCCAACCTGATTTTCTTGATGGAAACAAAGAATAAAGAACAAATGGTGGAGGGGATACGGCGTAGTCTAAAGTATACCTACTCTTTCCTCATAGAACCAATGGGAATAGCGGGTGGCTTAGCATTAATGTGGGATGAGGAGGTTAAAGTGGAGGTGCAATCTAGTGCGAGGGATTATATAGACATAACAGACACTTTTTACAACAATGAAGAAGTCATGCGAATCACTTTTCTACATGCCTCTACAAATTTTCAAGAAAGACAGCAGCTATGGCAAACATTGAGCTCTACTGCTCAAACCAATTACCTTCCCTGGTTATGTATTGGAGATTTCAACGAAGTACTCTATCAATGGGAGAAGGTGGGACGTCGAGAAGTGGATAGGTACAGAGTTCAGGCATTTCGAGACTTCTTGAATAATTGCTCCTTCATGGACATCGAAAGTAAGGGGTGCGCGTATACCTGGTCCAACAACAGGGAAGGACTTGATCTTGTCAAAAAGAGACTAGACAGGGCAGTTTGTACTCTAGACTAGCGCGTGACCTTTATACATGCTGAGGCATATGCTTTACCAGCTAGGGGTCTGACCATAGCCCTATCCTAATGACCCTTGAGAAACAAGATCGACCAAGAAAGAAGAGTTTTAAACTAGAACTTTTCTGGCTAGAAGATCCTACTTGTGAAGAGGTAATTAAAAATACATGGGCTGAAGAACAAATGCAGCAGGATCCCATAGTAAGGAAGCTGAGAAAGGTGGTGGCAGCACTGAGCAAATGGAGTAGAGGGAAATTTCGGAACTCTCGCACACAGATTGCTACCCTCAAAACAAGGCTCACACAGATTCTAATGAAGCTGATGGGGAACCGAATGGGGAAGAATTTAGAAACACAGTCACAAAAATCGAAGAATTATGGCGCCAAGAGGAAATGTACTGGGGTATGCGATCAAGGATAAATTGGCTGAAGTGGGGAGACCAAAATACCAAATATTTTCATGCTACAACTATTCAACGAAGGCAAAGAAATAAGATTTCTATGTTGAAAATAGATGAGCAAACATGGTGTCGAAACTCAGCAGCATTAACACAACATATAAAGGCCTTCTACCAGCATCTTTTTACCTCAGTGGGAGATAGAAATTACCAGCCGGTTCTTGATCAATGTCCCCAAGTAGTTTCAGCTGAAATGAATGTGGAGCTGACAAAGCAAGTCACCAAAGAGGAGGTTAAACAAGCAGTTTTCCAGCTAGGTGCTACTAAAGCACCAGGACTGGATGGGCTCCATGGCATTTTTTTATCAGAAACACTGGTCAGTATTACATGAGGATCTATTCAAAATGATTGACTCTTTCTTCAGCCAAGGAAGTTTTGACCCAGAGCTTAATAAGACACTCATAACCCTAATACCGAAAGTCACCAACCCAGAGGAGATTGCCCAATTCAGACCTATTAGCTTATGCAATTTCAGTTATAAAATCATTGCAAAAGTAATGGCTAACAGGTTGAAACCATGGCTACCTAGCATCATATCAAAGGAACAAAGTGCCTTTGTGTGTGATCGACAAATCCAGGATAATATTCTTATTGTTCAGGAGGTGTTGCACCAAATACGAACCAGAAAACGGAAGAGAAAATTTCAGGCAGTCCTGAAACTTGATATGCAAAAGGCCTATGATAGAATTGAATGGGACTTCCTTTGCAATTACATGTTAACATTGGGATTTGATGAGAAATGGGTCCAATGGGTTCACTATTGTATATCTACAGTCAGTTTCAGCATCTTGGTAAACGGGGAACCCTCCACGACTTTCAACCCTTCGAGAGGCATAAGACAAGGTGATCCCCTTTCGCATTATCTTTTCATTATAGTTGCAAATGCCCTATCCTCTTTGCTGTCTAAGGCAGTAGCGGACGGAACAATTAAGGGAATAAGGCTAAACCCAACTTGCCCCACCCTTTCCCACCTTTTATTTGCTGATGATGCTATATTCTTCCTGAATGGCACAATAAGAGAAGCTCAAAATCTAGCGGGTATCTTAAACCAGTATTGCTATGCCTCGGGACAGGCTATTAACCTAAACAAATCAGGTCTTTTCTTAGGTAAGGACTGTCCACAGCAGCTAAAGCATAACATTACAGCAGAGTTGAGGATTCCCCTTATTGAAAAAACAGGGAAATATCTTGGCATTCCATCCGATTGGGGGCAAACAAGAAAGCAAATGTTTAATTGGATCCTCAACAGGGTTGACAACAAACTAGAAGGGTGGAAGGAGAAGTTGATATCTAAGGCCGGGAAAGAAATCCTTGTCAAAACAGTTGTTCAGGCGTTACCTCAATACGCCATGTCTATTTTCAAAATTCCTATATCAATATGTAAGGCCATTGAAAAAAAGATAGCATCCTTTTGGTGGAAACAGCATACGACGAGGAGGGGCATCCATTGGAAAAAATGGGAAGACCTTAAAATCAGAAAAGATCGTGGAGGTCTTGGATTCCGAGATCTAGCTGATTTCAATAGGGCAATGCTGGGCAAGCAAGCTTGGAGACTAATCCAAATGCCGAATGCATTATGGAGTAGAGTTCTAAAAAGTATATACTTCCCTCGAGGTGACTTTTGGACTGCACAAGCAAAACAGAAATCGTCTTGGGGCTGGAAAAGCCTATTGGTGGGGAGAGAGGTCCTTGAACCACACACTCAGTGGATGGTAGGAGATGGAATGAGCATCAAAATTAGGAAGGATCGGTGGTTGCCCTCTGGATATATACACAGGCCAGCAAATCGCCAAGACCCTTGTTTAGTGGCTGAATTAATCAACCATCAACCCCGGGAATGGAATACGAACAAACTAAAAGACCTATTTGCTAAAAGTGTTGTTCAGGAAATATGTGCTATTCCACTAAGCATGAGTCCTACGCAAGACAAGATGAGGTGGACGGCCAACCATTCAGGGGACTACACGGTAAAGAGTGGATATAACAGCATCCACAACAACAACGAGACCGTATCGGCAGCCAGTCCAACAACCTCCTATCAAATACCCCAGAACTTATGGACAAAGGTATGACAACTCAAGATTAATCCCAAAATCAGAATATTTCTATGGAGTATTTGTCACAATGCCCTGCCTACCAAGGAAAATCTGTACAAACGGAAGGTAATACCTGATCCATTATGCCCACTTTGTCGCAAAGCAACCGAAACCACGGAGCACCTCTTCATATTATGTGACTGGACAACAAGAATTTGGTCAGAACCGAGCCTACAAGTCAACACCAATCCATCCCACATCAGTCGAATTGATAAATGGATCCATGACGTCCTTACCTCAACAAGAGAGACATCAACGAAGGCCTTCTTTGCTGGGATACTATGGCAAATTTGGAAGCACTGAAATGCTGTAATTTTCCAAGACCGGCAACCCAACCCGAAAATAGCTCTCCACCACGCACGCATCATGTCGGATCTGTATAAGCAATGGAATCAGCAGCAAAAGAACAGCACAGAGCAGACCAAAGAAGCTGGACATACCTGGACTCCACCGAAGCAAAACGACCTAAAACTAAATGTCGATTGCTCCTGGAACAGAGACTCACTTACCGGATCTGCAGCTGGAATTTGCAGGAACGAAGCTGGGCAGATCGTTGACGGCTTCGCTCGATCGATCCATGCTCCCTCGGCGCAAATCGGCGAAACCCTTGCGGTAAGAACAGGGCTGTAGTGGCTGGAAGAGAAAAAAGACCAGCTAAACTCCCGAACTGAAGTGTTCAGTTCCCCAAGACGCAACTCACATGAGCTGAAAGTACACCTCACTTCAGACAACCTCTCGGTAGTCAATGGGATCATGGGCTGTGAAGCCCTTTCCTGGACAGTCCACTCGATTGTAGAAGAATGCAAAGCCCTGCTGCACAGACTACCATGGGTCACACTCCAATACAGCCCACGCGAGGCGAACAAGGCAGCGGACTGGGCCGCGAAGGCTCACCGAGAAGAAGCACTTCCGGGAAATTGGATATCCCAACCCCCTCACCCTCTTTTAGCTATATCATGTATGGACGCTCCTTTTTTCACAAACTCTTCATGAGGTCGTAATGAAAGGCTCGTATTGCTGATCAAAAAAAAGAAAAAAGATACATCCACGATGCCCTACCGAAAAATTCATTGTCATGTGTGGTTCTTGATTGCAAAGGGAATTTTATGAGCGTAAAAGTGAACTATTGTTGAAGTTTTATCTTAAAAATTGATTGAATATGAGTAACAAATTGAGAAATCAAATTTTAGGATATAATCAAATCAAATCAAAATCGAACCTTCATGATGTGAAATTCGTTGGGTCTTGACTGGCTATGCTTGTGCATTCGTGTTTCTAGTGCTTTTTCCAATCTTTTCTTCAAATTTTTTGGGTTAATATTATGAAGAACCCTAAATAAGTACACATATAACAAATTTATCATAAATCAACTTTTTAGCCATAAAAAATCTCAAATTAGTATATTTGTAATAAATTTACCCTCCTTTAAATTAGAATACTACCATTAAAAATCCCAAATTGGTATAACTATAACAAATGGAAGGAAAACCCCCAAAGTGGTATACTTATCAATTGCCACGTGTTATCCAACTTAGCAATTTGACGATAAAATTTAACGGAAACTAATAGATGGTAAATTTGTCATAAGTGTGCTAGTTTGAATTTTTTATAGTAAAAAAATTAGTTTTAGGTAAATTTGTCACATATGTACTAATATAAGGTTTTTCGTGATATTAATCATTTTTTTTTTATCAACTACCTCCAACTTCATTATTTGAGCTTGAAGGTATTTATAAATTGGAGAAAACTCAACCTGAAGTTATAGAGTAGAGGATAGGGGTGATCGGTTCCTGGTTCGGTCCGATTCTAAGGTGGAACCGGGAATCGGACCGGGAGGACCGGTTCACATTTTTTGGGATCGTGGACCGGACCGCACGGTCCTAAGGTTGAGAACCGAACCGGACCAATAGGATTGACCACTTAGCCAAAAAAAATCAAAAAAATACTAGAAATATTATTATTTTAGGGTTTATTGCATTTTTTAAGAAATTTAAAAAATATTTTTTAAATAGAAAATTGTCGGTCCGGTCCAGTCCGGTCCGGTTCCCCCCCGAATCGGAAACCGGACCGAAAATCACCGGTTCCATTTTTATGGAACCGGGAACCGAACCGATGCTCCTGAGAACCGGACCAAATCGGCCGGTCCGGTCCGGTCCAGGCGGTTCTTGGTTCGGGCGTCCAATGTGCTCATCCCTAGTAGAGGATGGCAAGAATAAGAGATATTAAGCATTCTTGAAAGGTTTTTGAGTGCATCTCTTTGGTAAACTCGTAGAAGCATTTGAGTGTTGCACCTAAACGTTAGCAATAGTGAAATATCCATTTTTATTACCATGTCTTGATTAGAAAAATTTGAGGTTTCCCCATATGGTCTAGATGGTTTGCTTTGGGAAAATTATGTAAAAAGTTCTAAACCCTTCCTTTATACCAATTTTAATCCTAAATATTTTGACAATTTACTAATGTAATCATTTTGGCAAATTTTGATTCGAAATTACTAATATGATAATTTAATCAGCATCGATTATTCTATATGGTGTATTAACACTCATATAAATAATTTTTTTGAATTTTTATTTGTTAAGACCAGCCACAAGTGATGGCCAAAAGAGTTGGGCAAGAGTCACCCTTGCCAGCCACAAGTGAGGGATGGCCTCACCCTGGCAAGATTGACCCTTGTACTATCCGAGGGAGGGTCTCCCTAGCTTGATCTAGTGAGGACTGCCCTCAATAGCCACAAGTGAGGTTGACTCTCCCTCAAATCTAAAGATCGGTTGCAGCCCTCTCTAGCCATAATAAAGAAAAGAAAATAGAAAATAGAAAAGTAAATAAATAATCAACAAAGTTTAAAAAATATTTTTTAAAATTTGCAAAAATTGTCAATTTAGCGTTGTCGACAATGCCACGTAGGACGCGTGGCGTTTATATAAGTGATTTCTAGTCACATGGCCAGATGAACTGTATTGATAAATTGTTAAAAAATTAAAGCTTTTTTTTCATAACTTTTCTGATTTGCCTTTGCGAGGCTTCAAGTGTCAGACCTGGAATAATGCTGGCCAGACAAACGGGTGTATATTACTTAAGAATAAGATTAAACAGATCACTAATGGAACTCCTCGACTTTATTGTGAGATCATATGCTATATGATGCTGGCATTTGGTGATATGACATCCTAGTTAAGGAAGCACTCAGCCCTAATGAATGTGTACCCCAACGTGTTATGCACGTATCGATATTATTTTTGTATGGTTAAGTTTACTTTTGACTTTGATAGATTGGACGGACCATCGAAAATTTTTTATAATTGCAAATATGGTCTTATTGGCGACTAGACCATTGATATTATCTTAATTTCCACCAATTTATGTGCTGTAACCAAATTCAACTTTCGTGGTTGGAAAATATGATCGATTCATACGTATTCACATGAAGAACAGTGATAGAACAGCTTATTTGACTGAACGAAACTAGCGCGATCTTTCCTCGACTCCGAAAAATGACAGAAAATTTCCACGTTTGTCGTCTTCACGGCAAACAATCCTGATTCGCCAGGAAGTGTTCATACGGTCCAACTTCTCCCACGCTCACCATCTGACGGTCGATGATCCTCCGAACTCGATCCGACGGCCCGCGCCCCCGTCACGATCTGTCGGGTACAAGAGCACGATGCCGAGGAAACTCCTGGTCCAGACGTGGACGGAACTGAAGAAAAATTGATTTCCAAGTTCGAACAGTGCTTGGCCACTTTAATTTAGTCCGAAAGAATGCTGACCCACACTGACTTCCAAGTCTTCCACCGACGTGCAATTGCTCACGCTCAGCGAGACGACCCGGTCTTCGCAGTGGTTCATATCCTCCGTATATATATTTGTGCTTGGGATTGGAGATGCTTCAAGTTATAACTAGGAAGCAGCAATGGAGGTGAAGTTGCAGGTGCTGGTGATGTTGGCCATGGCTTTGTCCCTCTTCTCTGCTGCATCGGCCACGTCCGGCCTCTCAGTTTACTACCCGCCTCAATATTATCGTGAGTGTTCTGTGTTTTCGCCTGACCTTAGTAGAGGTTACTAATGTCCATGTCCATGTGTTTAGATGCAAATGTTTAGCCTACTTTAAATGTTTTCCCATCTTTCTGGAGTCTGCATCCATGAAATGTAAAAGGGTTTCTCTGAGAATTGCATTTTCCTCTTCCAATCCCGTTGGAAAAGATGGGCGACGTAGCTTCTCAAATGCCCGTGTGCTTTTTGTCTGGTTTGTTTTTTCTGGCAGCCGCGGCTTGTCCAGGGTTCAATCTGAGGAACAGCGGAGTGATGGTCGCGGGAGTGAGCGATGCATTGTGGAACGGTGGGAAGGCCTGCGGGCGGATGCTGAGGGTCAGATGCACCGGCGCTGCTAACGACTTTCCGAAACCTTGCAAGGCCGGCGTCATCACAGTCAAAGTCGTGGACTACTGCCGGCAACCGTGCAACGGGGTCATTAACCTCTCCCAGGACGCCTTTGCGAGGATTGCCAACCTCGATGCCGGCAAAGTCTGGGTGGACTATTCCTAGGAAGGACCTCGAAAGCCTTTTCTTGAAGGAAAAACATAAAGTTCGGGGAGGATCACGAAAATAATGTCTTCTTTTATGGTTTGGCTTTGTCGGGTTTGAAGACTACTTGAATAACGCGATACTTCATCGCCAATCTGGTCTGAATAAAAATATGTATGTGTGACATCAATACTGCGTTTTGGAATGGTCTTTCGAAAAACAAGAAGTCAGCATCAAGATACTGAATGAAGGAAAGTGAAAGCGCAGTGAAGTGTTTTTCTTATCACAAGCAATCACATGACCTGAAGAACAGCCACATAACACTCTCGGACAATTGTAGGTGAAATGATTAGCATCCGCCATTAATGTCCAGTAGCTCAGTCCAGCAACCTAATTCAAATTGGAGTCAGTATGACCCCATTAAATGCCGCGTCTCCAACAGCCCATTTGATGTCTCTTGCTCAAAATGATGAAGAAAAAGTTGCGGGCAATTGGTCATTAACTCCATGGCCTGGCTAGGAAATAATCTACTCTCATACATTGAGCAGGTGAATAATTTTCTTGCGTTTTCCCGATTCGGGTGCCTAGAATTTTTCCAAAATCAAATCCCCGCAATAACTTTTCCTGTCTGAGGCTCGATGAACATGGTGGGTCTCATCCTTACCAAAAAAAAAACATGGTGGGTCTCATCCTTACCAAAAAAAAAACATGGTGGGTCTCAATGATTTTGCAATTTTCTTGATGGATATGATACATCACATGAGCATGGCAAGACATGATGATGCTATGGCTATGGACCAGATTAAGTTTCCAGAAACCCTGAATAATCTCAAAGAGTTTTCCACCTTGCTAATGAAAAAGAGTTGAACTGCACTAAGAAATTTATCTTTAATTCTGGAATTCGAGAAAAGGATAAGACTTGGGGGGAGGAAGATGAATGCACCTCCTTGCTTTGTTGCACTCTGAGTCCAACAAGCCAAAGCAGAGTCCTAGTGAAAGAAGGCAGATTTGTTCCAGAATCCAAACTAATCCTCTTACCATCCTGATCATACCCGAACTTGCTCCCTAAATTTCCGAGCAACCAAGTTCGAGTTCCATCGAAGCTCTACTCTAATTTTCTCCGGTCAGCTTGTCTTCGGCCTTTCCACTCATGATGGCCCGGTTATAGTTGGACTTTGAACAGAAGCTGCCTGGGCCGATGTCTCTCCCGTCGAATTTGGCTTCTCCTTCTTTCCCCGCTCCCCAGAGTCTCGATATTGAAAAGCCCTCTCTTTTGCTCCTCCCAATACAAGTATCCCTCCTACTACCGCTGAATTCACCGCTTTTTGTCGCATCAAAGCCATCAAAGTGTCCCCCTGATTCACAACTACACACTGACATTGCCTGGCGGGGACCGGGTCTCAGTGGTAGGGCGGGGTTCCTGCTCGGCTGCTTCTCCATTGGAGTCCTGATTGCTACTAGCAATCTGGAAGACTCGTCTGTCACGTACTCATAAGACCCCATGAAGAAGCATCTTGAAACCAGAGTGTCATTAGTAGCACTATTACTACTAGATTCACCTCCACCCACGTTCCTAAATTCCCCTAGCCTAATAAACACCGCCCCCTCCCTTGAATCCAACATTTCAGTCTGCGTCACTGCGTCTCTCACTCCGAATTCACAAGACTTGCACAATAATTCTGCAAGGGACGACCTGAATTTCATCTCTTGTTGAAGAACCCATCTTCTAGGGGGAGTGGTTCCATTATAGATCCAAGTTCCATCTAAAATCTATTTGTTAGAATCGTTTTCTAGTTTTTGAAATCTAGAACCTATTATATATTCTTGAAATCGACATGGAATTGGCAAATTCCTTCTCTTTTTTTCATTTTTTATTTTTTTCGCTTAATTTTTAATCAAGCAAAATAAAAATAAAAACAACAATAAAAATGAGTTTCATTAGCAAGACTACCTATCTCAAACAAAACCATTTATAAGTGAAGTAGACTGTCAAGCTTAACAAGAGAAGTCATATTATGTTGTTATGTAGAGTAATGAAATGAGTTGATTCAAGAGTGAACTAGAAACATGATGGAGTTGTGAAGTTTGGTAGAGAAAAATAATATTCAAACGTAGAAATAGTTTGTTGTGGACATGCACTTCTTAGTAGGTCACCCATTTTACTATGTTAAAGTAAATAAAAGAGTTTCCGCGAAAAAAGAGAGCAAATAGTAGAGTTTTTAAAGCTGCTAATGGCATAGGTTTAATTTCCATCATAATTATATATATATAAAGGAAAATATCTTTTATAGTTGTAATGTTAAAGCTTGTAACCCTAGAACTTGTATTGTTGATAATGATAGTGGAAAGATTGTCTAGTATTGCACCATGGTTTTTCCCTTTCTAATTTTAGGAAGGGTTTTTCATGTAAACATTCTCGCTTGTTTTCTTATCTATTTTTTCTCTTTATATATTCACATTCCTAACAAAACACGTATAAAATAGTAGTGTGTTGGTTAATTTGAGGTTTTCAATGTATATATTATACTAGATATTCTCCTACAATGAATATACATATATGTTGCCGGTGGTTTTTAATAAGTACATATCTATCACCTTTACCAAAGTAAGTTTAAAACTAATCCTAGTAATGGAAAAACATACTGAATAACATTGGTAATGAAATGATATTCCAAAATTTGAAAGTTTGATACTACTGTTGACACCTAAATTTTGGCGATTTATTTAAGTGTTTATTAATTGCATTAGAAAATTAGGGATTAACTTCTAACCCCTTAACAAAAAATCTTTTTCATTAAAATCGCATCGCATATAGACATTAGGAGCACTCGCATCACTAGTTTTGAAATTTATCAAAAAAATATTTAAAAAAAAAATTAATTATTAAAAAAAAAGAAAAAAGAAAAGAAAAAGAAAACGTGGGTCCGGGCTAGGGCCAGGCCTGCCCGGCCCCTTCCTCTTTCCCTTCTCTTTTTGGTACCTGGGCCGGCCCTTCTCCTTTGGTTTCGGCCCGGCCCGTCCGCCTCCTCTTTTTCTTCCACGCGCGAAGCAAGAACCGGCAGAAGAGAAATAAAAAAAGCAAGGCAGCAGCAGGTCAGCAGGGAGGAGCGGCAGCAAAGCAACAGCAGGAAGTCAGCAGAGAGGAGCAGCAGCAAAGCAAAAGCAGAAAATCAGGAGGGGGTTGGTGGGCAAGGAAAAAGAAGAATAGAAAAAGAGAGAGAACTGGGGACGGAGGGGCAGAGGGAAGTGAGAACGCGAGAGGAGAAAAATCCAGAACAGAGAAAAAGGAGAGAGTGGTGGGTGAGTTCGAGATAGCGAGAGGGCGAGTCGGAGAGAGAAGGAGCCTCGGCCACGCGTCCAGTCGTCCGACGACCCTCTCGGTGACGCCCTCAGGCCGAAACAGGTAAGTTCAGCTCCCTCTACTCTCTGTTTGGGGCGTGATCGGCCGGAGCTCGCGGCCGTTTGGCTCGCGCGAGCTCCGACCCGAGCCCCTCCTATGGTTTCTGTACCTCCCTACGTCGTGCGACGAGTTCGCCGGCGTGGGTTCGAGCTCCGGTTCGGGCCGGAAGCCTCTCCTCCCGTAGTGTCAACCGTGTGTTCGTTAAGATGTCGAAATGAGACCTGAGTTCTTTTGGCTGAAGCTTGCTGTTTTCATCCATGCCTGTTCTGAATGGGATCAATTTTTGAGCGTTCCTCGCACACGGCGTGTCGAGTTTTGCCTGAATCCGTGTCTTGAGTGGGTCTGCGGCCACCCTTTCGGTGACGCCCTCCAACCATTTGATAAAATGCCTCAAAGAAGGCCGAAAGCCAGTTCATGTTTTAACTCGAGATCGACCGGTGTTTGTGTCTATAGCCATTGCATCATGTTTGATTCTCGTGTGTTCGTTGTGATTTGGCGTCATCTTCGTGGAATAATCGTGCATCGTCGATTTGGCGTGGGCTGTCTTTGTTCCCATAAATGGATTAATAGTCGCCGGAGTTTGTGGCCGGCGCCGGTTGGAGTGAACGGCTGATGAGTGGTGTTGGGCTAGTGAAGGAGTGAGCGTGTGATGCTGTTGCTTGAGTGAGATTCGAGCGGGCGAGCTTCGAGTAGGAGACCTTCGTGCGCGAAGAAGATGAAGCGCAGAAGAGGGGGCGTCGGGCGTGCATGTGGCCGCATGGGGGAAGTAATATGCATGCAGAAAAGAAGAAAAAAAGAGAAAAAAAGAGAAAAAAAAAAAAAAACATAAAAAAAAAAAAACATAAAAAAAAAAAAAAAGGAAAAGGAGAAAAAGAAATAAAAAATAGAAAAATCAGAAAAAGACAAAGAAAAGGCCGAAAATAAAAATAGGGGGCAAGGAGATGGGCTTCGCTGCGGGCCCGCTTCCGTTGGGCTGATTTTGTCACGGGCCGGGTTCTTTTAGCTGGGCTAGAAAAGTAGAAATCAAGATTGGGCTTTTGTTTAGAAAAAATAAGAAGAAGAATTGTTCATGGGCCTTCCTCATGGATTTAGGGCCGGCCCGTTTCCTTTTAACCAACCAGGACCAATAGGTCCGGGTCAGCTCAGTAGGGCCGGGTCTTTTGACCCGGTCCGAATTATCTTTTCAATAATAAAAAATATAAAAAAAAAAATTCAAAAATTCAAAAAATCATAAAAAACATTAAAAAATCAAAAAAATTTCGAAATTTCAGAAAATTCAAAAAAATTTCAAAAAATCCCAAAAACCCCAAGTTTGTTTTAGAGTTTCCTAAAAAGCTCTAAAATAATTCTTGGACCATTTTCTCTAAAAAAATCGGAAAATCATCTGGCCTAAAAATCGTCTTCAAAATTGAATGCAATGCCTTACTTACGCTTCACCTTAGGGTTTTAATTATCCCGGATACAATTGCCCTTGATTGCACGCTTATGATACGATGATTATGGTTTCCCTTTAGTTTAATTAGGATTGTATTATTTATCTCCTAATGCTAGGTGTTTATTTTCGCATGCAATTTATTTAATGCTTTCTTTAATTGCCGATTGTTATTTTGATGACTGCGCGCACCCGCATGATCACCCATATGTTAGTGGTTAAGTCTAAAATCAATCCAAACCGCCCGACAAAAGTCTTTTGAAATGAACAAGATTTGGTAGAAAGGGCACTAATTGGTTAATTAGTGTAATCTAAGTCCCCGATCCTAGATTCTCTGGTTGTGTAGAAAGTGAGGCACGCTCCCATGCTTCACTTGGTTTCTAGCCGACCCCAATAGGCTAGTGGCGACTCCTTATTTGAAGGTTTTCATGAACACCCAACGTCACGCGGGGTATGGGCTTGGGAGAGCCCACGTCTAATTAAGGGTCTTCGACCCACCCTTTGGACAATACCCCTAAACCTATTTATTTGTCGATTTCGTTCCCCCTCGGAACGAAAAAAATAGGTCGCGACAACTACTAGTATGAAAATTGGGGAAAGATTCATGAGACTTCTAATTTTAGGATTACCTTAGTTTTGTTTGGTTGCTACTCGTGAACTAGATCAAATTTTAGGGTCAATTAGGCCTAGCTTTCTAATTCTACCCCATGCTCACCCCTAAACGTATTCGCTAGTAGCTATGTAGATTATGGACAATTTTTGCTTTGTATATGCTCATACTCTATATGGACAATTAGTGATAGGGTGGTTGCAAAGTTAAATCCAAAACTCTCTTTTCGGAAAGCACTTAAGTGATCAAGCGATTGAAGCATGGCTTCCTTGGGGTGGAAAAACTTCACTATGTTTAGTACTTTTATATGATGCATAATGTCAATAATGAAAATGTATGTATCAGAAATAAGGAGAGCTTGATTGAGTTGGTGTTGGTGATGCCATAGACATTAGTCATTGTTACCCAAATACACTAGCTTTTTAAGGCAATGCTATGCACACTACTCTTGAACTAATTCATCTATAATAGTGTCAGTTTTATTATATTTGTTGAGGGCTAACAATACAACCTAAAGAGGGTAAATCGATTGTTTTAGAAAACTTGACAATTTTTCATGGAAAATAGCTGACATTAAGTAAAGATCAAAATGTGATGTTTCAAAACTAGTGAACGAAATGTGTGCTAGTGGGAGTAATAAGAAAAAGAGAAAACAGTAGCACACAACGACATATAATAGTTCGTCTTTATTCTCAAGCCTACATCCACTCTTCAGACTAACAACCACAAGCTGGGCTGGATTGCGCTAGTGATCTGCTAAGAATTTACAATTGGCAAGCATTGATCATATTACACGATAAATCACACTATTAGGATTCAGCTGCTGCTGTTACTCTTGTACACTTAATCTTTAGTGCAATTACTCGGACAACATGAATACAATACTCATAGAAACAGTCGAAGAAGAGCATTTCACTTAGAACACGACGAGTAGCAAATTTTCAAACTTTTGCATATGTTACTCTCTAACATTTGGCTTTTGAGATCTTCTCTTTTATAACCATTTTCAATCTTCACTTATAGGTGAATTGGAGAAGAAAAGAATCATTAGAGTTACCGTTGATGTTGCTGCACAAAGATAGAACTGCTTGTATGGTCCTTTTTTTGAACATTTGCGAGCTACCTAAAAATAGCATCGACTGCTATCCCTTCATCATAGTTTCTGAGAGACCTATCGGACAATATAGTTTCTTGATTGCCGTTTTCATTTGAATTCTGTTGTTGTGCATAATGGCTAGTTTGCTGAACCAACAAACATCATCACATGTACATTGTTGCCACAGCCCTAATGACTCGATATGTACATCATCAACATAGTCATCAACATTAGTTGATCTTTTAAGTTCGTTGGTATTGTTTACGGAAAATCCATATCAGGTTGTATTGCATTATTTTATCCACTAGATCGCACCATGAATATTACGTTGTCTATTGTTTCAAATATCTGCACATACCATAATAAACATTATATTAATGATAGTTTGGATGTCATCAAAATCACTTAGAGATGTTTTTTCAATAATCTCCCCATTTATGATGATGATAAAACTATTCCCTAGATGTGAAAAATAATCATTAATAAGTTAGTATTAAAAATAAATAGAATCTCTATAAGATATTAAAGGAATTGGAGATAAAGTCTAGATGATCTTTTAGAATAGAAGTGAGCAGCCACAGATCTTCTAGATATTATGCATCATAAAATAATGAGGTTACGAGATAATATCAACGGAATGCTCCACCTGTTGTAATGATCTCTTTAAAGCTTAATAACACTCTTTAAGAAATTATTTCCCTCACAGTATTGCTAATAATTACTGGCAAAAAATCCTCTATGAAAATACCATATAACAATTCTAATATTCCTCCATAATCTCTCAAAATGAAACAATTGGAAATTATGATCCTACATCTTTGAAAGGAGAATCGAAAGTTATGAAAAGTATTGAACAAAATTTTTTAAAAATTAAATATATTTGAGCAAATATAACCTTTCAAAAATGAAGACGTTATGTCCAAATAGACACAACTTTTGAAAGGTTAAGAAGTTTTGTTTGAATAGAAACAATCTTCTAAAAGTTAAAAGAGCACTAATAACTTTTAGGCAGAAATAATAAATTCAAAATTAAATAATTGAAAATAACCGTCACTTTATTATGAATAGTCACTATATTTCAATATGACACAATAGTTATTTTATAATTATAAATTCGAATTTTAATATATGAAATGATGATGATAAACGAGAATTAGTGCTAAATTTAGTCTATGTGCGCAATCACATCTTTTTGATGTTAGACAAGATATATCTTAGTTTGTTTTACAAACAAATTACCAACAATGATTTGCCTCTGTAGGGTTTGAAGAGAGACCTGAAATAGTGCTAGCTATACAAGCTAGCGTATATTAATAAGAATAAGATGATGCACATTACTAATGAAACTCCTTTACCTGTGGGATTTGGTGATATGACATCATAATTAAGTGCTCAACCCTTTTGAATGTGCATGCCACTATGTTGTATATGTAGCGATGTTATTTTGCATGCTTAAGTTCCCTCTCTACTCAATAAAATGGACAAAGTATAGAAAAATTTATGAATTAGAAATGCTCTCTAAGCACTTAGCAACTTGATCATTATTATTATATTGTTTTCACCTTATTAAAGAACTTCCCACAAATTTATTGTAACCAAATTCAACCTTTTGGGGTTCGAGGGTCAAGTTGGAAAATATATTAATGAATAGCTTATTTTACTGAAAACAATGCTGATTTGCAAGGAAAAATCACTTTACTCTAGAAGTGACAAAAAGCAAAGATGATCACTTACTAACTTCCAAGTCTTTCCACTAGAGAGCAATGACTAAACATAGAGACTCAACCTAACCTTCACTATGGCTTAAGCTCTATGGATGTGTACTTTATTTTAACGTGCTGGTGTTTGCACGACTTATACCCCCAATTTCCCTTGTATCTTTCTCTTTCTCACAGAGAGGGAATACCTTATAGTTGTTTTACATCCCGATGATCTCAAGGTTCTAACGAGGATCAAGATGAAACCTTTTAAGGATTTACTTAGATCCAATCTTATAATAGAACTTCCCACTAAAAACAAATAATCTTATTTGACTAAAAACAACACTGATTTGCAAGGGAAAATCACTTTAGTCCGTGTGATAACAAGCAAAGGGGTTCACTCACTAATTTCTAAGGCTACGCATGATAACCATTCTCATTTTTACATTTGTTTACGAATAGATTTCTATTCCGACCTATTTCTGGAATAGAAATCCATTTGGTAAAAATTTTTTCATTTCTATTTCTGGAAAAAATTTCTATTCTAGAAATAGGTTTGGAATAGAAATCAGAAACAAAATTTTTTTACTTTTCTATTTCTGGAATAGAAATCAGAAATTGTTTCTCTCTTTCTTACTTCTCACCCGAAGAAGTTTTTTTTCGTCCGCCACTCACCACCACCACCACCACCCCCGCCACCGCCACCGCCACCGCCGGCCGCCAATCGCCGACCGTCACCGTCCGCCACTTAGAAAAGTAAAAAAAATTTTATTATCAAACGAATTTCTATTCCAAGAGTAGAAATTTTTTGTCGTTATCAAGCGCGTTTTTTGACTCAGAAACTCATCCAGAAATAGAAATAGAAAAATCTATTTCTCTTCCAGAAATGATTTCTGGAACAGAAATGTTATCATTCGCACCCTAAGTCTTTCCATTGAAGAGCAATGACTAAAAAAAGAAACTCAACCCAATTTTTATGGTGGATCGTGCTCCACGGATGTGTTTTTATTTTATTGTGTCAATGTCCGCATTGCTTATACTCTCAACACCCCCTGCATCCTTTTTCTTCCCAAGGAGAGGAAATACACTCTAATTGATTTACATCCTAGTGATAAGCCTTTTAAGGATTTGCTTAAGTCCAACCTTATAGTAAAACTTCCCACTAATTTACTGTAACCAAATTCAATTTTTCATGGTTCAAGGGTCAAGTTGTGGAATATATTGGTTTCTCACATATTTACACGAAGAATGTTATTTGACTAAAAACAATACTCATTCGCCAAGAAAAATCACTCTAATCTAGAAGTTACAACAAGCAAAGAGGTTCACTCACTGACTTCCAAGTCTTTCCATTGAAGAGCAATGACTAAACACAGAGACCCAACCCAATCTTCACGGTGGATTAAGCTCTACGGATGTGTTTCTTATTTTAACGTGCTGGTGCCCACACGATTCATACCTCCAATTTCCCTTGTATCCTTTTTCTTCCATGGAGAGGGAATACCCTCTAATTGATTTACATCCTAGCAATCTCGAAGTTCGGACAAGGACTAAGTTGAAGCTTTTGTAAGCTTGTAGAATCATTTGAGTGTTGCACCTAAAGTCAGCAAGAGTGAAACAAAGTATCACATCTTGATTGGAAAAATTTGAGGTTTCCCATATGATCTAGATGATTTGCTTTGGGAAAATTATTTAAAAATTTCTAAACCCTTCATTTGTGCCAATTTAATCCTAAACATTTTGACAATTTGCTAATGTAATCATTTTGGCAAATTTTGATTGGAAATTACTGATGTGATAATTCAATCAACATCGACCATTCTATATGATGCATTAGCGCTCATATGAATATTTTTTTTTTTGGAAATTTTCTTTCCTAATTTTTCATCTCTTGAGACCAACCACAAGTGAAGGCCAAGAGAGTTGGGCAAGAGTTGGCCTCACCGGCCACAAGTGAGGGATGGCATCACCTAGGCAAGGTTTACCCTCGCACTATTCGGGGGAGGGTCTCCCTAGCTCGATCTGGTGAGGGCCACCCTCAATAGCCACAAGTGAGGTTGACTCTCGCCCAAATCTAACGACCGGTTGCAACCCTCGCCAACCATAATAAAGAAAAAGAAAACAGAAAACAGAAAAAGCAAATAAATAATCAACAAAGTTCAAAAAATATTTTTTTAAATTTGCAAAAATTGTTAAAGTTAGCGTTGTCGATGGTGCCACATAGGATGTGTGGCGTTTATATCAATGATTTCTAGTCACATAGTTGGATGAGCTGTATTGATAAATTATCAAAAGATTTAGGACTATTTTTAGTGACTTTTTTTATTTGCCTTTGCAATGCTTGAAGACTTAGACTTGGAATAATGCTAGCTAGACAAGCGGATATGGGTATCAAGAACCGAACCGAAAACCAAACCGAAATTAAAAACCGAACCGAACCAAACCAAAATTTTGTGCGTTTTTGATGCGGTTCAGTTTCGGTTCGGTTAACCGAAAAATAACCGTTAACTTTTCGGTTCGGTTTGATTTTCGGTTCGATTCGGTTAACCGAACCAAACTAGAATTCTTAATTAAAAGTGAACAATCTCTCTTCATTATTATCTCTTATTCATTTAGATCCCAATAAGTAAAGCAAAAATAAAAAAAAAAAAAATCGTCCCGAACCGAACCAAACCAAACCGCATTTTCGGTTCGGTTCGTATTCGATTCAGGACAGTTTCGGTTCGGTTCGGTATTATCTCTTATTGGTTCGGTTTGATTCGGTTTTTCAAAAAAACCGAACCGAACCGTTTACATTCCTACAAGCGGGCGTATATTACTTAAGAATAAGATTAAACAGATCACTAAAAGAACTCCTCAACTTTATTGTGAGATCATATGCTATATGATGCTGGCATTTGGTGATATGACATCCTAGTTAAGAAAGCACTCAGCCCTAATGAATGTGTACCCCAATGTGTTATATACGTGTCGATATTATTTTTGTTTGGTTAATTTTACTTTTGACTTTGATAGATTGGACGGACCATCGAAAATTTTGCATAATGGCAAATATGGTCTTATTAGCGACTAGACCATTGATATTATCTTACTTTCCACCAATTTATGTGCTGTAACCAAATTCAACTTTTCGTGGTTGGAAAATCTGATCGATTCATACGTATTCACATGAAGAACAGTGATAGAACAGCTTATTTGACTGAACGAAACTAGCGCGACCTTTCCTCGACTCCGACAAATGACAGAAAATTTCCACGTCTGTCGTCTTCACGGTAAACAATCCTAATTCGCCAGGAAGTGTTCATACTGTCCAATTTCTCCCCGCTCACCATCTGACAGTCGACGATCCTCCGAACTCGATCCGACGGCCCACGCCCCCGTCGCGACCTGTCGGGTAGAAGAGCACGACGCCGAGGAAACTACCTGGTCAGACGTGGGCGGAACTGAAGAGAAATTGATTTCCAAGTTCGAACAGTGCGTGGCGACTTTAATTTAGTCCGAAAGAATGCTGACCCACACTGAATTCCAAGTCTTTTTACTGACGTGCAATTGCTCACACAGCGAGACGCGCCGGTCTTCGCGGGGGGGTCATATCCTCCGTATATATATTTGTGCTTGGGATTGGAGATGCTTCAAGTTATAACTAGGAAGCAGCAATGGAGGTGAAGTTGCAGGTGCTGGTGATGTTGGCCATGGCTTTGTCCCTCTTCTCTGCTGCATCGGCCACGTCCGGTCTTGCAGTTTACTACCGGCCCGAATATTATCGTGAGTGTTCTGTGATTTCGCATGACCTTAGTAGAGGTTATCAATGTCCATGTCAGTGTGTTTAGATGCAAATGTTTAGTCTACGGTTCCGCTTGTTTCGCGGAAAATATAGCGCTTCTGAAAAATATTTTCTAAGAAGTCATTTTCCAGAAAAATGACAATATTTTCCAGTGTTCAATTGAAATTTGAAATTGAAATGGAAAATATTTCCAAGCCATTCGGTATCTTATTTGATTTTTCTCTATATAGTTCTTTTGATGATCTTTTATTTTTACTTTTATTTTATTTTTCTGTTCTTTCTTTATTATTTTATTTAAAAATTCGAATTTTTAATTATTTTTATTTTTATTGTTATTTTCTTCTTTTCTTTCGTATTGTTTTTTTGTCTTTTCTTTCTTTTTTGGACCATGGCAACAGTTGGCGACTATGGCCGTTTGGCGATGCTTAGATTGGCAACGCCCTAACGCTGCTAGACGGGGGTGAGGCCCAAGCGTCGTCAAAGGCCGCGAGGCTCAAGCGTTGCAAATTTGGCAAGGTCCAAGCCTTGCAACATTTGACAACGCTCGGGCGTTGCCGATCTACAGTTGCGAGGCTTGAGCCTTGCCAAATTAGTGAGCCACAAGCTCACCGGCAATATCGACAAGGCTCGAGCCTCGCGGCCTCTAGCAATGCTCAAGTGTTGCCGATCTGCGACAACGAGGCTCAAGCCTCCCAGATCGGTGAGCCACAAGCTCGCCTATTGCTAGTCGCCGGTTGTCATGTGGCCCGTGACTAGTCAAACAAGAAGAGCAAAAAGAGAGAGAAAAAATAATAAAAAATCGATTATATTGAAAAATAATAATAAAATTCAAATTTAAAAAAAATTAAAAAAATTGGTTTTAGAAAAAATAGAGTGAAAGAAGTGGATAGGGAGGGTAATATAAGAGTGAGTGAGTATGGAAAATATTTTTCCCAATTTGAAAAGTAGAAAACATTTTCCTTAATTTTATAGGACTTTTTCTTTTCATGTAAAATGTTTTTTCCATCAATGCATTTTCCGTGAAATGAACGCCGAAAAACATATTTTTGAAAGTTATTTTTCGTGAAACAAACGGACCCTACATCTCATGTTTTCACATCTTTCTAGAGTCAACATCTATGAAATGTAAAAGGGTTCTATGAGAATTGCAATTCCTCTTCCAATTCCGGTGGAAAAAAAAACAGGCCACAAGGCTTCTCAATTGCCGTGTCCTTATGTGTTTTTTTTTTATATTATATTTTTTTGGGCAGCCGCGGCTTGTGCAGGGTTCAATCTGACGAACAGCGGAGTGATGATCGCGGGAGTGAGAGACGAATTGTGGGACAACGGGGGGGCCTGCGGACGGACGTTGAGGGTCAGATGCACCGGCCCTGCTAATGAGTTTCCGAAACCTTGCAAGGACGGCGACATCACGATCAAAGTTGTGGACTACTGCCGGCAACGGTGCGACGGGGTCATCAACCTCTCCCAGGACGCCTTTGCGAGGATCGCCAACCTCGATGCCGGCAAAATCTGGGTGGACTATTCCTAGGAAGGGCCTCGAAAGCCTTTTCTTTAAGGAAAAAACATAAAGCTCGGGGAGGATCACGAAAATAATGTCTGCTTTTACCGGCTTTGCCGGGTTTGGAGACTTCTTGAATAACGCGATACTTCATTGCGGATCTGCTCTGAATAAAAATATGTATGTGTGACATTAATACTGTGTTTTGGAATGGTCTTTTGAATAACAAGAAGTCAGCATCAGGATACTAAGTGAAGGAAAGTGAAAGCGCAGTGAAGTGTTTTTCATATTACAAGCGATCACATGATATCAAGAACAGCCACGTATATAACACTCTCGGACAATTGTAGGTGAAATGATTAGCATCCGCCATTAATGTCCAGTAGCTCAGTCCAGCGACCTAATTTAAATCGGAGTCAGTATGACTCCATTAAATGCCGCATCTCCATCAGCTCATTTCATGTCTCTTGCTCAAAATGATGAAGAAAAAGTTGCAGGTCATTAACTCCATGGCCTCGCAATGAAATAACCGACCCTCATACATGGAGCAGGTGAATTATTTTCTTGCGTTTTCCTGATTTAGGTACCTAGAACTTATCCACATTCAAGTCCCTGCAGTATCATTTCCTGTCTGAAAACCAGCTTTCACGTAATTGGAACAACTAATTTGATCCATGCAAACACCATAGTAATTCAACAGGAAGGGAGCAAGATCAAATACATCAAAATCTACTTGTGTGAGGCTCGATGAACACAGTAGGTCTCAATGATTTTGCAACTTCCTTGAACAATATGATACATCATATGAGCATGGCAAGAAATGATACTAAGGCTATGGACCAGATTAATTTCCAGAAACCCTGAGTAATCTCAATGCAGCAGCTAGAGTTTTCCACCTTGCCAATAAAAAAGAGTTGAACTGCACTAAGAAATTTATCTTGTTTCTGGAAATCGAGAAAAGGACTAGCCTTGGGGGAAGGAAGATGAATGCACAGCCTTGCTTTGTCGAACTCCAAGTCCAACAAACCAAAGCAGAGTCCTCCTAGTGAAAGAAGGCAGATTTGTTCGAGAATCCAAACTTATCCTCTTACTATCCTGATCACTCCCGAACTCGCTCCCTAAATTTTCCGAGCAATCAAGTTCGAGTTCCATCGAACCTCTGCTACAATTGTCTCCGTTCAGCTTGTCTTCGGCCTCTCTGCTCATGATGGCCCGGTTATTTGGAATTTGAAGAGAAGCTGCCTGGGCCGATGTCTGTTACCCCGAATTCGGCTTCTCCTTCTTTCCCCTCGCCCAGATTTTCGATGTCAAAAAGCCCTCTCTTTTGCTCCTCCCAATACAAGTATCCCTCCTTTTTACGCCAGGTTCACCGCTTTTTGCCACATCAAAGCCATCAAAGTCTCTCCCTGATTCATGACTACACACCAACATTGCCTGGCGGGGACCGGGCCTCAGTGGTAGGGCGGGGTTCCTGCCCGGCTGCTTCTTCAACGGGGTCCTGACTGCAACTAGCAATGTGGAAGATTTATCTATCACGTACTTAGGGGTGATCGGTTCCTATTCCGGTCCTGTCCCGTCCAAGAACTGGGAACCGGACGAGACCGAACTGGGACTATTGGTTCCCAATTTTTTGGACCGTGGACCGGACTGACTAATTCAGGGCCGAGAACAAACCGGTCTAATCCGGTTGGTCGGGTTCCAATGAACCAAATCATTTATTATTACTACATTGAAAAAAAATATATACATCCATGTGGACTTCCAAAAATATATATCCCTTAATTCAAACATGTATTATTAGAGAAGCAAAAAAAGTCAAACCCAAATCAACAAAATTTCAATTTACACTTCTGCCTTGGTTTCGCTCAGGTTAGGGTTAACAAGAGGAAGTGAAAGAGAATTGGGAAAGTAAAGTAATGACAGAATTTAGAAGGTTATTCTATTTTTTTTTGTCTAATAAATTTAGAAATTTGTTCTAAAATTTTTAAAAATAAATCAAAATGATCGATCTAGTCCTATCGGTTCGGTTGATCCGATTTCCACCTTGGAACCTAACCTGGACCGACCGCCACCGGTTCCAAAAATGAGAATTGGGGACCGGACCAACACCTCTTAGGACTACCTAGAACCATTTGGTCCGGTCCGGTTCCGATTCGAGTAGTTCCCATTGCACACCCCCACACATACTCATAAGACCCCATGTAGAAGCATCTTGAAACCAGAGTGTTATTGGTAGCACTAAAACTGCTAGATTCACCACCATCCACGTTCCTAAATTTTTCTAGCCTAATAGACACCACCCCCTCCCTTGAATCCAACATTTCAATCTGCGTCACCGCGTCTCTCACTCCGAATTCCCAAGACTTGCACAATAAATCTGCGAGGAACGACCCAAATTTCATCTCTTGTCAAAGAACCCATCTTTTAGGGGTGAGCGGTTCCATTATAGATCCAGGTTCCATCTAAAATATATCCGTTAGAATCGACTTCTAGTTTTTGAAACTGAAACCCACATTGTATTCCTTGAAATTGACCACGAAATGGGCAAATTCCTTTCTTTTCTTTTCTTTTTGTTTCTTTTTTTATTCTTTTCGTGTCGCTTCTTTTTTAATCAAGCAAAATAAAATTCAAAACAACAATAAAAATGAGTTTCATTAGCAAGACTACCCATCTCAAACAGAACCATTTACAAGTGAAGCAAACTATTAAACTCAACAAGAGAAGTCTTATTATGTTGTCATGTAGAGTAATGAAATGGGTTGATTCAAGAGTGAATTATAAACATGATGGGTTTATGGAGTCTGATAGAGAAGAATAATATTCAAATGCAAAAACAATAGTTTATTTTGGATATGCACTTTCCAATAGGTCATCTATGCTGCTGTTAAAGTAAATAATAGAGTTTTGACAAAAAAAGAAAAGAAAAAGATAATAGAGCTTTTATTACTATTAATAGCATATATGTAATTTCCATCATATTATGTATGCCCTAGACTTCTGTTATATGTAGGGGTAATATCTTTTATAATTGTAACATTGAAGCTTGAAACCCTAGAATTTGTACCGTTGATACTAATAGTTAAAAGATTGCCATAGTGTGGAACCATGTTTTTTCCCTTTTTGATTTTGGGAAGAGTTTTCCATGTAAAAATTCCCACTTGTTTTCTTCTCTATTTTCCTCTTCATAGATTTGCGTTCCTAACAAAACACATAAAAAGTAGCAATGTGATAGTTAATTTGAGGTTTTCAAAGAAATACTGGATATTCTCCTACAATTAATATATACATATTTGTTGCCGGTGGATTTTAATGGGTACATATCTTCCACCACCAAAGTAAGTTTAAAACTAATCCTAGTAATGGAAAAATTTATTGAATAACATTGGTAATGAAATCATATTCCGAATTTTGAAAGTTTGATACTACTGGTACGAAGATTGGTGAAAAGATCCATAAGACTTCTAATTTTAGGATTACCTTGGTTCTGTTCGATTGCTATCCAGGAACCAAATCAATTTTTAGGGTCATTTAGGCCTGGCTTCTAATTCTTGCCAAGACCCATGCTCACCCCTACATGTGTTGAGTAAATGGTTGCTATGCAGATTATGGGCAATTATTGCTTTGCATATGTTCACGCTTTATATGGACAATCAGTGATGGGGTTGCAAAGTTAAATCCAAAAACTCTCTTTTCGGAAAGCACTTAAGTGAAAATGTATGTATCGGAAATAAAAGAGGGCTTGATTGAGTCGGTGTCGGTGATGCCATAGACATTAGTCATTGTTACCCAAATACACTAGCTTTTTAAGGCAATGCTATGCACACTACTCTTGAACTAATTCCTCTATCCGGTGTCAGTTATATTATATTTGTTGGGGGCTAACGATACAACTTAGAGGGGGTAAGTTGGTTATTTTAGAAAACTTGACAATTTTTTCACAAAAAATAACTAATGCCAAGTAAAGATCAGAAGGTGATGTTTCAAAGCCAATGAATTATGTGCTAGTGAGAGAGATAGAAAATAACCAACGCTAACTAAAGATCAGAAGGTGGTGTTTCAAAGCCAGTGAATGAAATATGAGAGAGAGAGAGAGAGAGCACAACCATGTATAGTGGTTTTGCTTTTCCCGAAGCCTACATCTACTCTTCAAATTAACAGCCACAAGTTGGGCTAGATTGCATTAGTAATCTGCCTAGAAAGTTACAATTGGCAAATAGTGATCATATTACATGATATATTACACTATCAAGATTCAGTTGCTGCTCTTACTCTTATACACTTAATCTTTAGCACAATTACTCGAGACAACATGAATACAATACTCCTATACAATTACAATTGGCAAATAGTGATCATATTACATAATATATTATACTATCGGGATTCGCCTTGCTGCTCTTACTCCTATATACTTAATCTTTAGCACAATTACTCGAGACAACATGAATACAATACTTAGAGAAACAATCGAAGGAAAGCATTTCGCTTAGAACACAAAGAACTAGCAAATTTTCAGACTTTTGCATGTGTTGCTCTCTAACATTTGATTTTTGAGATTTTTTTTTTTATATCCATTTTCAATCTATTCATTGGAGGTGTATTGGAGAAGTGAAGAGCCATCGTTGATGCTGTTGCACAAAGATAGAACTATCCATATAGTCCTTTTTCGAACATTTGCAAGTTACCTAAAAATAGCATTGGATGCTGTCCCTTCGCTACGCTTCAACAAACTTGTTAAACAACATAGCTTCTTGATTATTATTTTCATCTAGATTCTACTATTATGCGAATCCACTGCCACAACAGCTAGTTTGTTGAACCAACGAATATCATCACATGTACATTATTGTCACAGCACCAATGGCCCAATATTTACAACATCGACATAGTCACTGACATGAGTTGATCTCTTAGGCCCATTGGTACTGTTCACAAAAAATCCGTATCAAGTTGTGTTGCATTATTTTATCCGCTAGATCACATCATGGATATTATGTTATCCTTTGTTTCGAATATTTGCACAAACGATAGTAAACATTATATTAAGGATAGTTCGAACATCATCAAAATCACTTAACAATATTTTTCCAACAATCTCCCACTTGTTGATGATAATAAAACCATCCGCTAAATGGAAAGATAATCATTGATAAGTTTGCAGTAAAAATAAATAGGTTCTCTTTAAGATAATAAACAAATTGGAGATAGAGTCTAGATGATCTTTTTGGAATAGGAGTGAGCAGCCACAACTCTTCTAGATATTATGCATCATAAAAAATATATGACATTTGGAGATAATATCAAGGAATGCTCCTCATGTTTTAATGATCCCTTAAATTATGATAACACTCTTTTTAGAGAATTATTTGCCCCACAATGTTGCTAATGGTTATCGGTAAAAATCTTCTTTAACACAATAAAATCTCAATGAGAATACCATATATCAATTATGATATTTCCCCAAAATCTCTCAAAATCAAACAATTGAAAATTATGGCCATACATCTTTGAAAGGAGAATTAAAAGTATTGAAAAGTATTGAACAAAATTGTTAAAAAATAAATATATTTGAGCGAATATATCCTCTTGAAAATGAAGATATTATGTCCAAATAGACACAATTTTTCAAAGATTAAGACGTTATGTCTGAATAGACACAACCTTCTAAAAGTTGTAAGAGTACCTAATAACTTTTAGGCAAAAATAATAAATTAGAAATTAAATAATTAAAAATAACCATCATTTTATTATGAATAGTTACTCTATTTCAATAGGACTTATTTTATAATTATAAATTCGAATAATAATAATAATAATAAACGAGGATTAGTGCTAAATTTTAGTCCACGCATGTAGCCATATTTTTCGATATGGAACAAGGCACTTCTGAGTTTGTTTTATATAAACAAACTACTAATAATGATTTGTCTTTGTAGGGTTTGAAGAGAGACCTGCAATAGTGCTAGCTATACAAGCGAGTTTATATTAATAAGATTAAGATGATGCGGATCACTAATGAAACTCCTCTCCTTGCAGGAGTTGGTGATATGACATCAGAATTAAGGAAGTGCTCAACCCTCTTGAATGTGCATGCCACTGTGTTATATATTTAGCGATGTTATTTTGCATGCTTAAGTTCACTCTCTACTCAATAAAATGGACAGACTATAGAAAAATTTATGAATTAGAAATACTCTCTTAGCACTTAGCAACTTGATCATTAATTCTATCTTCTTTTCGCCTTATAATAAAACTTCCCACAAATTTACTGTAACCAAATTCAACCTTTCGGGGTTCAAGGGTCAAGTTAGAAAATATATTAATGAAATAGCTTATTTTACTAGAAACAATGCTCATTTGCAAGGAAAAATCATTTTAATTCAGAAGTGACAACAAGCAAAGAGAATCACTAACTAACTTCCAAGTCTTTCCAATGGAGAGCAATGACTAAACATAGAGACTCAACCTAATATTCACGGTGGATTAAGCTCCATGGGTGCGTACTTTATTTTAATGTGCTTGTGCTTGCATGAATCGTACCCCCAATTTCTCCTGTATCTTTCTCTCGTCTCATAGAGAGGGAATACCCTATAGTTGTTTTACACCCGATGATCCCGAGGTTCGAACGAGGACCAAAATAAAACCTTTTAAGGATTTACTTAGATCCAATCTTATAATAGAACTTCCCACTAATTTGCTATAGCCATATTCAACTTTTCGTTGTTTGAGGGTCAAGTTGATAAATATATTAGTTTGTCACATATTTACATGAATAATCTTATTTGACCAAAAACTATACTGATTCGCAAGGAAAAATCACTTTAGTCCTGCAGTGACGACAAGCAAAGAGGTTTACTCACTAACTTCCAAGTCTTTCCACTAAAAAGTAATGACTAAAAACAAAGACTCAACCCAATCTTCATGGTGGATCAAGCTCCATGAATGTATTCTTTATTTTAACGTGCTGGTGCTTGCACGACTCGTACTTCCAATTTCCCTTATATCTTTCTCTTCCTCATAGAGAGGGAATACCTTATAGTTGTTTTACATCCTGGTGTTCCATGGTTTAGATGAGGACAGAAATGAAACCTTTTAAGGATCTGCTTAGGTTGAATCTTATAATAGAACTTCCCACTAATTTGCTATAATCAAATTCAACTTTTCATGGTTCGAAGGTCAAGTTGAGAAATATATTGATTTGTCACTTATTTAAATGAATAATCTTATTTATCAAAAAACAATACTGATTTGCAAGGAAAAATAACTTTACTCCAAAAGTGATAACAAGCAAGAGGTTCACTCACGGACTTCCAAGTCTTTCCACTAAAGAGCAATGACTAGAAACAGAGACTCAACCTAATTTTCACGGTGAATCATGGATGCATTCTTTCTTTTAACAAGTCGATATTCGTATGGCTCATACCCTCAATTCCCCCTGTATCCTTTTTCTTCCCGAGGAGAGGGCATACACTCGAATTGATTTACATCCCGGTAATAAGCCTTTTAAGGATTTGCTTAAGTACAACCTTATAGTAAAACTTCCCACTAATTTACTATAACCAAATTCAACTTTTCGAGGTTCAAGGGTTGAGTTGGGAAATATATTGGTTTCTAACATATTCACATAAAGAATCTTATTTCACTCGAAACAATACCGATTCGTAATGAAAAATCGCTTTAGTCCAAAAGTGACAACAAGCAAAGAGGTTCACTCACTGACTTCCAAGTCTTTCCACTGAAGAGTAACGATTAAACACAAAGACTCGACCCAATCTTCACAGTGGATCATATATATATATATATATACATATGCATATGCTTGGAATTGGAATTGAAGATGCCCCAAGGAATAACAAGGAAACGACAATGGAGGTGAAATTGCAGGTGCTGGTGATGTTGGCCATCGCTTTGTCCCTTTTCTCTGCTGCATCGGCCACATCGGGCCTTGCGGTCTACTACCCGCCGGCTTAAAATCGTGAGTGTTCTGTAATTTCACCTGACCTTTGTAGAGGTTATTAGTGTCCATGTCAGTGTGTTTAGATGCAAATGTTTAGTGTACATCTCATGTTTTCACATCTTTCTAGAGTCGACATATTTGAAATGTAAAAGGGTTCTCTGAGAAATGCAATTCCTCTTCCAATTCCATTGGAAAAAACAGGCGACATAGCTTCTCAACCGTCGTGTCCTTGTGTCTCTCTTTTTTTTTTTTTTTGGGCAGCTGCGGCTTGTGCAGGGTTCAATCTGACGAACAGCACAGTGATGATCGCGGGAGTGGGGGACGAATTGTGGGACAACGGGAGGGCCTGCGGACTGATGTTGAGTCAGATGCACCGGCGCTGCTAATGACTTTCCGAAACCTTGAAAGGCCGGCGTTATCACGGTCAAAGTTGTGGACTACTGCCGGCAACCGTGCAACGGGGTCATCAAACTCTCCCAGGACGCCTTCGCGAGGATTGCCAACCTCAAAGCCGGCAAAATCTGGGTGGACTATTCCTAGGATGGACCTCGAAATCCTTTTCTTGAAGGAAAATTATAAAGTTCTGGGTCGATCACGAAAATAATATCTGCTTTTACAGTTTGGATTTGCCGCTTTTGAAGACTACTTAAATAACGTGATTCTTAATCTCCGATCTGGTTTGAATAAAATATGTATATGTGACATTCATACTGCGTTTTGGAATGGTCCTTTGACTAACAAGAAGTCAGCATCGAGATAATAAATGCAGGAAAGTGAAAGGACAGTGAAGTGTGTTTCTTATCACGAGCGATCACATGATAGCAATAACAGCCACATAAAAACTCTCGGACCATTGTAGGTGAAATGATTAGCATCCGCCATTAATGTCCAGTAGCTCGGTCCAACAACCTAATTCAAATCGGAGCCAGTATGACCCCATTGAATGCCGCGTCTCCGACAGCTCATTTGATGTCTATTGCTCAAAATGATGAAGAAAAAGTTGCAGGCAATTGGTATTGACTCCACGGCCTCGTAATGACATAACCGAACCTCATACATTTGAGTAGGTGAATAATTTTCCTGTGTTTTCCTGATTTAGGTGCCTAGAAATTTTCTATATTTAAATCCCTGCAATAAAATTTCCTGTCTAAGTACCATCTTTCACATAAATCGAACAATTAATGTGATCCTCGCTAACACCATAATTAGTAACTCAACAGGGAAGGGGCAAGATCAAAGACTTCAAATCTAATTGACTAAGGTTTGATGCGCACGGTACATCTAATTAATTTTCTTGAAGGATATGATACATGACATGAGCATAGCAAGCAAGGATACTATGGGTATGGTCCAGATTAAGTTTCCAAAAACCCTGAATATTCTCAATGCAGCAGCTAGAATATTTTCCACCTTGCCACTAAAAAGGAGTTGAACTGCACTAAAAACTTTATCTTGCTCCTGAAATTCAAAGAAAGGACTAGACTTGGGGTGAGGAAGATGAATGCACAACCTTGCTTTGCGGCACTCCGAACCCAAGAAGCCAAAGCAAAGTCCTCCTGGGGAAAGACGGCAGATTTGTTTGAGAATCCATATTTATCCTCTTACTATCCTGATCACACCCGATCTCGCTCCCTAAATTCTCCGAGCAACCAAGTTCGAGTTCCATCGAAGCGCTACTACAATTGTCTCCATTCAGCTTGTCCTTGGCATCTCCGCTCATGATGGCCTGGTCATTTGGAATTTGAAGAGAAGCTGCCTGGGACGATGTCTCTCCCCTTGAATTTGGCTTCTCCTTCTTTCCCCTCGCCCAGATTCTCGATAACGAAAAGCTCTCTCTTTTGCTCCTCTCAATACTAGTATCTATCCTATTATCGCCAAATTCACCACTTTTTGTCGCATCAAAGCCATCAAAGTCTCTTCTTGATTCACAACTACACACCGACATTGCCTGGTGGTGACCAGGTCTCAGTGGTAACGCGGGCTTCCTGCTCGGCTGCTTCTTCGATGGGGTCCTGATTGCTACTAGCAATGTGGAAGATTCATCCGTCACATACTCATAAGACCCCATAGAGAAGCATCTTCTTGAACCCAGAGTGTTATTAGTAGCACTGGTACTACTAGATTCACCACCATCCATATTCCTAAATTTCCCTAGCCTAATAGACACCACCCTCTCCCCTGAATCCATCATTTCGGTCTGCGCCGCAGCATCTCTCGCACCGAGTTCGCGAGACTTGCACAATAAATCGACAAGGGACGACCCGAATTTCGTCTCTCCATCAAAACTAAAATGGGAATCTGATCTCAGCGCCAAACTGGTCCTGGCCAAGTCAGAGCTTCTGTCAGCAGCAACAATCTCTCTCGAGCTCTCACTTCCAGATTCAAGAACAAGCAAAAATGGCCCAGAGCAGGCGTTGTTTGGAGGGAAATCATAATCAGGCCACAGGCTATCTCTACAGAGAGGGCAAGTGGAGTGAGACAAGAGCCAAGTGTCTATGCACTCCATGTGGAAGGCATGGCTGCACTTGGGCAAGAGCCTGAGCTTGTCTTCGGGCTCAAACTCACACAGGCACACTGCACAGTCAAAATGGTCGACCTTTAGCCCTATGATGGCCTTGTAGTGGAACACAGGGAGGTTGTCTATGATGGACTGGTCGAGCCCACAGTCATGGAGGTGGAAGAGCTGCTGCAACTGACCTTGAAATGGGGTCACACTCTCCATGTCGTCAACTTCTCTGTGGGGAGGTCTCAGGAGGATTCTTATGAGGAGGTGAAGCAGGCCAGAGACAAAGAAGATGATGGATAGGATGATGATGATGAGCAATGTGGTTGGGCTTACCTTGTTGATCAGAGTGAAGACATCAGTGAACAACCGGTGGGGGTGAAAGATCGTTCTCCATTTTCTCTTCATGCAAACATGGAGATATGATCTCCATGTAACTCTAAAGACACAATCCAAGTAGATCAAGTGTGAAAAAATAACACTGAAACTTGCTCTAATTTC